>JAFBJW010009051.1:965731-1387150 GCA_016785235.1 Pseudorhombus dupliciocellatus | reverse complement strand
CCTTTTTCCCTCCCGGTTTTTCCCCCCCCCCCCCCCCCCCCCCCCCCCCCCCTCTCTCCTCCTCTCTCCCCCCCCCCCCCCCTCTCAGCAGATCTCTCTCGGAGCTGGAGAGGAGAGGTTGCTCGTCTCTCTCTCTCTCTCTCTCTGCCGGGCTTCTCCTCTCTGCTCCTCTCTGCTCCTCTCTGCTCCTCCCGTCGCCTCACCATGGATCTGTGGACTAAACCGCTCTCCTGGATTATCCTGCAGGTCTTCGTGCTTCTCTCCAGCTCGTGCGGGACAGCGGGAGGAGAAGGTGAGTCGCCTCTAAACGTGGGGTTCATGCTGGTGTCATCCTCTCTGTGTTTGCGGTTAGAACGAGCGACATGTGCTCGGATCCTGGTTCGCGCGCAGGCTCTCAGGTGAAAAGTAGAGATGAAGGGGTGAATGTGAGTGGTGTTGATTCTCTCTGTGGACTCACAGAATGTTGTAGGATCCAGTCCCCTGTCCCAGTTGAGTAGCTGCTAGTTGTCTTCCAGGGTTCAGAGCCTCATCCCCTCATCAGGACCACAGCTCAGTGGATGATGCTCAGGTTAGTGTCCATCCATCCTGTGCGGAAAGACACGTCCTGGTTCATGTGCTCTGAGCTCGGAGAGCACGAGGGGTCGCTGGTTTGATTCTCTGACTTCTTCATGAACTGCCGTGGGTGCACGTGCAGGGAGAGGAACGGATGCAAGAGGAGGAAGCGCGTGCAGGAGATGATGATGATGAATCCCTGAGTGCAGTGAGACGCGTCTGTTAGTAATTGAAGCAGATGGCTGTAAAAGTTCCTCATCCATCCATCCATCCATCCATCCATCCATGCATCACTCTCCTCTTCCACAACTGCTTTTAAAAAAAAAACAACACCTGCTTTTTGTTTGACTCTGGCTCGTGTGTGTTGTTCCAGTCTTCTCCCTCCCTATACATCCCCCTGAGCTTTAATCTTCTTCATCCCTCCTCTTCTCACTGGGGGGGGGGGGCAGGGGGGGGGGGGGGCAGTTGTACGACAGGAGGAGTGGGGAGACAGATGGTTTCTCCCACGCTGAGAAAGGTGAGGAGGAAAGGAGGAGAGATCTCTTGTCTAGTTCACATCATTTGTTCATTGGAAGCTTCTCCTGAGCTGCAGCTGCCCTTCATTCATCTTCCTGCTCGCTGACCTTTTTAAAAACTTGATTTGGAAACATCAAATGAAGCCTCCTGAGGTTCGCTGGTCCTGATGCTGAATAACAGGAGAAGTTCACAGACAGCGTCTCCTGCACATTGAGAGATGAAGGGAGGACAGAGGCCATGCACGGGGGAGTGAACATTAATCTCCTCCTCCTCCTCCTGCTGCTGCTGCTCCTCACCTGGGTCAAAAACCACTGAGGCTGGATCGTCTGACAGAGACGGATCGATTCTCCCGCACCTGTGAAAGGTGACTGGAGGAAGGAGGCGATGCAAGGAGGAGCAAGCAGTTAGAATGAATCTGTTTCCCTCCACAGTTCTGTCAAGTTCTATTCCTCCTCTCAATCCTCCTTCCTGCTCTGTGACTCAGATCTGCAGCTATCTGTCCATTCCTCCTCCTTTGGGGTTCTCTCCTCTCTCTGCGTTCTGCAGGAACTCTGCCCTCCTGCTGCATCTGAATCAGAGAGGCGCCGCCATGCTGCTGCTCCCTTTCTGCCCCATTCCTCCTCTTGAGATTCCCTCTCTCCCTTTCTGTTGACCACATCACCTAATCTCTCTCTCTCTCTCTCTCTCTGCTGCTCTTTTCTTCCTCGCTGCTTCCTCCCGGTGGTTTGTCTGTTTCTTGCTGCCTCTTCATCTCATCCTCAGTCCCCGGTTGTCTCTACAAACTGTTCTGACAGAGCGAGCAGGAGCAGCCTTTGTGAGCGCGTTTGCTTCATTCCGAACTTTTAATTAGCTTTGATCGAACGCCGTCGTGAAAACGCAACAAGCTTTCTGATCAAGAAACAGACGAGCGGCTCAGACTCAAACATTCACTCAGTCAATTAGCCAGAGAGGAGATCATCACAAGTGAACCAGTGCATGTGCATGTGAGTGAAGGTGCTCACAGTGTCATGGACTCACTGAAGGCTGATCGGTCCATGAGGTCCATGCCTTTAACTCTCTGTAACTCTGCAGTTTGATGTTTTGCGCCATCTTGGTTTTTTGATGCCAGGTGTATTTGGAAGAGTTGGGGGTGGAGCCTGTGAGGGAAACACCTGTGGCCTGCACCCATTGGTTGCTACTAGCTGTCAGTCACACGCTCTACAGATTAGGAAGAATCATTTTCTCATCGACCAAGCAGTGGAGTCGCCCTCTGCTGGTCATTCAGGAGACTACAGGTTTCCACCATTAGCTCCACTTTTTGGAGTCGTCGCCCTTTCTTTCTACACAGACACGATACTCTGACTGAGGCCAAAGCAGATACTTTATATTTCAGATTAATACATTCTGAAGGAGAAGTTTTCCTGTATGATCTCAAAAGCTCCGGCATCAAAGCGCCATCGGATCAGAGGTGGAATTCTGATCAATGCTGGTCAACTAATTAAAGATCCTCATTGGAGATAGGAGGAGATGGGTTCAGTGTTTTCACGTCGTGACTCTCATGTTTCCTCCCGTGTTCTGTTTTCTTCCGTTGCCTCGGTTGCTTTGTCTCCCCAACTCTCTCTCTCTCTCTCTCTCTGTGTCTCGCCCGTCCTGACCCAGCAGCACTCATCATGCACGGACCATAAACCCCAGCAGCATAATAAGTAAAGTCTGCGGAGGCGGAGGGATCTCAGCTGCAGGTTTCAGCCTCCATCCCCACCCCTGGAGAAAGTTCACTGTTCACTATGGAGGTGGAACACGGTGACAACAAAGCAGAAAACCATATTCCAACAGGCACAGACTGGCGCTGCGACACCTGCAGGGCTGGGAAACCAGAGTGTGCTTAATGGCCTTTTGATTTGAACATCGTGACGGAGATATTCAGCGTTATGGTGATCTAGAGAATACTGAGGTGAAAGGTCACAGAGAAGAACAGCAGGGAAATTTCCTCCAGCAGCCTCACATAAACCTTAAAAACAACAGGTTCGAGTTCCAATGACTCAGTTTAAGGAGGTGAAAATATAACCGGCGGGAATGAGCTGATTCCATTAGTCGAACTTTATGTGTGATAAGCCTTCGTGTATACAGCGATTTACTGGAAGTTGGCTCCTCCCTCTGAATCGATCAGTTTGAGTGTTTTTGAAGGTAATTGACCATAACGAGAGGAGAAAACATGGATTTCAAAAGACGGCCGCCGACATCAGGTGAGTGCTGTCGTTGTAAAAACAGCGATGTTCCACAAAAATCACATGGGGAGGAATCTGTCATAAAAAGCAAGAGGGACCAATTTCCTGAGCGGAGGGGGGGGGGCAGAATTGAATGTTGCCTCGGGGGAGAGCTGTGCTCTGAATAAAGCATGTGTCTGTCATTGTAGATACCAGGCACAAACAAGTCAGCCTCCAACTTGTTTGTCTGCCCGCACGCTCGGCTTTGATCGAACAAACAAATTATCAGTGGATGCATGGCAGCTGCAGGAATGCGCTGCTAAATATGGCAGCAAATTGCTTGCGACTGTTTGAACATCACAGGCTGATGAGATGTGAGACTTCTCCCTCTTGCTGGATTCTTCCTCTCCTGTGTTTCATTTTTCCCTGTGAAATCAGGGTGTAACCTCTGCGAGTCTGCAGGAGGCTTCCCAGCAGCTTAACAGGGAAGAACTTCAGAAAGTTTCAGGAGGAATTCACCGCGGACGCCTCGGAAAGAAGGAGAGAGTGAATCTCACCGTCTCATTTTGTTAGAAGCTCGTGGAGTAATGGTTGCAGACGCTCGGCTGAACCTGAACGACCTCGCTGTTGTTTCAGGCTGCAGAATAAGTTTGTCCTGTTAGCTGGATGCTGCTAATGAGAGTTAAAGCTTCCAGACTGAAAATACATCTCTAATCAAACTGCAGCAACAACATTGTTAGCGTGAGGCTGTTTTTACCCGCAGGGAGAACTTCTCCCTCCACACCTAGCGTCATCTATTAATGATCTTAGCTGGTGGCTCAGCAGCAGCAAAGAAAGAGCTGCTGCACAAAGCTGTTCACTTGAAATTAGATTCAAGGTTTGGTGACGTTCTCCTCAGAACTCAGACGCCCGAAGAGGAGAAGCTGTCGTCATTAGCTTAAGTTTCTGCGTCCTGGTGCTCGTGCACTTCTCGATCGTTAGGGTTGAATCGCACCGAAACATAACAATTAACATAACAATGCCAATAAACACCTGCTCACCCTCTCTCCTCTCCAGGAGGGAGACTTTAGCTTGAAATGAAGTGAAATTAATGTAAAGCTGTATTTAAAGGCAGTTCACTTGCAATTTACATTAAACCCCTCCATGTGTTTTTACACAGGAAGAGGAACACTGGGAGTTCTTGTCTGGCTGCGTTTGAAAGGGAATAAATTAAAGATAAACTCTGCTTGTGGAGAAGTCACTTGAGATTATTCATAGGAACATAAAAGTACTATAAAATGAAAGCAAATGTTGAGTCCTTCAGAAATATCAGAGTCTTAATAGATTTTAATTAACAGTGTATTTGCTTTGGAACGTTCGTTAAGGGTTTGAAAACAAATATAAAGTGGAACAAAGGTTTGATATTCTTCTTGAATGAAGAGAACTGCTGTGACAGACTGTAGGAACCACATTAAAAATCTTAAAAAGGGAAAATGAGCAGAGGCCGGTTATCGAGTTGAAGCAGCTGCAATAAGCTGTGAGAGGTTTGACATTTGTGTTTCCGAGCAGCTCACGCCTTCGTGTTAAAGTTAAGAAGAACAGTCAAAGTGATTTATGGAAGGATTACCTCGGAAAGGTGAACACAACCAAAACGCGGTGACTCTTTTTTCATCCCGGTCATCAGGGATAAATGAGGATAGATGGTTGTGTTCACTTCCTCAAACCGTCATCGGCAGGTGAGCCCTCCATCCTCCCCCAGTGTCATCGCTCTCTTTTTTAATCTCCCCTCTTGGCGGAGTGTGTATAACCACGGCCTAATGACAGATAATCTCAGGAACACTAAATGACTTTAATCCCAGCCTAATGACTGATAACGCCGCCACTGTCTGCGCGTGCGGGCGCCGGAGTGGCGCCGGCTCGCTGGTTCCTCCGGGTCCCGGTCCGGCCTCGAGGGGAAAACGTTTTTAATCTTAAATCTGGAAGAGAAGGCGTCCAGGTGAAACCAGGGACAGCTGCAGAGATATTGGGTCATTCATATTCAGGCCGCTGCTGTTTCCTGTCCACCTGTGATTCCACTAGACGCTAAAGCAGGGGCCCAGGATTTGTTTATCTCAGTAAATGAGCGACTCTGGTGTTTCTCCTGAGACTGAGAGACAAACTCAGGGAGTTATTTCAGACTTCTCTCTAAAAGATTTGGTCAGTGTGGGAGCTCCGGAGAGAATATTAGGGTTGCTTGATTAAATCGCAGAGCTGCTGGAGAATCCCTCATCTCTCGCAGGATTAATCTGGTGGAGAAGACGCTCTGAGTCCTGCAGCCTATTTCAGGTTCTGCAAAGCCCTGTCAAATGGGAATTTATTGCTTATCAATGAGCCGGATGTTTGCACTCAGCAAAACATAAACCTGTGACTATAAACCAGCACCTTCTGAGTACCCCCCCCCCGGTCCTTGATGATTCAGAGCAGGGCAGCGTCAGTGTGAGCCGGGATGAAGAGAAACGGGAAAATAGCTGAGTGTAAATCCCCTTCATCTTTCTTCTTTAATGTCATTTATGGAAATGTGTGCAGGCGAAGCGGAGCCGTGAATGGGTTCTGATGAAGTCAAGGTTGCAGAGCCACGAGCCATACATCTGGATTCATTAACCCGGGAGCCCCAAGTGAAAGTGCACAGACTCTTTGCTCGTCTCGATTGTGTGCCATCGCGGTTTTGGCCACGTGAAAGTTCTGTGAAAGTTCCAAAAGTCGACGCTTCTTCCCATGATTTGTCCGTTCTTTTCCATAAAGCATCTATGACATCACTTAACGTTTAAACCCCTCGCCTGCTTGTTAGTCTGGAACACGACAACAAGCATCAGGCCGTCAGCCTCGCTGACTAAAGATGATGAAGAGCAGAGACAGACCAACAGTGAGCACACCGACTGCTGCAGGAATTCTGATGTCATGAGATCAAAGATTGACCTCCTTCACGTCGCACCTGGACGTGCTTCTGACTGTCAGCGCTCGCCACGTGACCCTGACCACGCTGACGCAGGCGCTGATCGCCGCCCGATTCTGTCACTGCCGTGCATTTTTCATGAAGTCAGCGCTTCGTGACGGCAGCTCCACAACCTGCTGCTCCTGATGAGGAGGAGGAGGAGGAGGAGCAGGGCCCGTCGGCTTGTATTAGAGAGGAGGACGGAGCGGAGTCAGAGCAGATTGAAGATGAAGACAGAACAGAATCAGAGCAGAGCACTGTGAGACACAACAGGAGGAAGGAGAGGAGGGGGAGGGGTGGGGGGGGGCAGGGAGGAGCAGGAGAAATGACACTTTCTTGCTGCATTTCCTATTTTATCCCTCACTGACTTTCTGCTGCGTGTCTCCAGACCATCTGCTCTCTGGATGCACTTTGACATGATTTTACTTCATGAGACAAAACAGGAGGAGGAGGGGGAGGAGGAGGAGGGGGGGGGGGGGGGGAGGAAGGGGGGGGGGGTGACAGAGAGAACAGCAGGTATGATAGAGGAGGGATGGGGAAGACAAGACAGAGGAAATTAGATAAATAGGGGAGAACTGCAAAGGAATAGCAGTGGTCTCAGGAGGGAGAGTGAGAGGGTCAACAGAGGTGAAGAGAGGGACGAGGAATAAGAGGACAGGAGGACACGAGAGGACGATGGAGATGAGTTTTGCTCAGTGAATTTAGCAGCTCCCTCCTGTCGGTTCTCCTGCAGCATTATTATCAACTGACTCCACAATTTCACCCCCTGCTGGCTCTGGAGTGTGTGTGTGTGTGTGTGTGTGTGTGTGTGTCAGGATTTTGCAGATCCCTGCAAGTTGTGGGTTTTTGCAACTTGACTGAGCCGGTATTCGTTTTCCTGTCCAGTGATATTTGAAACTGTAAAACAGCCTCTGACACAATCAATTACACGCAGACGAGATAAAGGTTAAAGAGTGCAGAGGCACCACAGGGCAGGAGACGACTCCAGGAAAATAATACAGTAGAGATAAAAACGAATAAAATAATACAATGATGAATAAAACATAAATACGTAAATTATGGTATTACTCCTTTCATTCTGCATACATTGTTTTTCTAGGTGTACATATTTCTGATGGGGAACATCAAACTCACTGCAGAGGAGAGTTTAATGGTTTAATGGAGCGTTCCTGAGGCTGGACGGAACCAGAGTTCACCCCCTGAGCTGTCAGCCCCAGCATGTACAAAACATGACACTTTGACGAATGGACCGAGCCGGAAATGCTTGATATAGTATTAATTCTTTAAAACGTCATGCATTTTTAATCTAAGCTGTGCTATTTTTCTCCATTTCCTCAACCCCCCCGATGTCCCATTAGATTTAACGTGTCGCTTTTAAAATGAATTAATTTTGCTAAGCTGCCTGGGTGATGTGAATATATTTGTGCTTTTTTTTTTTTTTTGCCTGAATGACAGAAACAAATTGGCTTTTTTAATGTGGATGTGTTGATATTTTCAATTAAGGGCTAATATATTCAAATCATTTACACCATCAGTGCAGCTGGTGGATTAGCAGATATTTCATGATGCATATCTCCCCCTGGAGCCATTAGCACGAGTGATGTAGCCCGCAGCTCTCCGTCGGAATCTGCATAATTCTGGCATTATGATTCAGAGTGAATGTTTTGGGGCTTCAGCAGCGTTTGAACTGAACCCCGGTGAAACTTCCCAGCGGCTCGCCTCGACTCCCTCCCAGTGTTTACGCGAGTTCAACTTGTCACTTTAAAGATGAGGAGATTTTAAACGCCGCTGTGATGATGGAGCGTGTCCATGTTTTGATCGCTTCATCTGGCCGCCGCCCACGCTGCTGCTCGGCGAGGAGGACGACTCAGGATGTGTTTGTCCACTGCTCGTGTGCATTCATCTGCATTTTTAAAACCACATTACGCCGAAAGGTCTTTGACACTGAAGGAGGAAACTATTGTCAGACTCCAGAAGGGATTCGTGTGTTTCTGGAGGAAAATAAATGTTTTGATTTAAATCTCATTGTACGATTCACATTAATCATGTAAAAATAACGCAGTCGAGACAGAATCTGTGTATAAAAAGTTTCTTAGGGAACAAATTCTCAAGGTATCAAAATCAACTCTGTAATCTTTTCTTAAACGATGTGAAATCACGTAGTGTGACTTCATGATGAATGGATGAAGTTTTCAGAGCTGCTGTGAACGCTCGGCTCATGTGTGTCAGCAGTGAGAGCAGAGCTGCGGCCATGTCCTCACCTTCAGGGCATTAGCTCAGCACTCCGCTCTGCATTTCAATTAATCAATTAACAAGTCGGCCCACAGGCAGCTTTAGAACAGATATTGGCTCCTGTTGAATTATTCAGCAGTTTTAATCAGCTTGTTCTATCTGTCACGGCCAGAATTTCAATCCAGAAACACAGGAGTAGCACAGAGCAGATCAGCGCCTCTGTCAAGTTCACGCGTCGTCACCTGTTTGTGACATCAGCTCTTCTGTGGAACTGGAGCTGAAACTTTTGGTCCAGAAGCAGATCAACAGCTAATTGATGGAGAGTGTTGGCCAGCTGGCTGCTTTTGTCTTTCAGCCATATGGACGATTAGGTCGAAACATCAAAGTCAAAAATGACATAAAAGACGAAACGCTGCACAACAACGAAATAATATGACGGAAGAAGAAGAGCAGATGAGAAGAAAGTAACGAAGAACTACAGCAACTACAGAAGAACATGAAATGAAGTAGGTGGTGGCAATGCCAGCTGCCAATCAAACCCACAACAACAACAACAACCACGTAAACACAGTGACGCCAGGGAGCACCTGCCAACACCAAGGCTTTCTGTCTCCACACTAATGGTTGTTCTACTCTGAACTTCGGCTACAGACCCTCAAAAAAAAAACAACCACTAGGCATTCTAGCTAATGGATGGGTGGAGATGCTCATCAAAACCATCGTGACCCTGCTGGGCTCCATCGATCACTCATTGCCATTATCGTAGTTAATGTCATAGCATGTTGAATATGGAGATGAAAACAGATTTGTCAACGTTTTCCATCGCGTAACGATCACGAGTAAAAACAGCCAGTTATTAATAATGAAAACGCTCGTTAGCGGCGGAGCTAATTCAGGAGCGCTCTCTGTGTTTGTGTGAGGCAGATGAAAGGTGGCGAGCAGATGAGAATGTAAAACAGGTCGTCTCAGTTGTGCTGCGTTTGCTCCGTGCACAGACTCACGCTGTGATTTTATACGATTCTTTTCCTCCGTGAGACGGCAGCCCTGTCTCCACGTCTCCTCCGCCGTCTTCAGGAGTCGCTCGCACGTCTTTGGGTCAAACCTGGAGGTTGTGCACATTAGTGGAACGGATCTTGACGTTTTCCTGTTTGAGGATGATTGTTAGTGCTCCGGAGTAAAAACAACCGGCGCTGCAGCCTCATTATCCTGCCTCCTGCGATGTGCCCTGAATGGGGAAATCATTCTGCTGGGTTGATCTCTGAAGCTCTGAACTCGGGGTTTGTGTGGCTTATAGAGCTCTGAAGTGCGGGACCTCCTGCTCGCTGCTGTTTGTTGAGGTGATGGATGGAGCTCATCGGTATTCAGGGTCTCCAGTGTGGGCACTTTGTTTCTCAGCACAACGGTAACGCACTGGACAATGCAGGTGAATGAGCCGTGGCCTCCCTCCCTGTCGCTCCTGTGCCAAGTATTAGTCCACCTGTCGTGTCAGCCGTGATTAATCGTGCTCGACGGTGCCAAGGCCTTGACGCGCCGGAGATTTATTTTCGAATCTTTTGAGACTTTTTTTCCTCATTCTGCCGTCAGAGTCACAGTTTATTCACCTTGAATGACAAAACCTGACGTGTGGAGCGAAGGAAGGATGAACTGCTGGAGAGATTTTGGGATTCTTCAGGGCTTTTTTTGGGGGGGATTTTGAAACATCTCCCTGCACAGAAACCATGCACATTGAGTCCAGTAACTTTTTTACACAGGGAGATAAATGACAACAGATAGAACCGGTGCCAAAAACTTTAAATGACAGACAACCTTTTCTGACCAAAAAAAACCATCTGCACAGCCTGTAGCATTCGACAAAACTCATTTCTGATGTGTAGATATTCAGGAGAGCTCTGTCCCACACAGTCAGGGTCAGTGTTGAGGTTCAGTGGCTGCAGAGTCCGGCAGGTATTTCGACATTTAGCTCCATTTTGCTCGGAGCCGTGTGTTTGTGCTCGACTGGTCACACTGTCAGAGACGTCCACTCTTAAATAGCAAACCCCCGCTGAGGAAGACTCCCTCTATCTCCCGCTCTGTGTGGAGTGTCGCTGCAGCGAGGTTGCGCTCTCACCGCTCATTATCACCTCAGGGAATTACAGCACTCTGCACTGGAGAGCCGTGCCTCTCGTTCCTCCTCTTCAGACAACTGTAATTCACCTGCTTCTCATGCCGAGGGCTCACTCCGCATCCACAAGAGCACGTGTCTGTCAGCCCAAGGCCTGCAGGGATAAATACTACCAGGAGGGAGCAAAGAGCCAGAGGCCTCCTGCTCCTCAAATCAAGTTTAAAATCAGTGAATTATCCCAAACTATGACTTCCCCCCCCCACATCATTTTTTTTTTTTTTTGCTTACAAAGTTTAAAATCCCGCGGCTGTGGGGGACATGAGGAGGCAGATGAAGACCTTGTGTTGTTGAGATGAAGAGCATTAATGTTGACAGAGTAATTGAAGCCTGAGCCTCGTCGTCAGAGCTGTGGGTCGGGATCGGACCGCGACGTGAATCACGGTAATTGTCTCTCGTCTCGATGGCGGAGAACAACATCCATTAACAGAGAGGCCTCAGACGGAGGCAGCGTCGGGTTGACTTTAAAGTTTGGAGCTGCAGAGGAAAATGATGAATATTTACTGAGCTGATGCTCATGAATCCGCGTGTGTGAGATATAATTACACTGTGCCGACCACAGAGCGTCTCTCTGAACAAACACTCCATTCTCTTTTCTCAGTGGGATGAAAATTTAACAAACAAGTGAAATATGTGCAGAGGGAGTGAAGAGTCTTGTCATAACTCATGTTTTATGTTCATGTTTATGGGAGAACGTGGAGGAGAAGCTCCATCACTGTTAATTATTGCAGCACGTGTAATATACGATGCTTTTATTGCAGTCGATCATTCATGAGCCATGAAAGTGTGTTAACACGTGAAGGTTCCCTCTGATCCCTCACTGCCCAGCCTGCATGAACCAGTCAGAACACATTCATCTCCACAGCACTGCAGCTTCATTCATCCATCGAGTCCATGCGCACTGTTCATTCATCAGACTGGACGTCATTACATTGATCATTTATTCAACACGCTACAGCTCAAAGACCTGTGTCCACCCGGGGAGCATTAGAGCTTCTTCTGGGGTTTTAACAGTCAAAGACATGAAGGGAATAATGATGCATTCCAATTCCCCCTCGGCCTCTAAAACCCCCTTTGGATAAACTCTGCCTCTCTCTGGTTGAACGTGTCCTGAAGAGTTTGGATATTTGGACACTTTTCATGTGGCAGCGTCACCGAGCTCCTGTCCTGCTGCGTCTCATGTCCTCACTGTGTCTGTTGCTCTTTCTTTCTGCATGAACCCGCTGTGGGGACCCTCCTCCAGCTGTGGGGACGCAGAGTCAAACACTTGTTTTAACCTCCACCTCTCGTCCGCTCCGCCCAGGCTGAAACGCTGTTTGAATGTGCTGATTGTATATTTCATATAATCCTCGTCTCATTATTTAGTCTCAGCTCATGTGGGATGGAAAGAGACATATGAATTATGAGTGGTCCGTTCTGGGTGACTCCTGTCAAGTTTAATGAATAATAAGTAGCTACCAGACGGGAAATATTCCTTCTTTCTGAGAGCTTGGAATTAATTTTGCCAAAAATATTGTCTGCCTATCAAGTCCTTAATGTGTGTTTTATCTTCTCCTCTGCTCTGTGATTGGTCGGCAGAAGCGTGCGACAGCCCTCTGGTGTCCAATCTGCCGCCATCGTCTTTCAGGAGCTCCTCCCAGCTGTCCAGCAGCCACGCGGCCGGCTTCGCCAAACTCAACAGGAGAGAAGGTGAGGAGGAGCCTTTCCTTTAAAGTCTTACTTCAAATGTGTGCATTTGATCTGTGCAGCAGTCGTGAGCCTGGACTGAAGGAGATTTGACGCCGCATTCCTCAAGTTTTTAAGCTCAGAACCCAAAGAACAAAACACGTTTTAACAAAGCCCTCCAGGTAACTCGCCGGTGTATCGGCGGGAGACAGAGGATCAGAATATTTTCCAGGAGACAAATGTAAAAGACAGAACAGGCTGCAGCCTCATCGCCTCAGCGTGTCGGCGGTTTCCTGCCAGCTGTGAGTGGCGAGGCCCAGCAGGGAGCCCTGGAACGGCTGGAACGAGCTCGGCTGCTTCATCCCGACGCCCGGGCCCAAGATTCCCACCACCTGGGAGGCAGAGCACGGCTCAATTAATGCTGCGTACAGATCAAACCTTCGTGTCCTCTCCTCTTTTTTAAGCCTGGCGTCTGTGACGGCTTCTCCTCAGCAAGCAGAGTCACGTGAAGATGAGAGAGGGCGCAGTAATGAGCAGTGGACTCTCGCCGGCGTCCTCCCCGGCCCGGCGCTGGCTGCCGACAGATTAGAGGAGCCGCTCCTCTGCCAGCTGTTTTGACCTCGACAGGTCCTGGCGATCCCAGCTGTTTGCGCAGGAAATCGATGAATAAATAAATGTCCCCGTCTCAGAGGAGCACTTCCTCCTCTCAGTTCATTTACTCAGTAAACGAGGCCCTACTGGGTAGGACAGAAATATAAATATTGTGCAGTCATAAAATATAACACATGTCCTCTATACTGAGGGGAGAACACGTTTATTTGTACTTCACGATTCAGATTTCACCCTCTTTCATTTCCTCGTATAAGCGTCTCAATATTTCCACATCACAGGTCCATCAGCGGAACCTGTTTGAGTCACCTCTGCCGTCGCGTTGTTCTTCAATAACTTTTTACACTTTGAGAGGAGACGGACCAGCGGAGACGTCCCTCTGTCCTCCCAGTCCTGCCTTTGTCTCTAACAATGGCCGTTCCCTGTCCCACGTCTTCCTCCGCCTGCCGAGCCTTTTCCTTTCTGCTTGGCTCAAGACTCGCTGCGTGCTCCTGTCAGCGCCGTGCACTCGTCAGGTGGAATATCCGTGCATTATTAATGACTCCCAAGTCCTTTCTTTATTTATCCATCCATCAGTCGGCTCCTTACAGCGAAGCCACCGTCCACAGCGGCCTCGCGTCAAGCCCGGACGGTGGAGCAGAGCAGAACAGATGTGCTGAGCAGCCTGAGCGACTTTGCTCTTCACCTGCCACACACACACACACACACACACACGGCTGTGCTTCTCTAATAACAAGACGGAGACAAATTGAGTTGGTTTCAGGTATCAGAGCTGAAGTGGAGCCACTGAAGTGTGAAACAAGAGGTGCAACGCATTAATATAGTTTCTACTTCTTGCTTTGAGAGACACGGTTTCCCCTCGATGCTGCAACATTCACTGGCTGTCTGAATTTTAATGATAACTAATTAGAGCATCGAAGAAATAACAACGAAACATACAGAGTGTAAGAAAATAAATGTCACAATCATTTATTTAAATTAAATGCTGTTTAATTATGGGGAAATCTGTGATGAATGAATGAATTGCCCATAACTCAGAGGGACGTTTGAATCATATATATCATGTATATGTATATATATGATAAGCTGGACATGAACTCAGAGAACCAGTGTGCTTGTGTCTGAGCAGCTGTTGTTGGTCTGTGTGCAGGCGTCTGGAGACCTGAGCTGTTCTTCAGTGCTCCGTTAAAAACAAGAATGGTTTGTTTATATTCTATCATTCACTGTGCGACAGCCACAAGCTGCTGCGGCTGGCGAGACTCGACCATGTTCAAAAACACGTCCTCTGTCCCTGGACGGAGGACAGGTGAGTGTCTGTGGAAACATATGGGTCGTAGTCATCCTCGACCTTCACCTCTGGTTGTTAAAAGTTAGAGAAAACAACAGCAGCGAGGCTGAATGTGGTTAATAAACTGAGGCCTGATGAGGAGAACAAGAAGCTGCAGCTTTTATTGCCCCCATCAATCACTGTGACCATCAATAATCGATAAACCCAATCAGAGGAGAATCGGTGAAAAGCTAAGCCGCAGATTTCGCCGGAGAATTCGCCTCCGCCCCCCCTGAGGAGCGTTTACAGGATGAGAAGGTCCCGCGATGACGAACCTCGATCGATGTCTTAATGACAGAGGAGTGAGGACGGGAGCAGGGGAGCGAGAGGGGGAGTGATGGAGGAGGAGAGGAGGAGATGGAGCCTTTGACAACAGCGTAATTACAGCGACGCTCCTCCCTCACGTACACGCTCACGTCCACGGATCGGCCTCTTGGAACGTGTCGGGTGAAATCAGACGTACAGCCTGAATAATGAAACTCAAGCTGCTTCGTTTTATAGCCGGGTAATGACCTATACGTTGCCCCTGGCAACCGTCTCCCTGTGAAGCCCTGAAGCAGAGCCTGGCCCTGTAATTGGCTGTCAGGGCTGTGATGTCACTCCACCCCACCATCATTAACCGCAATCACGTCTTTCGTCGATCGACGGCGGAGCGAGCGGGGCGAGAACCTGCGGCGATACCTTTGATTTGAAGTGACAGCCGTGACAGAAAGTGTTTAGAACGTCAACCACAGGATCACCTCGCTTTCAATTACACGCACCGGGGCGGACGCGCTAAATCGTTGCCACGTCTCTGAGTTGTGTCTCTCTCATCTCTTTTCCTGCGCAGCCTCATCTTCATGAATTAAAGGTCAGCGTGTCGGCCCTCGTCCTCTCAGCCGCCAGGGGCCCGGCTGTTAGTCAAGTGCTTATTAGCTCTGCCCTTTAGCTCTGCAAAGATCCACCGGCCACCAGAGCGACGGCGAGCGCCCCTCCTCCTCGACCTGCCAGCGCTGTGTTCACGCTTCTTTATGACCGACTGAGAACGCTCCTCTTTCCAGTCGTACGTCCTCCACTCAGGATGAACAGAAACACCAAACCTAACGCTGCTCAAGTTTAGCCCTTTTTACCCTGAAAGGTAATTTTCTTCGTACGTCACATGGTCTTTGGTGCATTTTGATTTCCAGGCGTTGCTCTCGACGATGTTGGTGAAGACGTTGAGTTTGAAGGTGAAACTTTCCTGAAACGTTCACAGTGGAGAAGGAAAGCTCCGCCCCCTCCCAGGGATGGCTGCTCGCTCGTAGCTGTGAGCCGTTGGTTTGACGACGCCACAGCATTAGACAGCTCATGTTCTGTGATGGGTTTGTGTAAAGATGGCTGTGACTCCAGCTCCGCCCTCCAAATCCGCTGCTTTTAAAAACGGAGTTTCATGCCAGTGAGCTTCACGCTGCAGGGAAACACACGGAGGAGTATTTACACTGCGACTGTTTGTTTGTTTTGAAGGCGTCACGGGAGCTCGTCGCCTTTCAGTGTCTCCTCTCTGTGTGTGTGTCTGCTCAGTGGGACGCTGGTGGGCAGCCAGCGTCCTCAGTCACGTCCATCTGCTTCCCACACACACACACACACACACACACACACAGCGAGGTAATGCAACACTAAACCGTGCTTTACTCAGGAAATACTACGAGCTGTGCTTTCATTTAAACTCGTCCTCGTCTTTTATTTTCTGGAGCCTCTGACTCCGGACTCCCCCTGCTCTTTAATGTTCATATGCAACACGGGACAGGAACCTGCTGCGGAGCCGTAAAACAAATCAGTGTGTGGCACCACAATCTCCTATCGATTGCGTTTTATACGGCGGAGGGCTCAGCCTCGCGAGCAAATGGTAAAAGCGATCGATGGCGGCGGAGCAGTGCCTGTGTGTGAGGACGAGAACTGGCATTCTCTGCAAATAATCAATGCATTGTTCTGCAACCTCGAACCGATGATGGGGGAAATGATGTAAGAAGCAACACAATAATATCACGAGTGTGTTTTACACAAGGCCAAGGAGGAGGAGCGCTCAGGAAGGAGTCTGTGATCAAAAAGGCAAAGCTGAGTTCCCTATAGAAGAATCCAGCCCCTGCACTTTCAGGATCATTTCATGTCATTCTCAACTTCTCACAGGGCTTCACAGTGACTCACGGTAAAAGGAACTTTTAGACGATGTTAGAAGTCACTTCAGAGGTGTGAGAGGTTGTGATTGAGAACAAAACAACACACGCAGGAAAAGCTGCAGCTTTGGAAAGGTTTGATTTCTCTCTTTTCATCTGTGAAGACGGATGGAGCTCCGACTCTCTCTATTCAGTTTTCTACTTTAAAATAAAATTTAAAAAAAAACCCTGTGGAGTCCTGGAAGGGAGGAAATGGATCCTGGACGCTTTTGTGTGAGTCAGAAAATGTGCTTTATTACACAAACATGTGATGTCAGTCCAGATTTAAAGGTCAAGCTATTCAGTTGGCAGGTACACACACACACACACACACACACACCTGATGAACAGACTCTCTCTCTGCAGGAGCTGGAGGTTGGTCCCCTCTCACCTCAGACAGGTATCAGTGGCTGGAGGTCGACCTGGGCGAGCGAACCAGGATCACCGCCGTCGCCACCCAGGGCCGATACGGCAGCTCTGATTGGCTGTCATCGTACCTGCTGATGTTCAGCGACACGGGACACAACTGGAAGCAGCACAGACAGGAGGACAGCCTCGGGGTGAGTCCACGCCGGCGTGCACGTCGCCAAAAATGGAAAATAAAACAGGTGAAGCTTCTGAGCTGCAGCTAGATGCATGAATGAGCTGCCTAATGAACAACAGCAGAAATCCCAGAGACGTCAGATCGCGTTCCTCTATGAAGCCATAAATCACACATTTGCTCCAGAGGCCTGACACATGAAACAGCTCCACTCTGAGTCCACTCTGTTTGTCTGTGTATGAACAAATGATGACAAATTAAAGATTAACTGGGTGGGAGAATTTCATCCTGAAACAAACAAACAAGCAAACAATTTCAGATGTGTCCAGGAAACAAGACTTGAACAAAAACATGTGACAGTAATTTACTAAGACAATGTGAAACTCCATGTGATATTAAATGACAATATAAGAGCGCTGTAGAGATTAGATGTGTAAGGATCCTTTCTGTCTTAGTTTAGCAGACAAGGACGGAGCCGATGAAGGAAGATTGCATTTCCTAAGCATCAGACACAACAGAGCGGCAGCACCTCAGGTAGCGGGAGATAAATTTGAAAATGAGCTCACGTTCATCGCAGCCCATTTTCCCGGACTATTACGCGGTGTTTACAGTGCACGTGGCGGCGGAGGCGGCGGCCTGCAGGGATCAGTCTGTCCTGCAGAGATAATCGCAGTCATAAGGAGCCTCTGACACCTCATTAATAATGGATGAGCTCTGCTGACTGGGCGGACCTGTTGCCAAAACACTTAAGCTGCTGTTGATGGACACTGAGCGGCACAGAGGCGCAGCCGAGCGGCACTTTCCTGGCCCCGGCCACGCGAGCGCTGCAGTCTGGAGAGGCGGCGGATGCTGAAATCAATAGTGTGTTCAAAGTTTTTGTTAGAGGGAAATTGGCGAGCACACGTCCAAAACGTGGCAACGGACAGACCAGTCCCATTGACGTGCACGTGAGCGTCCACGTTCGTCACAGTTCACAGAAGAGCGTTTGATTAGACGCCAAACGGAGGAAACGTCCTCACACCGAGAGAATCCGCTTAATCTCCGCACCGGGGATCTTCTTCTTCTTCGTCTTCTTCTTCTTCCTCTTCTTCTTCGTCTTCTTCGAGAGCGGCTTCTCGCAGCTTAAAGAAAACACGTTGATCCGACACTCGACATAAACCGTGCACGATCCCACTCACATTTCAAAGTGTTTCTGAACCACTGTGAATTAGACGAGCCGTCACTGGAGAGCTAACGAAGGAGCTGACGTCAACCTGCCAGGCTCCGGCTTCCTGAGCTGAAGGCCAGAGAGGACGAGCTTCTTTCCTCCTCTGTCTCTCGCAATGTTTTGTGGAGACGCCAGAGATTTACCATCCTTTACTTCTGGTCTGAGGCTCCTAACGTATCGCCTGTCTCTCTCCAGCTCCACTCTCTGATGATTCCAGAGGAATGAACACGTTAATTATTCGTCTCAGTGTGTTTTCAGTGGCGGGAGAGCCAGTTAACCTGCGTGTCAGCTTCAAGGGGGGGGGGGGGGGGGGGGGGGGGGGGGGGGTATAATTAGGGGAGATGGGAGAGGAGAGGGAACGATCCATCAGGCAATCAGCCCAGTCAGAGCCACAGTCTGCATCCCTTCACGATCATCCAGTAAACACACAACATGGAACTTCGCCACCTCTGACCTCCTCGGTCTGGCGTTGCTGAGGCTGCAGGTTGGAGCCTCGAGCTCGTTTGGACTGTTGGTGTAACGCTGTCGTGTGCGTTCAGTCCTTTCCAGGAAACAGCAACGCCGACAGCGTGGTCCCGTACAAGCTGCAGCAGCCGGCGGTCGCTCGCTTCCTGCGCCTCCTCCCTCTGAGCTGGAACCCCAACGGACGGATCGGCCTGCGGCTGGAGACCTACGGGTGTCCTTACAGTGAGTCTCCTCCCACCACAAGGGCTGGAGTTAGATTCTAAGATCATCTACATCACTATGGCAACGCATCATATATATATATATATATATATAGAGTCCTGATGTCTCTGTCCACCCTGCGTCTTCCAGCCTCTGACGTGGTGAGCCTCGACGGGGCCGGCAGTGGTCTGGTGTTCAGGATCAGTCCCGGCCCCACAAGGACGTCCGGAGACGTCACCTCTCTGAAGTTCAAAACCCTGAAGAACTGTGGGACGCTGCTCCACGCCGAGGGACGGCAGGGCCTGGGCCTCCGTCTGGAGCTGGACAGAGGACGACTGCAGCTGCTGCTCAGACAAGGTAGGACGGAGCGGATGGTCTCAGACAGCTGCTCCTAACACGCCCGCATCACGCTGACATCTAATAACTTCAGGTTTGTTGTGATTGGGTTAAACCCTGGCTCTGGCTCGGCTCCATCTAGTTCCAGCAGTGATGGATGGTTCTCTTTACTGGAGCATGTGTCAGGGCCGGACGCTGCAGGGCTCCATGGCAGCGTGTGTGCACGTGTGTGTGCACGTGTGTGTGCACGTGTGTGTCAGGCTGCCATGCTGAATCATCACCACGTGGCTATAGGCCTCACGTCTCATCAGGGATGATGAAAGGCTTCTTTCTCCATGCGTCTCGCTGCCACTTCCTCTTTCTTCATTTTAACTCCTATTTCCTGTTTTCCACATTCCTCCATCACACCAGAGATGTGCTTTAAATCCCCTCTGCACCAACCGAGGCAGCGGCAGAGCCCTAATGTCTCTGTTGCACCACGGAGGAGAAGCGGCCCATCTCCACCTCTCCTTTTATTGTACCCCATCATTTTGTTTATGAAGCTGCTTTTAGCTTTTTTACAGCTTTCCTCCACTTTTCCTCCTCTGACATTGTTCTCGTCTCAACACTTTATTTCTTATTTTGTCACGGTCGGTTACCGTTTATCTTTCTCTCTTATTATTGGCCTCCCCTCCTCCCCTCCCTCCGTAGTTTTCTCTGCGTTGGCGTTTCAGGTGGCGGGTTGTGTAATTGAACTCATCTGCTGCGTGCGCTGACCCTGCGCTCACGCCCGGGCGGCTCGGCGAGCCCATCCAGCGGGGAACAGATGTGCATCAGCAGCAAACGGCAGCAGCAGGAAAACGAAACACTGATAGTTGTGCAATGTTCTGTAAAAACCTGAATCCATTTTACTCATCCGCAGAAACACGCTCGTGCATTTATCTCTCCTGCCGACAGAGCTCAGACAGCGGGGATCGGCCCTGTTTCCAAACTGCGTTTACAGCTCGGAAATGAAGTTTGCATCTGATTCCAGCCGCTGTTTTCCTGTGTAATCAGATTTGCTGAACATTTGTAATGAGACTGAGGTGATGGGCTGACAGTCACTCCAGAGCTGTTACCATTAGCAGACCTTTGCTCCTTATTTATTTTTAAAGAATGAGCTGGAAGACGTTGGCAAACATCCCGATGGAACGTCTGCTGGGGGTCACGCTGATCTCTAAATGTTTCTGATGGCGTCAGGAGGCAGATAAACCAGCTCAGGCAGTATAAATGAAATCTTTAAAGGTTGTCAAAGGCTCATGGGAATCATCGCTGTGCTGTAAAGAGGGAGCCACGGAGCCGTCGAAATCTTATTTTCAGTTCATCTGGCGTGTGTTTGCCCTTTGATCCCTCGCATTGATTCCTGCATTTCTCAGCCAGGAATCAAATCATCCGTCAAATGAAACTCTCAATCACAGAGTCCTCTTCCTCTCATCTCCACCTCCATCAACACAGCGCGTCGATGATGGAGTGATTTCAAATCCTGTCCTCCCTCCTCTGGTATTGATTCCACTGCTTCTTGTCATTCATCCGCTGTAATCAGAAAAATCTGCTTTTTCATCAAGTCCAGAGTCTGAAAAAGCCCCGAGCCGAAATATCAGAGACACATTTGTCCATCATCCTCCAGACTGTCTCTGTTTGTCTCTCCCTGAAGAACGTCTGATACATTTTTAATGAGTGCCTGGATTCAGCCGTTTCTTCTGTTGCCTCAGCGGCACAGAGTTTCTCTCTCGCTTCTTTGGGGGGAAGCAGAGATGGATCCACTAAATCGGACCTGCTGGTGCTCATCCATCTTTAATGATGTCTCACCACGTTCCCTCTGCAGTGTTTCAGATCAGCCTTTATCACAGCTCGAGTATGCAGATACACAAAAGTTCTGTAATGAGACGAGACCTCGCTGTGATCCCCTCTGTGGGAAATCTGACAAAATCCAAACATTCACAACAGAGAGAAGCTCTGAGAAGCTTCATTCGGCCGGCCGCTCGCTCCCCTCAGCTCCGGTCAAAGGGAGGAACACAGAGAATCTGGCTTTTCATTCTCGTCTTCTCCTCCTCTGCTTGCTGCGTTTCAGGCGGAGCCTCGTCCGCCGAGCCGCTGCGCCTCGCCTCCCTGGGCAGCCTGCTGGACGATCGGCACTGGCACGGCGTCGTGCTGGAGCGAGGCAGCGCTCACCTCAACCTCACTGTGGACAAACACACGCAGAGGGTTCAAGTCCCTGCAGGGTTCAGCCACTGGGACGTCGAGCAGGTCCACACACAGTCTGCAGACACCTCTGGCTTTGTCATAAAAGCAGATGTTGCATCATCGTGTCTGTGCCCGTGCAGCTGGTGTTTGGCTCGGCCCGCGTCCTCAGCTCTAGAAGCTCCAAGAAGAACTTCCACGGCTGCCTGGAGAACGTGCTGCACAACGGACTGAACCTGATAGAACGAGCGAAACACAAAGACCGGCAAGTGACTCTGGTGGTGAGTCCAACACACACTGAGTCTTACCCAGGACTGTTCCTGAGAGTTCGCGTCAGCGGTGAAATATTGGTGGTTAATGGAGCCAGGACAGAAAGTTAGACTCTCACTAATGCCTCCTTATCTCCTCCATTAAGACCCTCACATGTCTCCAAAGCCACAGCGAGTGCGTCGTGCGGAGACTTTAAGGAGAGGGATAAATAGTCTCTTGTTGCAGCGAAGGTCCAGACTGCAGAGAAAAGGGACACGTGGCTGAGGATGGTGATTACATTGGTGCTGAGGCACTTTAAGGCTCTTTCTGTAGAATTAGGACCCACTGAGAGGCAGGAATAAAACATATAGGGCTTCACCAAGACAACGAGGACAGCACTCAGAGCTCCAAGCTCCCCCCAGCATCATCATCATCACCGTCAGGTACCACGCTCACAGAAAGATGATCGGGCTGAGCAGAATGTGACTGAAAACAACCCAGAGCTGCATCAGAGAAGTTCTTTATCTCTCCTGCATCGCCGGTGACTTTCAGTTTGCTCTCTCATCATATTCCGAGCGTTGCTGTTATCATTATGGTAATGCCTGTGTCCTCTTTAAGGGGACTTGCTGATGAGATCGCTGCGACATGAGGTCACATCGACACGCCCTCTGCAACTGATTAATATTCATGTTTCACGTTGTTTTATCTGTCTAGTCATCATTTTGCTGTCACTCCTCCTCTCTGCTTCTCTCCATCTCAGGGCAATGTGACCTTTTCATGTGCTGAGCCAGTTTCCGTCGCCGTGACGTTTCCCGGCCCCCAGAGCTTCCTCCGGTTGCCGGGGGCGCTGGCGTCCTCTCCCGGGGGCGTGTCAGTCGGGTTTCAGTTCCGCACGTGGAACAAGGCGGGGCTTCTGCTCACCTTTGACCTCCCTCGCCAAGGAGGAGTGGCCTGGCTGCACCTGAGCGAGGCCAGGCTGCGGCTGCAGGTCCAGAAGGCTGGCAGGGCGCTGCTGGAGCTCACGGCAGGTCAGTCTCCAGCCTCCGCCTCCAACCACTGACACTTAAAACTCACAAACAAACCGTTACGTCGCAGCAAGCAGATTATAGACCCTCTGAGCCGTTTGTGTGAATTGACGTTTTGGGTCCAAGGTGCGGCTCTGAATGACGGACAGTGGCACTCAGTGGAGCTGCGCTGCAGAGGAGGCCGCGTGACCATCGCTGTGGACGAAGAGGAAGGAGGTGTCGCTCACGCCAGCCCCTCATTTCCTGTCACCGCAGGAACTCATCTCTTCTTTGGGGGTGAGAGCAAAATGCACCGTGTGTCTGTCAGTGAATAAAAGAACTGTAATGATCCTTAAACGATTCCCCATCATCTCTCACTCATCAAAGTCTCTCTCTCTCTCTCTCTCTCTGTTGGTCAGGTTGCCCGGTTGAGGTCGACCATCAGGAGTGCAGAAACCCCTTCAACGTGTTCCAGGGCTGCATGCGTCTCTTCGCTCTGAACGACCAGCACGTGGATCTCATCGCGGTGCAGCAGAAGCATCTGGGCAACTACAGCAACCTGCACATCGACATGTGCGGAATCCTCGACAGGTCGGTTTCCCAAACACCTGCATCGCACGCCGGGGCTCGCACGCCAGTCAGGAAACATTCTGCTTCTGTGGCAGCTACAGAAGAACAGAGTCCAACGTTCTGTGCTCGACCTAAATCCTCGTCTTCAGCAGAGATGTCCCTGAGCGTTTAATGTGGTGAATCTGTGTTGCTGCTGGTAACGCGAGACAAGCCTTTAAAAAAGATATGAATTAAAGATGCGGATGAGTCGGAGTCAGACCTCGTGATAAAGACCTTTAAGATGATGAATGAAAGTGCGAATCATGGACGACGATCCAGCGTCGGAGCAATAACGTCAACCTCGGGGGATAAGAGAGGCAGCGAGAGCAGATCCAATCGTTAGCTGTCGCCAAATAGCTGCAATTAATTAATGAGACAATTAGACCAATTATAAACTGGCCTCCAGGGCCCAGCACACAAACACAGACACACACTATATGAGGTAAACAGCAGCAGACTCATTGAAGCAGTCACACATATTTGCCTGATAAAGAGGATCCGCTCCAGTGATTTTAATTAAACGTCTAATTTTTCTCTGAATTTATTAGATTATTATTCACTGCAACACAGCTCACGCAACAGATCTGAGCGCTCGCTGGAGTCAGACACAAATAAATAAATAGAATCATTTTGATTTCCAGGAAAGAAAAATAAAGTCCTGAATGTTCTCGCTGCCGTTCTGCTGATTGAATTTTGGACCCTGGGGACATATTGTGCCGTGGACAGGTGGAAAATGGACCCACCATCAGTGTGTGGTCACTCTCCAGAGCAGGGTGTGTGTGTGTGTGTGTGTGTGTGTTGTTATTGCTGCCAGTGCCAAAGAGCATTACTACCGAGAGCAAACACTCCATTAACAGCACAAATGGACCTCGGCCCCAGCCGGAGCCTCTTTATCAGCCAACACCTTGTCTTACACCAGAGGCGAGGACGTCTCTCCCACCCACACTGCATTATTAAAAACACACATCACGATGCCATGTTAGCGTCTGCTGTCAGGTGGGAGCGATGATGATGGGCTCAGCTGATTTAGGCCCAAAGAAATAATGATCTTCATTACAAAAGATTTGGGGTATTTTTCACTTGATGAATTATGCATGAACTGCCTCGCACTCTGTCAAGACGCCGCCTGCAAGTTTCTACTTCTTAATAAAAGCACGGAGCACGGCGTGAGGGAGGGGACGAGCAGAGGTTCCCTATGCTGAGACCAACGTGTCGGATTTGTTGTTTCGGAAATTAATTGGCTCACATGACGCCGTGTCTCTGTGAGGGGGCGTGTCACCGGCGCCGTGGCTCAGATGAGGCTGTTTGTTGTGGGAAATGGAGACTTGCTGCTGATCCACGTGTTGTTTTCGTTTCTGGGAGATAAACTGGTTGTCAGAAACAATCAGCGTTTTATTTTCATACAGTTTTATTAAACGCTTCGAACGCCCCGGGGCTTTTTTTTATATATATATATTTTGAAGTAAAACAGAGTAAACACACAACTCCTGCATGAAACAATAATGAACCCCCTGAGCTGCTCTCAGGGAGCAGGAGGAACACGGCAGTAAATGTCAATCAATAAATCAATATCTCTGAGAATGAATTATAAAGTTTCCAACTTTATCCTGATTATTAGAGGTCTTGGATTGGAACAAACAAGAACTAGAGAGCTTAAATCTCAGCTTGAACCTCTCCCCTCTCTCTCTCTCTCTCTCTCAGGTGTTCTCCCAGCCGGTGTGAACATGGCGGTCGCTGCAGTCAGTCCTGGACCAGCTTCCACTGTAACTGCTCCGACAGCGGCTACAGCGGAGCGACGTGCCACAGCTGTGAGTCACACGTTAAAAAGAGGAGCTCTTCACGCCGCTGACTTCACATATAAAAACCTTTTGTCACGCTAGAGGGAGGAAAATCTAGAGGAAGCCGTCTCCCACAAAGGCTGCAGAACGAATGAAACGCCTGCTTTTAAATCACTTTTGGAAGTTTTTTAATATCTGACAGAGTTGAGAATCTTTTCCCCAACTTGTCCAAACGTAACCATGAAAAGCTTCTTCCTGTACGTGCGGGTATAAAACCAATCACGGAGACATTAGAGCCAAGATGTGTTTTTTATGGGAGACGAGGTTGAGGGTAAGAAAACAGGAAAACAAGAGAGAGAAAGCGAGAGGACAATAGAATTAGAGTTAATCAATTCAGAGACACAATGTGAGGTAGTGCAGTAAAGGCACATAATGATTTTCCTTTCACATACAGAGAGTCGGGGGGAAAAGAAAACATTTCTTACAGTATATATAAGTCAGAGTGAAAGAATAGAGGGATGAAAAAATGAAGGAGTGAACCTGCTGTGTTTCTCTCCTGCACACGTCAGCGCTGCTCCTGTCGAGCTGTTTACAGTTTGATTTCTGTGGCCGTCAATCACAGACGCACTTAGCAGCGACACGTTTTCCGCCCCGTGGGGCGCGAGCTATATACGAATAAAAAACACTGTTTCCTGGATACGAGGAGATGTGAACGACCCCCGTGTGATCCGTGATAAATATCCTTTGATCCTGCTGCAGAATACTTTGCGTTGAACTCGTTGTGTCTCGATGTTTTCCTCACAGCTGTGTACGAGCAGTCGTGCGAGGCGTACAAACACAGCGGCAACACGTCGGGTCGTTTCTACATCGACGTGGACGGCAGCGGACCGATCAAACCACAGCTGGTCTACTGCAACATGACCGGTGACTCTCTCTCTCTCTCTCCCTGCATCGTTCCTTCTGTCTTCACATCTCGATGATGATGTAACACATTTAAAACTTGTCTCCATGTTCGCTCGCCGCAGCCGCCGACACGTGGATGGTGATCCAGCACAACAACACCGGCCTGACCCGAGTGCGAGCGGCGCCGGGCGTGGGCCAGCACCTCGTTCACTTTGACTACTCGACGGGAGAAGAGCAGCTGATGGCCGCCATCAGCCAATCAGAGCACTGTGAACAGGAAGTGTCCTACCACTGCAGGAAGTCCCGCCTCCTCAACACTCCAGGTAAACTGTTTTATTTATTTATTTGAAATCCCGCTTGTTTTACTTTTTGTGCTTTCACTGACGTTTATTTGAAATCACGAGTCATGGGGCGAATGTTAAATTGGTCTGGAGAAAACCGTCTCATTTCTCGTTTGTCTCCACGAGACAAAAGAAAAGAATCGTGATGGTCGTTACTGCAAAATAAATCCAAGGTTTCCTCTTCACCAGATGAATAGATGGTGTTAGATTGATTTCAGACGGAGCGTCGACTCCAATTATTTTGTCTGTGTTCTATTCGGTTTGGTTTCCTCAAAGTGACTCTGTGTCATGAATTGACGTTAATGCTGCGACTGTGTTTAGGGATGGATTCTTCCTCCCTGTGACAGACCGTTATAAACACACATCACTCTGGCCTGGCGCTAAAGGCCAAAGGACTGATGTTGTGATGTAATGTCCCCGTCACGACATTTAGCGTGAAAATCAAGATGGAAAGTTTAGCAGCAAACAATAGAAGGGTGGAGGAAATAAAAGAGGAGGAGACGGATGGATGAGTGGGGGTTCAGTCTTGAAGTTCAGTATTGTGGAGATGACCTTCCTGTGTTCCAGAGGGCTCTCCGTTCAGCTGGTGGCTCGGCGGCCGCGGCTCCGGCCTCCTCCAGATGTACTGGGGCGGAGCTCAGCCAGGCAGCCGCCAGTGCGCCTGCGGCCTGCAGGGCGACTGCGTGGACCCGCAGCACTACTGCAACTGTGACGCCGACACCACGGACTGGTACTGAAGCCAATCAACTGCAAATATGCCTCGTTTCTTTTGTGCTGTTACATCATCATTCGTCCAAACTGCTGTTGTGTCGTCCTGCCTCTATTTTTACAAGCCTGCCACCGCTGCTCTTTTATATTTCATGAGGATGCATTTTCACCTCCGCTCAGCAGCGTTACACAAGAAGTAGCGCACCGGTTCTCACAATGCACGAGGTCAGAGAATCACTCCTCACTCTAAGAGACGGATCTCTTTGGTCATTCTCTTTTATATCTCAGTGAATTAATCATGGATTTTATGAGGAAGAAAATGTTAAGAGGCTGGTATTTCGGATGGCTGGGTGTTGGGCCTGAATGAATACATCTGAATGGACCAGTTTCCTTCTTGTTTTTCTCTCCCTGTTGGCGTCAGGGCTGAAGACTCGGGCCTGCTCACCCACAGGGAGAGCCTCCCCGTCAGGTCTCTGGTGCTGGGCGACGTCCAGAGGCCGGGGTCAGAGGCCGCCTACAGGGTGGGGCCGCTGCGTTGTCATGGCGACAGTAAGTGGTTCTTTATTTCTTCTTTTAAAAATGGATCTTTCAGCTCGATGAGCCTTCCTTGTGTTCCTGTCAGAGAACCTGTGGAACGCCGCCTTCTTCGACAAGGAGACGTCGTACCTCCACTTCCCCACCTTCCACGGCGAGCTGAGCGCCGACATCTCCTTCCTGTTCAAAACCACGGCCTCCTCCGGGGTGTTCCTGGAAAACCTGGGCATCAAAGACTTCATCCGCATCGAGCTGAGCTGTGAGTGCGAACGCTTGACATCCAACAATAATTAGTGTCGTGGTGACAGGTTCATGAACATGCAGGTGAATTTTCACCACGACCCTGAATCGATAAACATTTCCACCGGCATCACAAGGTGTGCCATTTAGATCATGACAGTAACGGCCCACGTGGGCGTCGGGCGGTTTATGGCCGGGTGGCGGAGGGACGTGTTGTGCAGCTGTATCACCCACCAAGGTGTCCTTGTGCTCACATGGCTGTGGCTGAAATGCACCGAGGCGTGAATTACACATTTATGGGCCGCGGTGGCGTGGAAGCCATGAATCAGTATCTCAAGTCAGGCGTGTTTGGAATCTTTCATTTCACTTCATTCTTTTCGTCCTCGTCGTACAAGTGTAAACAGTCGTATGATGCAGCTGTTAGCAGAGTCATCAGGGTCAGACACATTGTTTCACTCCAGTTCTGCTTTTAAAGGACCTCGCAGGAGCGTGCACGTTGCTCTGATGTAGTTTCCTTTTCTGTGTCAGTGGCTCTTCTTGTGCTTTGTTGGAGGCTGCTTCAGAAATTAGATTTAAGGGAGACACACAGCGAAAGTAATGCAGGGACACGGCAGCAGCGCCAGCCCCGCTCCTCTGGGAAATCACTGTCCTTGTAGTTGCTCCAGCTCTGATCGCTGTGTTGCTCTGGGGCCGGGCCCCGAGAACATCTCAATGACGTCACCGTGGGGTCATTGTTTCATTTTGTTCCGTAGTCCTGGAGAGACTCATCCTCCCAGTCTCCTCCCAGTCTCCTCCCAGGTGCTGTCCGTGGTGTTGAGCCAGGCCTGAGGCTCTGACCGTGGTCCTGAACACGAAGTTGTTAATATTTGTCTCCTCTTTCCCTCCTCTCTTCATCTCTCCATCAGCCTCCACTCAGGTGCTTTTCTCCTTCGACGTCGGGAACGGGCCTCTGGAGGTTCTCGTGGAGGCGAAGGCCCCGCTGAACGACGACAGGTGGCACCGAGTCCGAGCCGAGCGGAACGTCAAGGAGGCGACGCTTCAGCTGGACGACCTCCCGGCCGCCACGCAGGAGGCTCCGGCCGACGGGCACTTCCACCTGCAGCTCAACAGCCAGCTGTTCATAGGTGAGGAGGATAGAACAGGATGTTGTTCAGCGTCGCGCCTCCCCGTGTTGTTCACTTTAAATAGTCTCTCTTTTTTTACATATGTTAATCTTGTGTTGGTGGAGGCTCGCTGTGAAAGATGCTGACTCTGCCGAGTCGATTCTTCCGGGAGTCTTCTACAGCCCTCTTCCTCCGTGGAGGCGAAGGCCCCGCTGAACGACGACAGGTGGCACCGAGTCCGAGCCGAGCGGAACGTCAAGGAGGCGACGCTTCAGCTGGACGACCTCCCGGCCGCCACGCAGGAGGCTCCGGCCGACGGGCACTTCCACCTGCAGCTCAACAGCCAGCTGTTCATAGGTGAGGAGGATAGAACAGGATGTTGTTCAGCGTCGCGCCTCCCCCGGCACAGGGCTAAAAATAGTCTCTCTTTTTTTACATATGTTAATCTTGTGTTGGTGGAGGCTCGCTGTGAAAGATGCTGACTCTGCCGAGTCGATTCTTCCGGGAGTCTTCTACAACCCTCTTCCTCCGCAGCAGCACGCTCTGAGCTCTGAGATAGCGACAGTCTGACCTCCGGCAAAATGAGAAAGAAACCTCATGGTTCAACCACCTGACACGCCACTGGCCCGACAGCCGCTCGCTGCTCGCGGGATATGAAAGTGCTGAGTCGATGCTTCGTGACCACTGAGCAATCATCGGGTTCAATAATAATAAACGTGCAGCGGGGAGCAGTGGTTATTAATACGGCGTGTGAGGGGATTTCTGGGTCTTTAAATAATCTGTAAATGATTATGAACCTGTCAGTTATTTTGCTCCTCACTGAGTCCCGTCCCATCAGCAGACACTGATGAGATCAGCAGCCGCAAAGTAATGGCTGATATTGATTGGCTGAATGTTTTCAGGCGATAATCCGCTCGGAAAAGCCGCCAGGTCAAACGTAAACCCCGGAGGCAGATGTGCTGAATGTGGGGCCGAAGGGATTTGATTTGCAGACAGGAAGATTTGCTCCCTTTGTTCCAAGTGTAATCTATTTCCTGTTAAACTGTACATGAATTATCTGGTTACAGCGCTGGCTTAGTGCATGAAATATAAATACTGAGTAAATACACAGCGTGTATAAATTAGCATTAATGTCGCCTCAGCTCTTTTGCAATCACAAGCTGCGACTCTGCGTTATTGTGCACGGATTATTTATGAGCTCCAGCCTCCGACAAAGTCAGGGGAAATATTTACATTTCTTTGGATTTGAATCGTTTCTTGCATTTTGAATAACTAGGCCGTATTATTGTTATTATTACTATTATTATTATTATTATTATTATTGTGTGCATTGGATTCAAGAGGTTCAGAGTCTAGTTGTAAAAGTCCTGTTTGAGTTTTTAAACCATAACTTTCATGAGTCTAATTATCCCTTGTACAGATTTATAATGCGTTAAATGACATTGTCTCCGTTAACAGCCCATGCTACTGCCTCGACTGGAGTTAGAATCCTTAGCATTGTTTCCAGGTCCTTGATGGCCTGATATTTCTATATTTGTGTGAGAAGGTGACAACCCCTTCCCACTGTCGCGCGCACAGACACGCAGTCGCACGGCGGAGAAACTGTGTTTGTGCGCGGACACTGTGCGGGCAGAGACATGAGACATGAGCCCCTGGTCCCACATGACAACCCCAGCCGTCCCCCTGTCATAAGTGGACAGGCAGTGTGGTCCCCACTGCCTTGTTCCCGACCATCAGCAACTCTACGTGTCCACCAGTTTAACACTCACCCACTTCCGGGTTGTCCGGTCCGTCGGTTGTCCCCGTGCGGAAGCGCGCCCCGCTAACAGGGCCGTATTTAACACCTTACAAGGACCGCGGGCACCGGACAAAATGGAGGGGTGCAGTCATGCTAACGGTGACTGAAATATTTGATATTCAAGCAGTGGGGTGATGACCATAAATATCAATAACTAACACACGGAAATATTCATGTTTTTAACTGTTTGTTCCAAGGATTGCCAGTCAGTACACAATCTAAATATCTGCACCCTGGAAATGTCCCCCTCGGTCAATGGTACAGCCCAAGTGGCCTAATTGGCTCAATTTGAGCCGACTAGGCAGCCTAATTAAAGGGCACCTCAGTCTGTGTTGAGGGGAGGATGAAGTTAGATGTCGGTTGGTGCTTGGTGAAGACTTGTGTATTTTGGATTGATGACTGTTTTCATTGTGGAGTCTTTTTGTTGGTGGCTTAATAAACCACAACTACTTTTTCCCCCAAATTTCGGGCCGGTCCCTCACAATTTGTCAAAGTGAAATATCCACACGCAGCAGAAGTCACGTGGAGCTCCATCAGATATGAGTTGTGTCAGAGAAATCATTAATTAATGTTTAATTTAACCACTGACTCGTTGAGAATGTCAGATATTCTCAGGTCGAGGATTCACCGCTGATCTGTGATTCAGGTTTGACTCTTTGCATTTTAATCGATGTTTCTCGGGACCAAACCAAACCATGTCTGTCAGCGAGCGCTCACACTCTTTTCCCCCTGAAGCTGGAGGTCGATGCTCTTCCGTGTTTCCAGCCTTTGATCACGGCCTTGATCTCATGTAGACGAGCTGTAAATGTCTCGTAAACGAGGTTGAAACTCCCACTGATCTCGAAGGTCTCGCTGAAAGCTCTGCTGCCTCGGTCAGAGGTTTTAAGCTCGAGGATTTCTGTTTGATCTCTGCTTTGATATTCCTCCTCCAAACCTCGGTAAATGATCTCAGGGACGTGGAAATGATTCCTGGAAGCTTTGGGACGTTCCCCATCTCTTGGGTGCCATCACAATTTAGTTCCCTCTAGAACAGAGTGGGACGGTGCTGCTGTGATGAGTCATATCCAACATATATAAAATGCCCTTTAAGTAAAGAACATGAGCTGCTGTGCCTTAAAGAGAATTATTATAAATGTCATTCTTTCATTCCCTCGTCTTTACTGTCCCGTTCTTACAGTCTGAGCAAACAGAAATATACAGATGCCGACCATCACGTACGCAGCAGATAAATAACCGTGTTCCCAGGTTCCATTTCTCCCTCGCTCTCTCTCTCTCTCTCTCTCTCTCAGCACCGTGACCTGCCTGAGCAGAGATGACAGGTCTTCAGATTTGAATTCTTGCTGTGCCGTCACACAGTGTGTGTGTGCAAAGGTGGACATGTATTCATTAGATTATTCCTCTGCCCTCGGGTCTGAACCCATTATTTGGACGAATCTGACAAATTGCAAGTGACGTGCTGGGGATGGTGGAGGGAAGATCTGCCGACACACACACACACACACATGCGTCCTGACAGTGATTCCGCTCGGCAGCAGACAGGCCTGTTTGCTGATTTTCAGTCAAGGCAGACCTAACCTAACCACGGTTGTTAAAAGTTCTGTTCTCTGCCTCCATGTGGTCAGGGGGCACAGCGTCCAGGCAGAAGGGCTTCCGGGGCTGTATCCGCTCCCTGCAGCTGAACGGCGTCACCCTGGACCTGGAGGAGAGGGCGAAGATCACGCCCGGCGTTCGACCCGGCTGCCCGGGTCACTGCAGCAGCTACGGCTCGCTCTGCCAGAACCAGGGCCGCTGCGTGGAGAGAGCCGCCGGCTTCCACTGTGACTGCGGCCTGTCGGCGTACACCGGGGTCTTCTGCCACACAGGTGCACAGACACATCAGCTCCTCCTCTGCAGCTGCTTTACATAGGCTGCTTATTGATCTCTCATCCTTCCTCCAGAGGTGTCGGCCACCTTCCAGCCCTCGACCTCCGTCAGCTACACCTTCAAGGAGCCGTACGAGCCGATGAGGAACAGCAGCGCCCTGCCGTCCTCCATCTACTCCGACATGACGCTGAGAGGAGAGAACGTCTCACTGAGCTTCAGGACCAATCAGAGTCCGGCTCTGCTGCTCTACGTCTCCTCGTATTACAGAGAGTACCTGGCGCTGCTCATCAACAAGCACGGTGAGGCTTTTATTTTGAAGGAGTGGGTGAACAGGAGTTCCTCTTCCCTTCCTTTCCTTGAACACTTCCTCTCACCTTTTCCCTTCATTGCATCTCATCCGTCTTTACTCATTTGTTGTCATTTTTCTCAACATTTCCAATTCCTTTCCTCTCCTCACATCTCCTCTCCTCTTCCTCTCGTGTCTGTCATCTTCTCTGGATAACGACCTCTCCTCCCTCTGCTCCTTCCTCCTCCTCCTCCTCCTCCTTTGCTCTGCAGCTTTGCCAGATCTATCAGGAGCGGTCAGATCTCTCTTCTCTCTGGGTTCGACCCGTCAGCCTCTGCTGGCTTTTAATCTGTCCAGCTGGGTCCACTGGCTGGACGAAGGAGAGGAAAGGTGTTCACTGGTTTTATCAGTGGGAGCTGATGGGTGATGCTGAGGCTTTTAATGGGTGACAGGTCAGCGTGCTGCAGAATAACACGGCAGAGACCTGGCTGGTGTGTTTTATAAACTTTGGACTCGGTGATGATGTCGTGAGTGAGTTTGGCTTTTAAGAGAAGGAGGCACTTTGAATTTAAAATCACATTTTCTGCTTCCAGGAGTCTAATAAAACAGGCACTTTGCTGTTAGATTAGCTGTGAATGGATTCTTCTGCTGTTAATGACTCTCAGCTGATGGACAGCAGTGCATTAAGGTTTCCTGTTGACTGTGGAGGTGGCAGGTAAATGTTCCTCCAAAACTCCAGAAAGCTTTTTATTGTTTATTTCTTTTGCCCTTGGCGGCTGTTAAACCTCTTTGTCATTATTTTCACTGTGAAAATGTTTTCAAGAGGAAAAGATTCAATTTAAAATAAGTGTGTGTGTGTGTGTGTGTGTGTGTGTGTGTGTGTGTGTGTGTGTGTGAAGATAAGCTGGAGGTCAGGTATAAACTGGACAGCAGCAGAGAAGCAGAAGTGCTGAGGAGCAGAGTGAAGAGTCTGGCCAACGGACAATTACACCGCATCACTGTCAGGAGACTGAGTGACTCTGTGTCTGTGCAGGTAACACACACACACACACACACACACACACACACTTTCTGAGGAGATCGGCTTTTAAAAATGGTTCGTTTCCTCGCTCCTGAGATAATGAGTCGGCTGCTCTCGCTCCAGAAAGCAGAATGTTGGGACAGTGGATCTACTGGAACTCTTACTTCGTCAGCCTCGGCTGATAAACGGAGCTGAGTGTCTAATTATATGAAATACAAGGTGACCTCGTGGAGCATGGGTACGCCCCCCCCCCCCCCCCCCCCCCCCCCTCCAGTGTCCAGTGACACATGAGGTGTACCTCATGTCGTCGGCATCTATCATCTTGAATCATTGCATCGTTAGCGACACACTCCGGGGACGCCGAGCAGGACAACACTTTCATCGAGCCGGTGGCCGGCAGCGTCCAGCGTCCAGCGCCACGTCCCCGCTCCCCTGAGCCGGTGTCCCGCTGAAAAATGAGTCACTGCGTCCTGTTATCAGAGAGGCCAGAGTCTGTGGCTCCTCCGAGGGTTTGATGTTTGATGTCAGTATTTTCTGTTAATATTTTTGAAAAGGATTTTTTTACGTTTTTTTTTTTTTTGGGTTCCTTTTTCGATACTTTCATTGGATATTTGGATCCGATCCCAACATCACTGGTGGGAAGAAAATCAATAAATGGTGAAACATCAGAACTGGGCGTCCCTGCTTCCTCTGTGTGCCTGTCCTCGACACCCTGCATCTTAACAGACCCCTTTGTTGCATGTTGTTTGTACGAAAAGACGTTTGTGATTCTTCCTTTTTCAATAAGAGACATTTCTTTTGCTGGTTTCAGATCGACCAAAAAGCCAGAGAGGACTTCAACCTGTCGTGTGACATAGAATTCAACGGCATCAAGTCTCTGGTGCTGGGCAGAGTGCACGGTGAGGGGGCGCGCAGTAAGAGACGGCACTCGGGCTCTGAGGACATTGACCTCTGTGTCCTTGTATGAAGACGTCCAGGAGGGCATGCAGCAAAGCTCTGAGGAAATTCAATCAGACGAGAGGAAAACAGGGTCAGGGTTTGATGCTCAGCAGCGTCAGGCTCTTTCTGAAAATGTTTTTACTTCCGTTGTTTTGATTCAGTTTGTTTGGATGGAACTTGCTGAAGTGAAGCCCTGAACCTGTTTTTAGAAACTTTGTCGGTGGAGTGGAGTGGGTTTGATTATAAGTTCAGGCAAGAACAGACCTGACAAACGCTTTAGGTCTTATTACATGTTCAGTAAGTTCCAGTCCACGTGGGACCAGTTGTCCCCTGCTCATCAACGTCCCGGTCCTGAGAGAGAGAGAGAGAGAGGGTGCATGGACCTGCAGCACTGTCTGACCTGGGGACTGAGGATAATGAGGAGTTTCTTGCATCATGTGACGCAACTCGAAAGGGTGGAAGTGGAATTTTAAGGAGCTGTTAAAATATTTGACTTGTCCCCTCTCGTCCTCAGACTCTGACGGGCTGGACCCAGAGCTGTCCAGGCTGGCGTCTCTGGGCTTCAGCGGCTGTCTCTCAGCGCTCAGCTTTAACTCCATCAGTCCTCTGAAGGCCGCCGCGCTCCACGCGGACACCAGCCCCGTCTCCATCAGTGGACCCTTGCTCCGGTCCAGCTGCGGCTCCTCGGCCTCGGCCAATCCCTACGCAGCAGAGAACAAACGCCACCTCGCCACAGGTAACGTGGACGAGCTGGTCGTTCAGGTGAACCGGCTTCTGACCGCGACCGGTTCGCTGGTCGTGTTTCTGTCCATCGGAAACAAAGTCGCCTCCTGTTTGTGATTCCTTATCAGATTCTGCTCTGATCTTCTTCTCCTCCTCCTCCTCCTCCTCCTCTTTCTGCTCTGATCTCTCCATTTTTGTGTTTTCCCACTTTTTCTTTCTGCTCAATATTTTTCTCACATTTCTCCTTGGCCTTTGATTTTTCATTTCGCCCCTCTCCTTCTCCTCCCGCTCTGCTCTCCTCGCTGTAGACGTTGGGTCAGTGGGCTCAGGTCAACCTTTAGTAAATGCCATGAGGACCGACTCTGCTCTGATTGGAGGTACTGAACCGTCTTTTCTCTGCTCTCCTACAGGGACGCTGGCTTCAAAACCCCACGACCTTTGTTTTGTAATCAGGTTATTGTGAGGTTGATCATGCAGATATTGAGCAATTATTATCCATAAAACATCATATTTCTATTCAATATCTCTTATTCCCTCAGACACAGCTGACAGCTCTCGTTCTGTTTCTTTGTTTAAAAAGAAAATCACATGTATTCATGTGTTGAGATCTTTGGGTTTGCTCAGTTCACTGCAGACAATCACACTATTTCTCATTTAATCGTTTCTGTGCAAAGAGCCAGACGAGCGCGTGGGCTCGTCTGTCCTTGACGTGGACGCGTCCTCGCCGTCTCCCTGTTTGTGCTGATGCATTCTGAGCTGAGTGACAAAGCCGCCGCCGCTGCTCGCGCTGAACAAAGTTGTCGACAGATGTTGAGCTCCAAGAAAATGTGTCTGTGCACGGCTCCTTTTAAAACTCATTTAAAACTTCGCTGCTCCGCCGGCGCAGATTGATTTGAGGCGAGGGCCTGAAAGGTTCAATCTGCGGTGGAGATGGAAGAAGGTGAGCGCCTGAGCAAAGTCATTTAAAAGTGTCCATTAAAGCCACTCACCTAATTAAACCTGAGCAGCCTTGACATTGTGATGTTAAAGCTCGCTCTCTGTTATCTTTAACATAATGTGGCGTTGCGTTGATTTCAGTGGGATTTTCCAATTAGGCTGAGCCTCAGATCATATTCTCTGATGCGCTCAAAGGAGCGGCGGCTGAAAAGATTTGAATTGGAGTTGAATGCACCTGAAAGTGAGAGGAAGTGACTGATAGCAGTCATTCTTTGAGAAACCGGACATCTTTAAACGTCCTCTTCCCTGCAGGTGTGATCGCCGTGGTGATCTTTGTGGTCGTGGTCGTCCTGGCGATAACGGGCCGATTCTTCTACCGGAGGAAAGAGACGTATCGGAACCAGGAAGTGAAGGGGGTCAAACAGGAGGACAGCCCAGACTTCCCCTTCAACAACCAGACTGAGTCCCAGAGCGTCTGTGGCGAGAGCCGAAGGGAGTATTTCATTTAGCCGGAGCCACGAGGAGCCCGTGGTTTCAGACGCCTCAGAACCTCTCGCTGCCCTCGGGCGCCACCGGAGGCTCCGCCCACAGACGTTGCTCTGCAGCATGTGGCGGCGGAGACGGAACCATTTGCACACGGTGTTGTTGTTCTGCTCCTTCTCTGTACATTGTGAAAACAGGAAACAGCGTTGGACATTTTAAAAAGGTGTCGATGTTGCGTCTGTAAATATACACAAGTGTAAATGCTGAGTTCATGTCTTTGTAACAGTCACTTTGTCATATCGTGGAGGTGTCAGTATTTTTATGGTGTTTGGGGAATGTTTTGTTTGTTTCCTTGAAGAGGTCAAGACAAACTCTGACGGTCGTTTCCATCATCATCACTTTCTAAACTCCTGAGACATTTGAGCCACGGTGCAGATTTCTGAAGCACATTAAAGTCTCTTATGTAAATTCTTATTTGAAGGATTCCTCAGCTTCACGGTTCAAGTTATTCAGACAACGTCGCTGCAGTCAAACTAGATTCCCATTTAATCCCTTTAAATAAATGGCTAAAGTCGACGGGTTGAGATCAGAGGTATTATTTCCTTCTCTTTCTGTTCCGGCCACCATTATATCTTTCTTTCCTTTGCTTCCTGTCGCAGCTCTCTGAACCACCGGGCCTGTCCGTCACCTCGTACGCTACATGCTCATCTGCTTTGCTCTGACAGGAGGAGCAGTTGATCAGAATGAAGAAATTAGGGCTGGAAACGAGTGTTAAAGAGGAGCGGCTGATGGAGGGAGAGAGGATCGACCGCAGCTGTTAAACAAATACACGCCATCGTCTCTCCGCCAGGCCCCAGAGCGCTGATGGGCTTTTAATGAGAAAACTTGCTCAAACTTTTTGAAACACATGCGATTTTACAGCACAGGCGACAGCTTGTGTCAAGATGTAGTCAAGATCTGGACTCACGTGCATGTTAGTGCATGAACTCTGTGTCCGCCCTCACACAAAGTGTTCAGATGGAAACGAAACCACTGATGAAGATAAATCCTGAGGCTCTGTAGCGGAGCTGGAGGACGGAGACGAGGGGCTGCGGCAGAGACGCTGTTGGTCTCGGGCTGAGAGGATATTAAATATATTTATTAATACGATTTGTCACGTCCCACCAAACAGGTCTCTACAGCAGTGATAGCATCTGCTGTTTGTGTGTCAGTGTCGCCCGCTCTGTGTGTTAATATTTCACTTTTCTTTTTATCGCTGATTATGAAATTAGGCACCACCTGAGCCACACATCCAAAATTGTTCTTATTCCATTTCTCTACCATTGACTTTCCCTCAAAACTTGAGTTTTGAGACCGTTGACCTAAAAACTCTGATGCCAGCTAACAAAACCTAGCTTCCCGCCAACTCCTGCCGCGCCAGCGGTTAGCAGTTAGCTTTTCAATTGATCCTCACGTAACTGAGCCCAAAGATTCACTTAAATCCTAATAATTGAACAGAACATTAACGTGTCATCCGTCGAGCGGCTCCACCGAATCTTTACGTTGTTGAACTTGAAAGGATCGAGGACGTTGCTGGAGGTTTTCTCACTGTTTCTTGTCGGTGTATAATAATGTGCTGGTACATGATGTTGGTGAATAACGGTGATGTCAGTGAGTGGAACACCATAAAAAACACAAATCCAGGAGATTCTAAACATTTCCTGGCTGTTTGGTTACAAACTCAAACTGTTTGATGAAAATAAACTTGTTTTCCACAGACTGGGTACCACTTCTGTCTTGTTGGGTGACTTTTTAAAATGATAGAAATGAAATGGGAGGTTGAACCTTCCTTCAAAGATTAGGATCGATGTGGGGGAATTATGGGAACATAGAAGAATACGTTTCACTGAGTCCAGCAACACCTCAGACTGGATCGGTCGCCGCCACCCAAAAGGTTAAAGTGACATTTAACAACTTCCTCCGAGCCGCCGCTCATTGTGGAGGCGTCAAGCAGCCCGTCAACTTCAGCGCCTCCACGAGCCGAGAGGCAGAGCACGCCAGCGAGACTCGGCCCTTTCGTGATGCGCCACGATAAGATGAATCTGGCTAAAAGCAATTTCCTTTCACCTCTCTTATCAAATCCAAATCCTCCACAGAGGGAAAGATGTAAACAGACGTGGGCCAGTTGGAGACAGATCTCAAGGCTTTGAGAGGATTTAGGAGGAAGATAGTTCGACTCTCGACACGTCGAAACTTCTTCTTGTGTAGTTTTAATAAAGCAGCACGTATCAGTGCGATCACCTCACGCCCACTGAGGGTTAAACATTAACAGCTCTGGGTATCAACTTCAGCGACTGTGATTCAAATTCAGAGAATAAGGATACACCGGCAACGAGACTGGGTTTCTGGAAATTTGGGGATTACGCCCAAAAGATCAAGAGGATTAATTACTCAGACTAAACAAGTTATCACCCGCTCAGCAAGCTGTCGCTAGTGCCGGTTTCTGTCTGAGCGGATTATCTTAAATATCAGACAGGATCGATTTGAGAGGCTCAGACTCAATCTTTATAGAACAGCATTCAAAACGGCATTTTGATTGTTTTGTTAACTCCCCCAAACTTATTATTTGGGCAGAAAAATGTCTCCGCGTGACCTGAGCGTCAGATGAGACGCCAAACCTCAAGGTCATAATCTGAAAATCACATGCACAGATATCTTTCAGTTCTGGTACAGCTGGTATATGTTGTATTCAGAATACAGCTGTCACGTTGCACGCTGGTCATATTTTGGAGTTCCTAGTGTGCTTAATATTTTGCACATTGTTACATAGTCATTTTCATTTCTTTCTTGTGTGTTTGTAATTTCTATCTTGTATTTGACTGAATTCTTTTTATGACTTGTCCACAGGTTTAATTCTTGAGAACTACAACACCTATTCCATTGGACGTGTACAAACGCTAACATCCAGGTTCTGTTGGAGCTTGGAGTGAATTATTTCACAGCTCCGTGTTTCACCTGCCGCTCTGAAAACACGGGCAGAAACATTTCTCTCGGAGCAGATCAAGTAGAATTTCTGTTTGCTGGGAATATTTTTATCAAGAGCAGCTCGACTAGCGGGAAAATAACGACCCCCGGAGAAGCTAATCTGGAACCAAACGAGCAGCAGCGAGGACGAGACACTTTTAAACTCGGCTCTCTGAAGGCGAAACTTTCAAAATAAGGATCATTCCCACACACAAAATGTCTCCAGCTTCTCTCCGGCCGCCTCCACACAGGAGTGGGTCCAGATAGTCATCTGTTATCGGGGCTGAGCCCCCTCACTGCCTTGCCAGCCAACAATAAATTGATTTTCTGAAAACATTTCAGTTTCCCACGAGGCCGGTGATAAGCAGCGAGGAGGAGGAGGAGGAGGAGGACGCGTATTAATTAAGAAACCCTTTAAATGAACTCTAACTTCAGAGTTGATCTGCGTGTAAAGGCCAAGGTGGATACACGAGGCAGCACATGTCACTCTTTGCTTCTGTTTCCATATAATGAATGAAACAGTGGAGCAGGTAAATATATTAGATGCATTTTTCAAATGGGTCTGTTTAAAGCCGAGCTGGCTGCTGCGTGTTCACACAGGGAGGGGCTGAGGTGGAGCTGACCCCCCCGTGCTTTGAGGTGTCTGAACGAGCAGCCCCGTGACTTTCAGAGCAAATAAAAACCTATTTTCAGTCTTCGGTTCTGTTCGTTCTGTTGTTGCTCACAGAAACAGTTGTTCCCCAGATTTCAGTTTTCACACACACACAAACATTCATCAACACAGTTTCCCCCACAAGCCAGCATGCGGCCGTCACCGGCGCAAACCAGAGCAAAGCCAGAAGGCAGCTTATATAGAGGCCGGGCCAGCTCATTGGAGGCCTCCTATTGGACGATCTATTGGACCCCTGCAGCTCCAGCTGTCTTCACTCAGGTCGTTGACCTGTGCTGCAGCTCAGCCTCAAACAGGAAGCAGAATATCAGCCATAGATATTCACAGCTGACACACCTGAGCCGCTTCACTCAGTGTAAATACTTTTCATTTCGTTTGTGTTGTGTGAGAATGAATCTCAGTTCACTCGTCTGAGGGAAAAACACTCAATTGTGGTTTTCGTCCACTCAGCTGCTTCATTTGAGTAAATCTGAAACTGATAATCCTTCAACTCGACGTACATGGTGCTCCTTTAATTTAATTCATTGTGGTTTTAATTAAACCTGCAGAAACTCTGTTGATTGCTCCCAAGTATTAAAACTATGACACGTTCAGGCATCATAAATCCAAACACAATCAACTTGGGGCTTTTCTTCCACTTGGTGATTGATTAAAACCGAGTGAGATTAAACCTGATTCAACCGTGGCAGGAGGAGGTGTTGATGGGAACATTCAGAGACCAACATCTTGTTTGCCAAATGAAATAAAAACGTGTTTTCTAAAAGGAGTCATCAGAGAACAATCACGCACATCCGCGCTCGTTTGAGTCTGCTCTCGTCGCACATAAACGCTGCCGGTAATCTCCATGTTTACAGGAGCCGTCCCCGCATCACAAACAGGAACCTCTGATTGAGACGGGGCCAGATGAACCACAACAAAACGCCGAGGTCTGCGGCAGCTTCTCCTCGCCGACCGCCGCTGACACGGGTCACTGAGCTCGATTGTTTCGTGGTCACAGGGAGGAGGAAATCAAATGGAGTTGGGAGACTTGAGGGGCCGCCGCCCTGTGGCCGAGGGTCACGGACACTAATTGGTTTTGCCTCCTGCTTCATTCCTGGACAATGGGAGGAAGTGTTGTTGCTGAACTCTATCTATGTATATATATATATATATATATATGGACAGAAGAAGAGAACAAGGATAAAAATAAATCACCAGTTTCAGTGATTTTTCAGCATTTGACAATTAAACAACAAACCCTATCTCACGTTAATGACCCAGCTTTTAAAGGTCTTTTTTAATCCGATTTTTTATCACTTCTTGAGGCTCGTCGTTACGTAGTTTTACTGCTGATGCTCCGTCTCATTCTCTGTGATGTGCTGTTTTGTTCGTCTGCTCTTCAGGACGCGCACGTTTCAGTGTGTGTGTGTTCGTCTTTTTTTCGGGGGAAACATTTTTCACTCCTCGATTGCTGCTGTCCCGGCGCCTCATAAATCAGCCACCACGACCCGACTGCACGTGAACGCCTCCAGGAACACTGAGCGTCTCCTCAGAGCTCTCAACAACGCTTCCAGGTCGTGTTGATGATTTTAATTTGATGACACTGGGGACGAGCTAATTAAACGAGCTAGACAAACTTTACCTGAGGCTGGGAGCCGCCTGCAGCCGCAGCAGAACTTTAACTCGGCGGGACTCGTTCGACAAGCTGCTGCAGCGACCTCCAGCTGCTCGCCCGCCTCGTCTGACCCAGCGGACAGCTTCCTGTCATCTTCCTGGAGGAGTGTGAGCGCTGTCAGCTCGTCCTGCTCGTCTTCAGGCTCCAGCGGCTCCGCTCCTCGTGGGTCAGAAGATCCCAGAACGGCGCGGTGAACTGAAGCATGGCGACGGTGAACGTACGGGGTCTCCCAGGGTGAAGAGCAAGGGTCGGCGTGATGCCTTTTCTTGACAGCTGGTTTATTCTTCCTCTTCATATCGTGTTTGCACCATTTATCTATCTTATTTATTTATTTCCTAAAACACACATTCATGGCCCTCAGAGGATGAACCCCCTTCTACATTTCATCACCTTCTAATTCTCCTCAGTGGTGTTTTATAAAGTAAGAAAAACTCCGGTTAGTTTTATTTTGTCCTTTTGATTTCTTTTTGTGGATGAGCTCTCTCTTGAATTTGAGCTAAATCACCTGAATTTATTTTGACCATGACTCCATTTAGAAGACGGATTGAGACGGAGGACTCTTTTTGTCTTTTTTACAGCCGCCTTCAGTTAAAAGACAAACTGTGACAGCAGACACCGAGCGCAGGGATGGGGCCGAGACGCCCGGCAGCTTCACGGGGCCCAATCCCTGCCCCGCCGATAAAGACGCAGGTGGAGAGCAGCCGACTCATCGGGATTCTGCCGGTGAACAGAGGAGACTCATGGCGGAGGTACGGGAGGAGAGAAGAGAGGCGGGATGAGAGGATGGAGAGGCGATGGGGCGTCAGATGAAGAAAGGTGGAGGATGAAAGAGGTTTGACGGAAGAAGAGGAGAGGAGGCTAATGAGCTGGAGCATCACAGCAGGGACGCAGGAGGCTGTTTGCTCCGCTAATGACTTCGGCAAAGAGAGATTTTCAAACCTGTAACTTTGAATAAAGGCTCCTGCTCATGGTTCTCAAGGACACTCAGACTTTTACTGACTTCTCTTCAGGATTACTGGTCACCCGGGTGTGTTCACAGTGATTCAACGATGCGTGGATGCTGAGTGACCTTGATCTTGCTGGAGAATCCCCAGGCCTGTACTGACCAGGAACGTGTTTCTGAAAAATCCAAACCGCCGGATTACACTTCCTGCAGGACATGGACAGGTGGTGGAGCGCTGGATCCATCAGCTCCATCCACAGCCTCCTGCTGCTGCGGCTGTGGATGAGCTGTAGCTGCAGAGCCATCAGACAGAGAGACACGTGACAAACACTGGACGGCTAGCAGGTATATACAGTTTATCATATCTGCGCTTTAGACAAACAGGAGGAAAGAAAGCGAGCATTACATTTGAGGAGAGAGGAGAGAAGAAAGGAGGAGAGAGGAGAGAAGAAAGGAGGAGAGAGGAGAGGAGGAGAGGAGGAGAGCACAGCTGCAGAGTGGGAGATGATTCCCAGAGATGGATGGAAATACGCAGCTTTAATACAGACTGAGCTGCCACACAATGATCCATTTGTACAGTAAACGAATGTGTGGAGGAGGGTCAGATAAAGGCTCACACACACACACACTCTCACTCACTATGCACCAGTGCACATTCCCATCATGCTCAGCATGCATCTCCATTCGTCAGGTGATGGAACCGCTTCTCCTCCGTCCTCCTGAGTGGGTCTGAAGACACAGGTAGATCCAGTCCGAGTGTCTCTCTGGACAGTTTACACTCATGTTGTTTGCCCACACTATCTTCAGAGTAGTTTTACCGGCACACCAACATTTCCGGGTGAAAAACATCAGACATATTCTCGTGATGTTGGTAACTTTTCCCACAATGCATTTGCACGAGTCGAAAAAGTCTAAAATTATCTCAGAGCAATATTTCCTCCGATAAACTGCCGAAGTGTTTCTAGGTGTTTCTGTCTCCTTAATTTGTGTTTTATTTTGACACAGCTTTGTTTCCTGCTCGTCCACCTGAAGAATCTGTGTTCGCCAGATAACGAGACGATAAAGAAACCCGCCGCTTACGCTCGCCCTGTCCTCCACCCTCCGTCACCGCGTGTGCGAATTAATAAGACGTCACAATCTCCGCATCCTGCCTCCGAGCCCTCGTGTTGGTGAGCCGTGAAACAGGAGATAAGACATTAGCGCGCTGCACTAATGGCCGCCCGCTGGCTGCTTTCTTGGAGATTTATTCAATATCTTGGTTTTTATCTTTCTGCTCGAGTGAGTTGTTTTGCATAAGAACATTGATTAGACACCTCCAGTTAAATGTGAGAGAGAGAGGGAGGGAGGGTGGAGAGCTGAACTCGGTGACAGACTGAGTGGATGGCTGCTTTAATGATAGGCAGCACACACACACACTAGAACTGGAATAAAACTGAACTCATATGGAACAGAAAGCAAAGAAAATGATACAGAAATGCCTCAGAGATGTGAGAGGTCATCAGAGAGGTATAGGAAGAGAAGGTATGGGTCTCTCTCTCTCTCACACACACACACACACACACACACTCCTCTCTAATGTCCATCCACCCCTCGCTCAGGGATGAAATTCCGTTTTTATGGTTTGTTGGACTCCATGAGTTTTGGAAGCGATGCTCCACAGCAGGAGTGATGGAGACGGTCGGCCCTGAGGTTACGCAACATTAACGTCCTCCATCTGCAGGCGTCGCCGTTCAGGAGCTGACAGGGAAAGAACCAGCTCCCGGTGACGTCACCTCAACAGCTCCACGCAAACTCATCCCTGTGTGAGGTGCGATGGAGGCGGAGGATGGTGGGATTCAAACGTGGATGGAGGATCATCTGTCGCTCTGCGTGTCGGCAGACGATCAGACCTTTCAGGCCTCGTCCTGACAGTGACGAGCAGACGCTCACAAACAGTTTGTCCTGTCAGGGCGGGCAGCTTTGTTTCCTCTTCTTCTCCTCTGTCAGCCCGAGAATAAACAGGATCTTTGTGTCGGAATCGGAGCGATGAAGACAAACGTGACAGACGAAACACTTTCCCCTCGCGTCAGCCGTCGAAGCGTCTGACAGCCGTCTGCATCTGCATCTTCCTCCGAGTGATTTCAGGAATCTGAAGGCGTCCGCTCCATCATCCCGATGTGTCTGTGAGACGAGCCATCGGGTTTGTGGTTTCATATTTGAGAAGTTAGTTCTTTCCTTCGCCGTAGCTTCATCCATCCATATGAGCGACAGTGTTGAAGTGCAGATGCTTTTGCAAGATTTCTGGTTCACATTTTTAAAGAATTACATTTCTCATGGAACCAGAACGAGGCCAGCCGCTCCAGGGGCCCCTCCTCTCACCTCAGGGCCCCTGTGGCGATGCTCCTGTGGCTCAATGGGAACTTGGGTAGAACTAAGTGGGTGTGGAGGCTGCATGAATAACTACTACTCACATATGGACTGTGGGCGGAAAGGTGGCGCCTCCTACACGCTCAGGCCTGAGACGACGTGTGATCAGACGCCACGGCGGCGCCCCTGTGTGGGCGGGCCACAGGTGTTCTCGGGCTCCGGGGAACCGGTTTGAAGCGGCCGATGAAACTCGTTGGGGACTCAACCACAGGTGTTCACAGAGTCAGAGGGACATATTTCATTAACACAAATAAAGAAACGAGGCTGAATTAAACAGAGACAGAAGCAGCTCAAAGACCAACATGTGGTGACTGTTCACGCTTTAGATTATTCCAGGAGCAACACACACCTGACCTGCATCTCTCTAACAGTGTGGTCTTCTACTGCCCCCTGCTGGTGCTGTCAGGACGAGATGCTCTTTGGAAACTGAAAAATCCAGTAAGTCATATGAATCTTCTTTGAGATTCTGATCGTCAAAACTAGATAATAAACCAATGCTTCACTTCCTGGACTCATGTATTTTTTATTTATTATGAAATAAAACGTCTCACTAATGTTTGGATGATGCAGGCTGAAATCATCTGCTGTTTAAATCCAGAATTTCAACGTGGCTTCCAGTGCCCAGAGGGTCGATGTGTGCTCCTCCAGCGCCACCTGGTGGCAACCTGTATTACAAGCTGCAGCAAACCAGCTAATACAAATAATAATAATAATAATAATAATAGGCTGGACATGACTTCAGTTCTATTAACAGATAACAGAAAGAAAGTTATTTTACTGTCTCAAATCCGTCCTGGTCCAATAAAGACTAGAGTCCCCCCCACCACCAGCAGGTTATATAGTGAAACACGAGCTGGATGATGAATCAGGAGGCTGAGGAGAAAAAAGGAGCGACTCTGGGCTGCAGTCTTATATTTTATTGTGATGGGGAGTCCTAAAAATGGAGCAAAAACTAAAGTAAAAACAATACAAAAAGAGACAGTGGATTTACAAAGGACATGAAGAGGACAAACAATATGCAGCCTTCGACATAACGATGGAGCGAGTTGGCACAGAACAGAAAACAGGGCGGGGGCGGGGGGGGGGGAGTCCACGTTTGGCTTCGAAATAAAAAAGTGAGGAGCAACGTCTTCATAGCAAGAACCTTCATTAAAACAGCGACGACTCATGCTTTTAAAATCACAGAGGTTAAGAATTCAGTAGCTTCATAACGACGCACAGAGCGGATGCACATGTAACAGTTTCTATTTCTCATTCCTGTCTTTTTTCAGTTTCAGCTTAAAACAGAGGTTTACAGAATACATGTTTTATTTTTATTTTTTTCTTCGGTTTTTGTTAAAAACAAACTTCAGCTCCCAGAACCACATTTTTTGGGAATTTCAGTTTGTTGTGAGATTATTTTTCATACTAAAATATATTATTGTATCAATTCAAACTACAGTAATGTACACTACAATGTGTAATAAATAACCATAAAAGAAAATATAAAAATAAGAGACATAAATATAAAAAAGTTTGCTAGAAACTAAACAGGTATATTTCTGTGAAAAGGGTTCTAATACTGCCATTGTAGGGGGGGGGGGTGAACCAAAAATGCAAACAGACTAAAAACAAATACTGCTCAGTCAAACCAGGAGGAAACACGGTGATGCCAGAGTCACTAACGTTTATTACCTGAAGTGTGGGGCAGAACTGTGACGCACGACTAACGGGAGAAACGTCAATCTCAGTTTGACTTTGACCTCTGCGTCGACGCGGTGGAGTGAACTTTTATAGCAGTGTCCCATCATTAAGCACTTACAATACTTGAGGTGGCATTATTAAAAACGTGTTAACATCAGTGGGACCTTGAAGGCAGCTCTCATCCAGCTGGGACTGTTTTTAATTCTCAAATCCAAATTATTCATCTCCTTAAGATCAAATCTGTTCAGGTTTTTGTTTGTCAGAAACTGAATTGAACCTTTTTACTGGAGCTGTGTGGGGGATATGGAATACTAAATGGAAAACCAATGTGACTTAGGATTTATTCTATCATAATATTTTAGGGGTTGTGTGTTGCATGGTTTTATTATATTATTTTTTTGCAGTCTGGGATTCAAAAAGCTCCAATTTTTCTGAACTCATCCACCTTGATGCTTATTTGTTTTATTTCATGAGAAAGTTTATATCTTTGGATGTTAAGCTCCTAAAAACTTTTCACTAGTTTCTCACGTTTTTAAACTAAATCTCTCATCGTTAACTAGCAAAATAAAGCTGAAACAATTACCTGCCACCTTTGAAACTTTTTCCGTGTGGTTCAAATCGTGTTGAAGGCCTCCGGACGTTATTTGCATCAATTTAACAGGAACTATCTTTGTTGTTCTGTGCGAGGTCAACAAACAGGAGTGAATTCATATGGGTCTGGACGTCATGCGAGCTACATGTGAGGAGGAAGAGGAGAAGAAGAAGAGGAGGAAGAAGAAACGATAACACTATTCAATGGCACTTTTAACAGCACACAGGTCTTGCATAAGGCTGGAGGCATCGGGGCGGAGCAGGAAAGAGCCCTGCTCCTTCACACACAGTATGACTGACACGACAACAACGACACACAAACACCCACTGACAACTTAAGCCAAAATTAGGAGAAGCTCGGTTCGTGTGTTTTGGAACCGCGGCGACGGCAGAGCGGGCGGAGTCTTCACCATGACTCCACCCGCCCGGGCGACGCCGGGTGGTGAAACACAGGCGCCTGATGCTGGCTTTGAGGTTGTGACTCTACCTTCCCTGAAAGGACTAATTTGGTTATGGCGTTCAGACGCCATGTTCTCATCTCGGACTCCCCATCCCCCCCGCCCACACCCCTCCCTCCCTCCCTCCCTCCCGCCAAGAGTACTTTGTTTTCCTTAAGGCTAACAGTCAAACTGAAAACAGAAGTAATGCTAGCTAGCAAAGACTAACACTAACACGATCAATATCTCGCCAGCTAGTGAACACATATAACACTGAAGGGCATACGATGCATGAGGCATGTATCCATAGGTAAACCAGGAATACTGTAGTGCAGGTTTTTGTTCGTAGAACTCAATAAAATACTGATTTAGGAAACTTCATTGGCAATAAAAAGGTATAGAAATCTTTCTCATCTTTACAGGTTAAAACGTTTCAAACAAGATTAGTAACACTGACCAAATAAAAACAAACAGACAGAACAACCTGGGATGTCTCAGTAACAAGTCGAACAAGATGGGTGAGTTTCACTTTAAAATCTGTACTTCTATAAACAATTTAACACTGATAGTTAATTTTCACAAGAAAATGTCACTGGTTTGTTATTTTTTCTGTTTTTTTTTGTTTTCCAAGTTCAGGCACACCCGGGTTTTGTACACAGTGGTGGACCGTTAAAATCAGGCAACCGCCATGTCTCTCTTCTGATGGCGAGATGCGGTTTTGTCTTAACTTGTCTTCAATGATGGACACATTCCAAATGTCCCCAAGAGGTTTCGCTTCCTTTTATTTGGCGTTCGTCACCACTTCTCCTCCCTCGGAGGGCGCGTTGGCGTCCGACTCCTCCCTGATGCTGTTGTCCGTATTTGCTTCACAGTCTTCTCCCATCTCCGGCGTTTCCACGCCAGCAGCTTCCTCTTCATCCCCGGTATCTTCCTCCATCTCTTCCTCCCCCAGCTCGATCTCCACCACGTCGCACACAAACTCCTTCTCCTTTTGTCTCTGCGCCTCTTCTTCGTCCTCCTCCTCCTCCTCGTCATCGAAGTTCCCCTCGTAGATCTCGCACTCGCCGTCGTCCACCTGCACGACCCTGATGTCGTCCATGCACATGGCCTCGTCGTCTTCGTCCTCCTCCTCCTCCTCCTCCTCCTCCTCCTCCTCCTCGCTCTCCCTCTCGTCAGAGTCCAGCTGGGAGGGCGGGGTCGTGGTCCGGCTGTCCGACTGCGGCCCACCGCCGGCCCCGACCTTCCCCAGGCCTGAGCCCGCGTCGGGCTCATCCTTCTTGCAGTAGGAGTAGCGGTGGTTCATGTGCTGGGAGTACGAGCCGGAGTGAGAGAACCGCTTGCCGCACTTGTCGCACTGGTAGGGTTTCTCCCCCGAGTGCAGCCGGGTGTGTTCGATCAGGTGGTGTTTGTGTTTGAAGGCCTTCTTGCAGATGGTGCACTCGTGAGGCCGTTTTCCTAAAGAGGAGGAGAAAAGAAGCAGTCAGGAGGAGGAGGGCGCTTCAGAGGGTCCCTCTGCGGGTACAAGTACTGCGTGTGTCGGGGTACAAACCTGTGTGTTCGTATTTGTGCCTGAGCAGGGAGCTGCCCTTCTGGAAGACCTTGGAGCAGAGGTCACAGGGGTAGACGCCGTTCTCCAGCCGCCGCTTCTTCAGCGCGGGCGATTCCAAGTCGTTCTGCTCCTCCACCGTGGACAAGCCGTCCGAGCTGCTGTCCAAGCGCTTCTCCTCCTGGAAGACGAGAACAACAAACGCCGTCAAATCGTCGACCGATAACACGCGGCGCTGGAGCGGGACATTCTAAATGTGGAGGAGCAACGAACCTTGTGGCCGTTGAGCACGACGGTCTTGGCTCCGGAGGCGCTGCCGGGCGTGGTGGCGTAGGTGTAGGTGAGCTGGGGGATGAGGATGGTTCTCTTCGTCGTCGTGTTGATGGCACTGATGCAGCGGACCGTGCTCTGGCCAGCGATGGCCACCAGCGTGGGCAGCTGCGCGGCAGAGACGATGTTGACCGGGTTTCCGCTCTGAGACGTGGTGACGTAGATGGTCTGGCCGCCGAGCTGCTCCTTCCTCAGGCAGGTCAGGTTCAGAGGCTGCTCCTGCTGTTTCACCAGGGGCTTGATCATCTTGATTTTCTTCGCCGCGGCGACCTGTTTAGGCAGCGACAGGTCCAGGGGCTGTGCCTGGGCCTGGGCCTGGGTCTCGGGGTCTTCCGGGTCTTCTGGCTCACTCTTAACGATGACCAGGTCGCCGTTGTTGAGGCTTTGTGATGTGGAGTCAGAGGGAGAAGTGCTTCCACAGGGGGTTGGGACTCGGCCGTCTTCTCCCTCTCTGTTCTCATTCAAAGTGTCTGCTGAGGGGGAGTTTTTGGAATTCGCTGCATTAGTGTTAGCGGGGCTTTTGCCCAGTTTTTTCATTTTGGCGAACCACTTTCTGACCACGTCCAGGGGGATATTAACCTCCTCGGATATCTTCGTCAGCTCTTTGTCGTCGGGGTTGGCGTTGGAGGCGAAGTAGGTCTTGAGGAGCGAGACGATGTCTTCCACCGGCGGCTCCTCCAGCGTCACTCCGGCCTCGCTGAGCAAAGCAGCGAACGAGGGGTCCAGGGCGGCGGAGTCCACTGCCTCCCCGTTGGCCGCCTTGCGATGCTGGAGGAGGTGCAGCGCCTCCAGGTTGTCGGGACAGTCCTCACATAGTAAACACGTACTGGTGCTGTTGGCTTTTGGCAAATGAGCAAAGTCTGAAGTTTCGAAACTGTCCATTTCTGTCCGTGAGGCCGTCTCCGTCTCCTCCGAGACGGGCACCGAATCTTCCGGCTCCGTCTTGACGAGCGAGAGATCGGCCACCTCCGGGGTCGAGGGCCTGCCGGTGTTGGAGGGCGAAGGGGCCGCGGCGGTGCTGGTCACAGTGACGGGGGGGTTGTTTTTGACGACGAGCGGTTGGGTGGTGGCGGTGGCCCCGGCCGCGGGGCTGATGCTGTAGTTGATGATGATCTTTGTGGTGCCGTCGTGATCCACGAAGGCCGGCAGGCTGATGATCTGCTGCTGCGGCTGCTGGACCACGATCCCCTGCTTCCCCTGCGTCACCACGCCGTTGGCCGTGCCCAGCACCTGCCGCAGCACGTTTCCGTCCATGGCGACCTTCAGCACGTTCTGCAAATCGTTCAGGTTGATGCTGATGGGCGACATCAGGCCCATGGTCGGCACCACCATGGCCACGCCCTGAGGAACGGCCGCGGCTGGCGCAGCCACCCCTCCGTTCACCACCCCGTTGGTACCAGCTGAAGTGGCCGGCGCTGCCATCACGGGCTTGCATGCGTATTCCACAGGTTCAGATTTGATCTGGGTGATGGGGAGCTGCTCCTGCAGGGGCTTACTCTCCGTCTTCTCTTTGAGGATGATGCGGGCCGGGGCGATCACGACGGGTGCGGTCTGGGCTATGGGCGGGGGCGGTTTGATCGATGTCCGAGCGACGCCATTGGGGGGGGCGGCGCCCACACACTTCTTACTGCTGATGTGGGAGCTGTAGGAGCCTGAGTGGGAGAAGCGCTTCTTGCAGTTTGAGCATTCGTAGGGTTTCTCACCTGAAAGGGAGAGAGAAGAGATTTTAGTGTGGAGTTTAAACTGCTTCTAAATGCTGCCGTTTCTTTGTTCTGAACGTTGTGCAAAATCAGACAGAGTTTTAAGCATTCCTTGCACAAATGCACCATCGCCACGAGTCACTCTGTAAATTATTTTCAAAGAATAAATGTTACCATTTATTTAGAGATTTGAGACTATTTGCAATCATGAAATCCTACTTATCACGTGATCACATTTTGATTTAAGACCTGTTCTAGTTTCTGGATTTCCATTTAGATTTCTAAAACCCAGAAGTAAGGAATGTTTACAGGGGCTGACACAACGAGCAGCACATTAACTGCAGGTGTACTTTGACTCCGACTGGATCAGCTCCTGAACTTTGACCTCAGATTCTCTGTGCTCCCTCGCTGTGTTCACCCCGCACGCCTGCACCACCAGCACGCGCCGCACGCGGCTTCACGCAGAGGCAGAGGAGGAATCACTAACACTTCCCGCGGGTGATGACGTAAACGCTGGTGTAGCGGCCGGCTCGTCTCTGCATGGTTCCGGTGAAAAGCTCCGGGGCGCCTCCGACCAGAGACCCGGCTGCGGCGCGCTCTCTCCGGGGGACTCACGGGGATCGGACCCGTGGCTGAGGTGCAGCGGGCGCGGCCATCTTGTGTGACGTGATGTCGTGCTCGACAACGTCACGTCGCCCGTCACGCAGCCCACCGCGGGAACGCATTATGTAAACAAACCAACTAGAGGACACGCGCGCACGCGCACACACCTCAGCTCCACTTCCAGATGCTAACACGACAGTGGCTAAAAGCCAATTAGCTTTAGCTTCACCGAAACAGACGTGAATCATCTGAGCAAACAACAACAACAACAACAACAACAACAACACGCTGCTTTGTTCATCGCGAACTTTAACCACGTGTCTCCATGACGACCACACGGACGCGGACTTACCGGGACGTCTCCCGGGACAGGGGCCCAGTCCCTTCGGACACTGAGAGAACACGCACTGCACCATTTGACGCGATGTGCGTCAGACGAGAATCATCTGCGACGTGAAGAAGTTCTCTTTGAAACGCCATGGGTCACGCCCCCTCCCGCGGGCGAACCGGAAGGTAAACAAGAGCGCGCTCGCCCCCTGCTGGTTCTAAACCCCGCCTCCACCATGTTAGTTGAGGCACAAAGAGCAGTACGTTTGGTTTCAGTTCAGTTTGACACCCCCTCAACACAGACGAGACCGGGGACGTGATCGAGGCGTCCACACCAGTGAGGACCCCCCCCCCCTGGGTTCCAAACAGCTTCCACCTTGCTCCACTGTTAAGGACTGTTGAATACTCAACGGCCCTGACGCCGCCCTGGACTATCTCCACACTCAGAACCTTCACCCTGCTCCCCCCCCCCCCCAGCGTATGAGCGCAAACACATATTTTTACTCTTTAAGCAGAAGACCAAAACAGAAAGTGACAAAGCAAACAGCTGTTTTACCCACACTTTGTTTTTCACACATGAACAACACAACAGGAGGTTTTCTGCACGTTTGTGTTCATCTCCTTATATCAGAAAGTCTGTCCTGTCTCTCTCACTGACATGTTCTGAACTGGAACCAGTCTCTTCAAACCCTGTTGTAGTGGAGAATAGTGGATTGTTCTGGTTGCCATGGCAATAGCTCACCGCTGTGAATGCGCAGATGCTCCTTCAGGTGGTGCTTGTACTTGAAGGCCTTGGAACATTCGGTGCACTTGAACTTGCGCGTTCCACCTGTTCCTCCTGTCGACTGGGTCACGTGACGCTGAGACAAGAAGAAGAAGGATGTGTTTGCATGATTCTGTTCTTATTATGAATAGGTCAGCGTTCAACACAGGGGCAGGTTCATATCAATAAACACAGCGGTGGGTAAAAGCTTTGGTCTTTTGAAAAATTCAGGTTTTTTATGGAAATGGATTATTCATGAGGATTTTGTTTTTGCTTTATAGTTACAAACTGAAGCTGAATTTTAAATCAAAATAAATCAATGTGTATTATGGAGAAAAACAAAACAAAAAGTTTGAAATTGTGTTTCTCAGATTGACTCAAGTTACGATGACCTCAGGGACTCAGGGAATCAAAAACCTGTTCACGGTGCACAGAGTCAAAACAGCCCTGGGTTATAGATATATCAGCATTATACAAAACCTTTAATAACGTCTGAGGTTACCTGATCCCTGGAGCCCCGGTGGTGGCTCATGTGCCTCTCCAGCTGCGAGCGGTAGGTGAAGGTGTAGCTGCAGTGCGAGCAGCTGTAGTTGTCCTCGCTGGTCTCGTGGCGATACTTGATGTGCTCCTTCAGCGAGGCGTTGCGCTTGTAGCCCCGGGAGCAGTACGGGCACGTGTGCAACTGGGAGAAGGAGTCTGGGGTGCCTGGAAGAAGAAGAACGCGATGAGTGAGGGGTGGAGACCTCTGACCTTCGCACTCATACAACCTCTGCGAGCTGTTACCGTTTTCGTCGGCCCCTCCCGTCTCCACCGGGCTCTGCTCGTCATCAGGGGCTTCGGGATAGATGATGGCTGTGTCTCCCTGCTGGAGAATCTCCTCCACTAGTGCATCCTTCACTACCTCCTCCTCCTCCTCCTCCTCTGAGACATATTCTTCCTTCACTGAAAACACACAAGGACAGAGGTCAGGGTCATTTGATGAGGAGTGGAGGTGTAGATTAGATTAGATTCAACAGCAGCAGTGGGTTTATGAAACTCTAATATAAAATAATAATACAATAAAAGACGTTTCCTCCTTGTGGGATGGTTCTGAATTTACTTCTCACCTGTGACCACTAGAGAGCGCCCCAGGGCTTCTGAATGATCTGTCATGAGCCTCATCAACAATCAACTTCTAAATGTTCTCCTGAATGTTCAGGGCTCCGTTCGACGTCATGAACGTGTGATTGTTAGAATGATGAACAGATTATAACCAGGGATCAGAGCATGTCTGAAAGCCTTGTGCAAACTGTGAAGGTTAAAAGACAACATCCACATCACTGTGCAGAAAGTCAGCTCTTATTTCTTCAGACGTGACCCAGCAGCAATAAAACCATCTCACTGTTCTGATCTGAGACCGTAGCAGCACCGTGGACAGCTGGTTTGCTGTTAACGTGACACTACGTGCTTCCCTGTGTCCAAACTGAGCCTCACCAGGAATAATGAAACCAACGGGCTTGATTTTAATGAGGAAAATGGCCCCGGGACGTAAGCGTGGTACAGCACTGACGCAGTCTGTCCTCCGTCCAACACCTCCTCTCATTAAACCCAAACACACAGGGATACACACGGAGACGTACCCTCCACCGGCTGAATGTCTGAGGCCTGATATGAGAGGTTTTAAATGCACTTTGTGAAGATGTAATCATGAACGACCGCCGGAGAATCCGTGCTTATTATCTACAGGAGAGGAATGCAGCAGCAGCAGGCTTTGAGAGAAGTTTCATTTCATACAATCAGTGGGTTTGTTTGACTTTATCGAGATTGATGAGAGACTTTAAGTCACTCTTACAAACAAATAGCACGCAAAAAGGTCAAAGCCATTCATCTTCAAACGCATTAACTGCCAACTTAAGACCTCAGCCTTTGTTTAGGGACAATTAGCTGCATGTTATGTTCCCGTAACGCAAGACAAATGAATTCTCACAGAGCATTCTTATTTAATAGATGCATAAATACTATATTGATCCTGAAGGAGATGCAGACATCCAGACGCTTCTCTGACACTTACAAAGAAAAACAGCACACGTGGATGAATATAACACACTTTACCATAAAATCTGATACGGTTTGAGGTTTGAGGTTCACAGTAAAATAGAAAGTAGCCTATAAAGGGTTGGTATGCGTTTTAAAGAGGCACTGGAGGGATTCAGCAGGACGGAAAAGTTTAGAGGCAGAAGAAATATTCAGAAGAATCAACTACACTTCCCATAATCCACACTGTTTGTGATAAATTCATCATCCACGTCACAGCTGCTTCACTTCCTGTCTGTGAGGCAAAAACCATGAGGTAAAAAAACTGTGTTTCCATGGAGATCAGCTCGGACCAGAGCCAAAGGCCACGCCCCCTCCTGCTGAGCCTTGTCAGGGACAGGTGCAGCTGTGTGTGTGTGTGTGTCCTCATAAAGTGGTGGGACCCGGCCAAGCCCTCTTAAGCCTCATTTTAACGCACAGATCTGTGCTTCCCATGATCTCATCTAAAAGCTGTCCAAATATCTCTTTCCCCTCAGAGACACGCTTGTCTACCTTTCATGCTTCTCTCTCCACCTCTTCACTCACTCCTCTTTTTCCTCTCACAGCAGCAGCACCTCCTCCTCTTCTCTCTCTCCATTTCCTTTTGTCTCACTCACACACTCCTCTCCTTCCCACTGTCCCTCTGAATTCTTTCTCAGCGTATGTCCACATTCGGCCTCAGTGAAGCCAGTGGCACGTGTGGCAGTAAAAGTATGACGATCCATACTCACAACCCTTTGACCACTCCCTTTAAAACACATCACACATGTTGTGAGGCTGCGATCGTAAAGCAAGTGGTATAAAATCCTTCTGAGTGCAGGAGCCGTTCACAAGGTAGCAGGTATCTTATATCACATGCAAATTCAATCACTGCTCGTTTATTGAGCAACATAACCTGAAAAATATGTAAATGCAGAGACGGTTTCCCTTTGCCATAAAGTTTGCAGCGCATATTTATGACCGCAACGCAAACACATGACGCAATCAGGCAACTGAAGCATCTCGTTCCGGTAGTTTCCAGTGGGCAGTTTAAAAAACAATCATGATGTAGTTGTACTTCTCATTTTTTCCGCAGCTCAGTAAGCCTTTATTCTTTAGATTTCACAGGATTTCCGATGATAACCATAATAAAGCCTGTAAAGTGGTGCAGATGCTCTGACGACATAAACAAATATCTTAAACACCTGTCATTTCTCTTGTTTTCTAAAGTCTCTCTTTGTTTTTCTTCCCCTCTCTCCTTCACTGTCCTTGCATCGGTCCCCTCCATCCTTCTCCTCCTGACCCTCCTCCCTCCTCCCTCTCTCTGAAACACCTCTGCATATTTTCCCACCACATTCCCCAATTACACTTAATGCTGCAGCGTAATGACGACCACGCACATGTGGAATATGAGACAGGAATGAAAACAGGAAATCATCTGGTACACACACACACACTGCACTCTCTCTATACCTTGCCAGAACCCGTCACCGAGCGTCTATGGTGAATTTATTAGGCGGGATGGATTGGAGCTGCAGTGCGGCCCAGACTGCAGGGGGAGTAGCAGCAACTTTAATCTCTCTCACCAGAACACCAGTTCTCCTTTCTCCTCAGACCAGGAGGAAACACAGCAGCGAGAGTCAGACAATCCAAAAATATCACGCACCACAGTCTGAGGTCTTCCTCTCTGCTCAACAAAGTTTCTTCTTCCTGGTTCCTGGTTTAATGTTTCTCTAAATGAAGGAACAGGCTGAGTTCTGCTGCAGGTGCAGATGAAAACCAACGGGTAACGGCACGGCACGCGACTCTGGCTGAATCACAACACACTCCTGAACCAACGCTCAAGAACTTGCAACTCGTCTGTTTTCAGTTTTCTATCAAATCTCACACAGCAGCTCTGAAACCAAACAGATTCATATCTGCCAATTAACCATCCATATCTCTGTGGCTGGACAAATGCACGTGATGTAACGTGTGTAACCTCAAACACGCGGTATCGTCTTCATCTCTGTGTAATAACACTGAGCTCAGGCTCCAGTAACTGCAGCTGTTCGAGCTGCGCCGAGAGGACGAGGCCTGCAGAAGTTCCGGGAGAAAGTTTCTCCAGAAACAGATAAAAGTTGAAGCAGTGACTCTAATGTTTGCTGAACAACAACAAGCTCAGCAAACCTTCTGTGCATAATTAACAGCTAATAATATCCAAAGCGAGCAGAGCAGCGGCACATCACTTCAAACACCGAGGAGAGGCTTTCACATAATGTCTGGAGATGGATACTTAGGAAAACAGGAAAAGAAGGGAGACACTTGCAAAGTGAGGTAAAAGAATACGGAGATGAAAGGAGATCAGTGAGTGGAGGTGCGCAGAGGAGAAAGGGGAACGAGCTGAGAGAGGGAGGAAAACAAAGTGGAGGAGAGCGAGCGGCGCTCATGAGCGCTGGCTCACACCATGTAAGGCTTTATTCAGCAACAATGGAACAAGCCTTCAGAGCAATATCTCCGAGTGTCACATTCTCGCCGTCTCCATGGTTTTAGTATTTCCTGCTTGGCTGAAACTGCCGGCTGCTGAGATGAAGGCAGATGTTTGCGTGGGATGAGCTGTTTGTGGGGAGTCGGGGATTAGAAGGGAATTGTAAAGCGGCGTAAACACAGACCAATCAACCCCTGTGGCTGAATGCACACTTTTTCTGTTCTTATTAAATCTAGAGCTGCTTTTGCGGCTCCGAGAATCCATGAAGGTGTGTCATGGCTCTGAGGTGCCCGAGGACGGTTAAGATGCTTAATCCTGCAAACTGACACGCGGGGGTTTTAACTGGGAGAGTTTCAGGACTGTCAAGAAGTGAGACGAAAAGAAAAAGTTAAGATTTAGCAGCGCAGAACGCAAGGATGACCAACACGTTGGTCACGATATGTAGAGCTGATCAGGAGATTAAATCATTTTATTATCTTATTAGAACATGTGGCTTAGAGCTGATCCTGAGGAATTATTGGACCATATGTTTAATAAAATTCTGAGATTTTATACACTAATCAATTATTATGACGTGGAGGAGGAGCGGCATCTTTATTTTCAGTCGATGGTGAAGCACATCACGGTTCTGTCAAAGAGGTGACCCCAGGCCGAGCGCTGCTTTATCAAAGCGTGACCTTATAGAATGTGTGGGGTTCCTCCAGGTTTACTGGATGTGAGATGAAGCAGCCAAACGTCTGAGCGACTGCAGGCAGGTTTATACATTATTGAAGGAAATATTGATGCGTGTCCATTGCTCAGACCTACGACCCCTCCTCCTTTTCTCCATCTGCTTCTCACTCTTCCACGTCCTCTTATTGCTCAGCTTCTCGTCACTGCCGGGCTCCTGAGCTGCGTTCAGCTGACTCAAGCTTTACGCAAAACAACACTGGCAGCAGATCAGTGATCTCAGTGTGTGTGTCCCCGCACCATCACATTAATTAAGAGGAAGGGAGTTTGTGTAAGACTGACGCACGGTAACGCACAGCTAACACATCGAACACAAGCTACTGACGATGAGTACTACAATCCACTGGAATACTCACCTCCGTTCCAGGAGCCGTTGAGGGGTAATACTGTAGCGGCGGCATCGTGGCTGTCCTGTGGCGTGGTCCCCTCGGCGCTGGCGACCTCAGGCTCCTGCAGGCTGTCCTCCTCCACAATGTGTAGCTTGTCCTCGTCATCGGAGTCTGAACTGGCCTCCAAGCCATTGTTGAAGTCTGTCACTGAGAAGCAGGAAGGAGAGAAGACGAAACGTGTCAGTAACACCGACATAACGTGGACGTCATTTTGTAGGGACTGGTTCATTCTATATGTGCTCTTCTCCAGCTTCCATCTCAGAAGCACAAAAGGCAGTGTGTTGACAAAAAATGAAACTGTGAGGAAAAAGCTCCTCGAGTTTAATATATCTATATATTAAATCTCCTGTTTTCTCATCGTAATTCAGCCTCAGCGATGAGTCGCTGTTACGGGCTCACGCATCAATCAATGTGACCCGAGCTACACGCCGTTCCTCCCTTCACGTGCACGGAGACGACATAAAAATGAGCCCAGCTCAGCCACAGGGGGAAATAATCACTTGTTTATCAGCCTCAGAAAGCAAATCTATTTTACAGTGTGCTGCAGTCAGTGAGTTTGTCTGTGGGTAGCTGCCTCTTAATGTGAGCTCAGGATGAATAATGGACCAACTGGACTGGTGTGAATGAAGCTGGAGGAAGAGGTGTGCACGTGTGTGTGTGTGTGTGGATGTAAGTGATGATGGGCACTATGCTGTAGGTAGTGTAATTGCCTTTTCACAGTCAGCATGTGTGTACTTGTGTCTGTTACCTTGAATGAGTATGTGAGGGACCGTGTGTGTGTGTGTGTGTGTGTGTGTGTGTTCGCTCTCTGCAGGGAAGCTGTACGTCTTGGCAGAGGTGCTGAAGATGCCTAATGAGCAGGAGAGCACAGGCTGTTTGTTCACAGGTGACAGGTGCGCACGCACACACACACACACACACACGTTACAAACCACATAACAAGCAGTGTGTGTGTAGTTCTGCAGATCTGTATGAAACGGGAGGCCTGTTAACCACTCACACACCCCTCTGCATGCACACGTTGCAAACAATGAGACGCACACCTATCTAAACCCACCTAGGTCTGAGACACACCAAGATCATGCACACACACACACACACACACACACACATCCAGTATCACCACTCAGACAAATTCAGTGGAGATGACTCTTGTCGTTGTCGACCCATGCCTGGATCGATGTTAGAGGCGTGTAGAGAGCGTGTGTGTGTGTGTGTGTGTGTGAGAGAGAGAGACCATAACATCTTAAATAATACTGAGAGCAAGAGTACATACTTATATCATAAATGGGACAGTATTGCAGTAAATCAAATTCCAATCCTCGATGAAACGACCAAGATAAGACAAATATCCAAAATGGCGCTGACATATTCACACATCAGGTCCATTATGGTTTGAATATAGATACAAGCTGGAGAGCCACGGTGATAAGAAGCATCAGGTGATCACGAACAGCCCAGGCCGTGCAGACAGTGTCTCCCTCACGGCACTTCTAATAATAAAAAGTCTATAATTTCAGATAAACAGCTTGTGTTTGCTCGACACGGCCGAGGCCGCCGGCTGCAAACTGGGGAGTTATTCTTAACGGTGTCAGCCAGGGGGAACAACAAGCTGAGCACCAGATAACACAGAACACTGGAGGAGACACAAAGTAAAAGCTCTTCAGTGAATTAGCAGATGTTGGTGGGCGTCCAGCAGATTCTCAGAAATAAAAGCTTCTTAATGATAAACAGGTTGAGGGCAGAGGATCTGATGACGACTGATCCCAGAAATTCATCTTTTCTGTGACACTGTTCCTTTTTTCTTTTTTTTTTTAACTGCCAGGGTGCAGTGACCACAGCAGGAGACAGGGGGCGTGGTAGAAGAGGCCGATGGCTGCTAACATCACATGAGCTGTAACAGCTCTCCTCTGGTGTGTAGGTGTGTGTCTGTGTTTAGGTAACAGAGAGAGAGAGACCCGTCCATATCATGAAGACAAAGCTTCAAGTGAACTGTTAATCCTCCATCTGGAGGTCTGTACGGAGGAGAGGAAGAGGGAAGTCTAGACCATCGCATTCCTCCCTTCCTGCCATCCATCGCTCTGATTAACAATCGGTTTCATAACAGGCGTCTTCATTATTACTCTGAGTCTGAACTCCAGTTTATAACTGAAGATGCCTTCAAACGTTATTCACACCCACTTAACTCAGAGCAGAAGTGGCTGCAGATGAGCGTTAGGTATGAAACTGGTTGAGAGACGACAACAGCAAACCGAGGCCTGAACTTCTGCACCGGCTTTGATTTACTCATTTAATGAGTGGATCAGATGGAACAGAGACGTGGGGGAGAGAAATGAGTCGGGGGGGGGGGTTGAATCCATCATATCCTGAGCTCGGCTAACAAGCCTCAATGGAGGAAATTAAAAACAAAAATAAAGAGTTCCTCCTCATTGGTGCCCTGCCCCTGCTAACAGCTGTGTCCGCTGAACTCCAGCAGCAGCAGTTCACGGAGCGAGCAGCCAAGCATCTGACTCGGCCACAGCAGCAGGAAGTCACGTGTGCCTGACGCACCACGACGCATCTGACTATCTGGGTCAGAGGTCATCCGCTGTACCGTGAGGAGAGGCGGCGGAGGAAGCGTGAGGGCGAGGCTATAAATAGTTTATAGAGACAATGCGATGTACATCAGCTCACGGTCTGCACAGCTACATGAGCTAAATGCTAACATGATGGACGCTGATGCTGCGCAGGTGCCACGTTATCTGCAGGCAAACACCGACCTCACTTTACATGTTTTCATTTGTACAGTTTTTACTACCTAGTACTGGAATCATACTGGAAACGTGAATCATGTCGTATTTGAACAGCGAAGCTGGTGAAAAGTGAGTAGCTCATCATCAAGACCCGTTCTAATTAAAGACGTGATGATTAACTAATTACACTGTGCTCAACTCATCTTTATGACCCATTATTGAAAAGTCCTAAACAAAGATGTGCTAGTAAAACATCAGAGTGTTCGATCACGCCATGGGCCTGTGTGTGTGTGTGTGTGTGTGTGTGTGTATGGCCCAGGGCAGCTGTGCAGGATGGGACCTCTGCCAAGCCCCTAACAGACAATTACCCCACTGTGTGTGTGTGTGTGTATACGTCACTATAGCTGTCTGTCTGCTACTCGATGTGACCAGACTTTAACATGCTGAGCAGCTGCACGCAGTCGAACCACTTAAAGGAACAGTCACACATTTTCTCTGATGCTGTGGGGGGGAGAATGTTTTTAGAATATGAAGATTCTGTTTATGTATTAATTCATCCATTTGTTCTTCAGTCACAACGTGTCTGAAAGGACAGTGTGATGTAAGAACCTGCCGCTAACCTTGATAACTACACAACACAGTAACACACAGTTACCTTTAAAACAAAAACTGCTTGTCTAAAGGTTTATAGATTTTTCTATACATGTTTGAGATTCTGGTCAAAAAGGCTTTTTGTTGAGAAAAAGTAAATTAAATTATACACATGTATTAACGATTTATAGCAACGTTTTACTCTTTTTTGGGCACATTATTTTATGAAGTCAACTAAAATCACAAATCTAAAACAGACCAGATTTCCGGGCTGTTGACGCGCCTCGCTCCTCCCTGGTGAGGATAACCAGGTCTGACGTCTTGTTTTCAGCGGGCTTTAACACCAAACAGCACCAACCAATTTACAACATCGACTGAAACGCCTTTCACCTTGGAGATCCAGGTGAAACACGTCCACGACAGAGTAGCAGCAGCCTCGTCACAGGCCTGCAGGATGTTAAGCATTCAGCACTGAGTCATATTCTTGAGGTGTCTGTTAAAAGTCAACATCATGAGGTAAGACTGCGTCATCCCCCAGACAGGAGAGGAGAGGTGTGGCCACTCAGGTCCCTGGCACACGGTGCCGTGTTTCCATTCCAGGCTCGCTTTAAATCTATAGCCCCAACAAGCTCTATATATAATATCTCACGATTCATCTTTGGACGTCCATGAGGTGTGTGTGTGTGTGTGTGTGTCCAGGGTAATCAAGGCTCTCCAGCTGCTTCCTGCTCAGCCCAGGTGCTCAATCAGAGCCCATCAGACCTCTTTCTCCCAGCATCCTCTCAGCAGAGAACAGAATCACCGGAAGGCCGTCGAGACCTACGCAAGGCCCGTTCTTTGAAATTGTACTTCGTGGTTGTGTACCTGAGACTCTTGATGAGGGCGGAACACACACGCTTGTGTTGAGATTCCACCGTCTCTAGGTAAAACTAATTACATTAAACTGAGGATGAAGCTCCTTCAGTAACTTGAGAGACAGCGCAGGGTCTAACATGTCGAGTCCAGGGAGATTCTGTTACCGCTCGGGTGAAACCGCGCTGGAGTCTGAGCTGCATCAGCGAGGACTCTTTCAAGTGATTCAAAACATCACAACATCATCGTTTACATTTACAGTTTGAAAGCTGCTCACCCTGAGCGACCTTGACATCATCATCAAACTCTGCAGACGTTATGAATAAACTCACAGGTGGTGGAACAACACGGGGGCTGAAGTCATTTTCCCAAAGCTGCTGCATTTGCTGCAAGTGGCCGTGACTCACCAGGCTGCAGTGTGAGCGCATAGGTGTGAGTGAAAAGTGAGGTGTGACCGACGCGTGTGTGTGTGACCCTCCCACCATCATAGGGACTGATAATATGCATCAGGTTTATGATGAACACGGGTGCGAGCTGTGTGTGTGATGATTCATTTTCAACAGTGGGTGGCGGTACACAGGGGGATTACATAATATTCTCAGCTCTGATCTCAGGCCTGTTTTAAATGCGCGGAAGAAAAAAAACTGCTGCACCTCTGCAATCAAATCAGAAGTCTAATCAACTGGAGTTCTTCAGTGAGTCACAGAAACACTGACGGGAGAGGAGGTTTGCTCTGATAGCTGAAGAAGAAGTTTCTAACTGATATATTTCTTTGGCCTAAAGATAAATTCTGCTGCCATTTCCAATTTAAATAAAACAGACGGCGCTTTCAGCCGCTTTCACGCGTGCATCGAGCGAGGATCTCCAGACATTCTTTGGAGGGGCTGAATGTGAGAAGTCTACAGAGATGTAGTCCCCAATTTAAATTTGCTCGAGGAGGATTAGTCAGGAAGGGGAGAAATGGAGTCGGAACATCTCTACAAAGCCTTAATTGTTTAATGTTTACAACTGAACAGTCTTAAGTTATTGCTGCTGCCAGTTCCAGGGCATTTCTCTGCATGCAACATGCACTCTGACCTCTGACCCCACAGGAGGGGAGGGACGCAAGACAAAGGAAGCCGTGAAAAGAGTTCCATGAAAAAAGAGTCCCACTGAGCCTGTGTTTGTAAAAACTGATGCATCTTTAACGCCGCTCTGCCACACCGGCTGAAAGCACTGCCTGCCTGACAAAACACACACACACACACACACACACACATTTACTCGAGCCACTGTTTGTGTGTGTGGCAACTGCATGATCAGCAGGATTTAACTCTCTCTGGCAACAAATGGGTCACACGCTAACTCTGTGCTATGAGGAATTTCCTCCTACACACACATAAAGTGTAAACACAGCTTTGACCTACATATCAACGTCACGAGCAATGTAACATGTCACATCCCTCTCTCACACGCGTGCACGCACAGCAGGGAGCTAAGCACCGCGAACGCACTGAAGAGCACACAGACCGGAAATGGAAGTGGAGGCGCGGGGGTCGGAGGTGGTGAATGGTCACTTCCTGTTTACCTTTGTGCCCTCCCTCCTGCTCCCATCTTCCCCTCTCAACCGCACCCTCTTCTCTCAGCTCTTCTGCTGCTAACTTTTTACACTTTCTCGTGGCGTGGCTCAAGAAGGAAGTGAGAGGCCGGACCTGTTGATTTAATTTTCACGCCATGGGCTGGGTGCACAGTCCGACTCTGAGCAGCAGTGAGGTTTGAGTGTGTGTGACTCATTTAGAAACGGGAATATATCGAGAGAAATATGAGAGAGAAATCATGCTGGTTTTTCTGAAAAAAGACAAATGTGGGCCCATCACTCCTCCAACAAAATGTCAGGCTCCTAAATGAGCTCAGAAACAACTCTTCATCCTGGCATCACGTCTGCTCATCTCAATCTGTCTTACTGATTTTCTGACCACATCATTTCTGATTTAAATCCACATTTGTCCATTTCAGGCTTCCAGACTTTATTTTTTGTTTCCACCCAGCAAAACATTAACTGTCAGATACAGTTATTTACTTTTTCCATCAGCTCATAGTTGCAGAAAACCAGGGAAGATGACAGAGTATGATGGAGACAGTCTGGAAGTGTTTTCAGGCCTAATGGACTGATTCCTTCCTCGTTCGTCACCTGCCTGCATCTGATTCACGTCGAGGAAACGAGTGGAGCATTAGTAATATCAGCAGCTGGAAACTCCCCTGCTGCCAGGCCAGTTCTTTTAAACAGAAGTGCTCACTTCTGAACGACCACTCAACAGTGTGTGTGTGTGTGTGTGTGTGTGTGTGTGCAGCGTGGGTGAGAGTGCACGAGAGGCGCGTGAGAGATGAACGAGGCAGACAGTCGATCACATAACCTGCACTGTCATACTCACTCATAAACTGCCTCCCACACACACACTCTCTTTCCTCCTCTTCATTCTCACACACTCCAGCTCTCTGTGTGAAAACACACACACACACACACACATCCGTCCGCAACCTGTGTGGTCGGGGCGTTTCCCTCACGGCAGCAGAGCTCATGCTCAAGCTTACATTTAATTTACTACAGTACTACAGTACAGGCATTAATCTGCAGCATCATGTATACACACACACACACACACACACACTAATCTTATCTGCCAAAAGAGCATCCATACCAGCTCTACCCCTGGATTAAAGGGCTCTCTACAGTAATCTATCATGCATGATTTATTGTGTACACTCGTGTCTCATCTCCTGCTCGTCCATTACGTCGTCTGTGATCAGAGCGGAGCGGCAGACAAACACTTGCAAGGTCAGAACTAACGAGACAGCGTGTATTAACAAAACAAGTTACACAAAACACAAGTGTGCCAGATCGCTGGGTTATTTTTATCCTCGTGATTCAGAAGGAAGGACACATCAAGAGAGCAGCTAAAACCATATGATATTAAGAAATTAAGCTGTTGACAGTAATCCAGAGGGATGGCCGGCTCGCTGAGGTTTCTACATTTTACACTGGTGAGACATGGGTCAGCAGGCTAATCACAGCGATGCTGTGGGCCTGCCCCGTCTGACCGGCATCCCTGCAGCCTGACAAACAGCCCCGGGAACAAGAGGCTGGATTTTGGTGAAATATCTCTTTAATAGCCTTCTGAGTCTGGGGGCTTAGATGGAGGACAGGTTTGAGGGCAGGACCTGAAGTCAGGCAGAAAATAGCTCAAGGAGATACGTGCGCGTGTGCGTGTGTGTGTGCGCGTCGTCTCTAGGCTGCCACGCCAAGAACAAGAGATTAACAGGAGCTGGACTGACCCTGTTTTTTTTTGTCTCTGAAGCAGCAGTGGGATAAAAGAAGAGAAACGTTACATAAGCTGTGCTCCCAGAAGACTCTGACATATACTGTACGTCCCTGAGGTACACCGGCGAACGTGAAGCAACAACAAGAGGAAAAACTGAGCTGCGGTGGCCCCGCTGGGTTCAGCAGGCCGGGCCAGTTAGCCGCCTCCCGGGCTCCAAACTCTGCTGGACTCAGACGAGGAGTCAGAGCAGCTGTGAAACACCGAGGGGGATAAAGGGGAGGTGGATGGAGAGAGGGCGAAAATCAATCTGATGGCTTCAGTTTCCACGCCAGGGGCCACACAAGAGCCCTGCTGACCAGGGAGCGGCTGATTCAATTTACCTAAGAAGCCCAGCTGTTACTGTGCGTGTGTGTGTGTGTGTGTGTGTGTGTGTGTGTGTGTGTGTTTGAGAGAGAGAGAGAGCCAAAAGAAACTACTACACTAGCACGTTTCCATTCTTCCATTCTTTCTTTTTGTAATTGCATTTTAATGTAAGTCAGACATGAGATGCCAGACAAAGACATTAACTCGTGTGTGTGTGTGTGTGTGTGTGTGTGTGTGCGCGCGGTCTCTCATGACTCATGACAGGCTGTATATTATCCATAAGTCACATGGATGCGACTCTTTGATTTTATTATGGGCACAAACAGACTGCAGTGCACGAGCAGCTCGACCTTCAGCCAACAGGCTCCTTTCAGAAACACTCGATTCTCTGCTACACCCTTCAGGGCCCGGATCATTCAGCTCTGGAGCAGCACAGTTCATTTGTATTTCAAATTGATAATAAAAGTCAAACACAAAGCTTCCACAACCTGCTGAATGTGCGACTGCAGATCGTGGCCAGTAAGAATTTCAACCTCCAAATTAAAACAGCACGTTCTCGCCTTGATATAAAATTCAATAAATGTACTTCAGTGCTGATCCTGTTCAGAGAAGGTGAACAGGAAGTGCAGACGGTGACCACTGTGACGATGTTTCAGTGTAAGACCAGAGGCCAGCGAGGAGCGAGTGCAGCCGAGCCAAGAGCCGCGCTACGTCAGCCGGTGCTAAAGAGGTCGGAAGGTCGCCGCCCGGCTCCTGGTGCACATTGACTGGGAAGGAGCGGCGACAAAGCACGGAGAGAGAGAGAGGGGGAGGCCACCTCAGGGTGGGGGGAGGTGGTTTAGGAGGAGGTTGGTGAGCACATGGTGTTTAACCACATGACTCACTGGGGGACAGAAGACAGCAGGGCAGCCAGTGACGGGAGCTGGAGCTGAAGAATGTGAACAAATTTAATCGTGATCTGTAAAATATACAAAGAAATGTATAACGGAGTCATAAACCAAAGAATACAGTATATTCTCTGTTAGCTAAAAGCTCCAAAAGCAAAAGACCATCAAGCGTGAAGACACCATGAGCACATCTGGAGCGGCGGTCCTCTCACCAGCTCTTTATCCAGCCCCAGATTCCCGTGAAATGTGCCGACGCCACACTTTCCCCCGCCGCGCACAGACGCAGCACTGTGCACCTTGTGATCAGCAAAACAAACAACTAACAGACAGGCATGCAGCGGATGACACTTTCATAAAGCTCCCAAGGTTCTGGGGATTTGCTGTTTGTATTTGCAGCCCCTCAGGATCCTGTGTTGTTCTGCCGGAGTGACAGATACTATCTAGGTCGCGTCAGTATTTCACCCTCTGCTTTCACTGCCCGGTGCTTTTCCACGTGTCGGCGGGGGTGGGGGGGTTTATCCATGAGTTCACACTGTGAGCAGCAGACTAATAAAGATCTCATATATCAAACTCCTCAGGTAGAACTTTTCAGTTTCAGGCTGTCTACAGGTTATCACATTTTACTGCCTGCTGCCTCCCTCCCACTGAGATGGAATATTTAACATCCAAAAACTGAACATTCAGAAAGTTTACGAGTGAAGAGGACAGCAAGTTCTCAGTCTGGTGACGATTTATTGAAAATAAGGATCATCATTGGAGGCCGAGGCTAAAATGGAAGCTCGTACAAGCGGCTGGGTTCCCAACGTGCTGAGGTGTCCTTGACAGGAAGTCTCGACCTTCGACCTCCATGTGCAGGAGGAGGACTCGTTCAGGTAGCAGACTGGACGCCATTAAAAATGTACGTGACCTAAAAGGATCTGCTCAGTGGACTGATGCATGTTCCACATTCAGTCCTGCGAGTCCTTGTGACCTTTAACACCAGGCCCAGCCCCCTTTCTCTGTCCTCCATCTTCCCTGTCACGCTACACTCAGAGTGGGGGGTTGGCCAGCGGGCTAACAAGGTTAAGCAGCCCTCAATCAAGCCTCCTTCAGGAGTGCATGCTGGGAGCGAAACCGTTGACTCACAGCCACAGAGAGGATTGGCATCTTGTGTGAAAGTGAAAACTTTCACGGACTCACTTCTGCTTCTGCTCTGGGTGTAAACACACTACACTACCACACCACTGGGGTCATCACACTGGATATGAGAGTATCAGGCTTTAATCAGGCAGACCAGCGTCACAGCCTTAAAAACCCTTTATCGAGAAACGATTGTCGTAAAATATAATGGGAGACGGGGCGTCACAGCCCTGAGAGGAGAGCTGGGCTGCAGAGGGCAGCAGCACCTTTCATGGAAATATTTCAAATGTCTATGATTTTCATTTGGAGTTATTTGATCATGTTTAGCCAGAATACAAAGTTTTGCGCTGAAGGTTGTGCTCTGCGCGGATCAACAGGATGAAACTCCTCCAGCTTATCAATAATAATCTCTGCCAGCCTGTTTTATGCCCCTGGTGGGTACTGCTGCGCTGATGTGGTCATGATCTCCTCCTCGCCACCGGCTCTCCTGCGTCTCCCTCCTCCTCTCACCTGCTCAGTATTCATATCACACCCGCTCTCCCCCCTGCCAGAAAACTCCTTGGGAAATAGGTCGCAGAGCCGTAGACTTTGGCTGATTACAAAGAGCTGCTTGGAATCAGCTGAATCGGAGTTTTCTGATGCGTAAAACATGGCGTTCGTATGTTTGCCTCCTCTACACACACTAGCCTGTGGGGAGACTGTGTTTTGCCTTGAGCGATTTCTGTATCCGCGCTGTGTTCCGCTAAACTAAGCTTATCATCGGACCAGGCGAGGAGTTGCGTGGGTCCGCCTCGAGCTTGGGGCTAAACATCTGAGCCGGAGCGCTCGCCGCGGCCGTCACATCAAAAATGGATTTTGGATTAACACAGCTGACCTTGGCTGCCTGGGCCGACTGAGGTCGGCTGTAAGGTACCGTCAGGCAGTCTGAGGAAAAAGATAAACCCGATGGCAGCTGATCAGAGTGGAGGAACCCTGTTTTAACCAAAACTAAACTACTACAATCAAACATCATTTGACGATAAAATCCAAACCCTGATGGTGAGTTTAAAGCCTCAGTTCGTGGGTCTGTGGATCCAGTTTGACGTCTAATATCTTCTCCATCTTCCAAACACAGGACACGTCAAACTCCCACCATCTTACATCATATCACTTCATCACACCACTGTATCTTTGGCTGCGCCAGCACAAAAACCACCCATCTACTGTATGTCAGGAGCTGGCAGCTGCCGCGGCGCTCTCCACAGGGAGCGCCCTGGCACGAAGCCGCGGTTGGCACAGCAGTTCTGTCCTCGCTAAATGAAGACCATGCCGCTGCCGTCTGGAGGCCGGGCGGCCGGCGAGCTGGCTTTGAGCGGCTGTCAGCGTGGCGAGCGTCAAGCTGGGAGATGAGACCGAGCCCCGGCACCAGCACCATATGCTTTGGGCCGTCGGATTAAAAGTTCAGAGGAACCTCTGGGAAGTTCACCTCGCTAGACAACGACAGCGCGTTGAAATTCAGTTTGTCACCAGGGAACATTTCCCCCTGAAAAGAATCCAAGAGGATCTTTAGTCCGCGGATCAGACTGCGATGTCTGAAACGCTTGTTCCTCCTCCTTTAGGAAGGATGGAGCAGCCTGTGGAGATGCTGGCCTACATAGGGAGCAGAATGCGATGCAAGCCTGCTTTCCTTTTACAGGTGTGTTTAGGGAAAACATCAAAATAAACAAGTCAAGGCCGTTCTGTGCGTGGTAGGCAATAAAAGACAAAGGCGTAAACCTCAGCCTGCCGGCGCACACAGCACCCTCCCTGGATGTGCCGGCGGGCCATGACTATGTAGACAATGTGTGTGTGTGCGTGCCTGTTTACCCAGTCACACAATGCAGGGAGGAGGGGGAAGGAAAACACAGGGACAGGCAGGACCTTCCGAACACAGTTTAGCAAAATGTCAAGCATGTTCAGTCGCCGGCCGACTGGAACGCTAACCACACGGGGCAGCGCGGAGAGAAGCACTGCAGACGTGAAAACCAGACAAATACTTGTTATTATGACGCCTTCTGGTCACAAACGAGCCCGCTGCTCCATCACGGTGAAGCCATACAACTGGATTAAACACTTAGGAATGGTTTTCCCCGACAGTGTGCGTGTTCAAGTGACTGCGCGTGTGTGTTTTGGATGAAGTTTAGGGCTCAAATAAACATGTGAAGTGGTGGATATCACATATTACAGCCTCGGTCAAATAAGGTTGAGTCGGCTCAAATTAATTCATGCGACGCTTTTAGGGAAAACAGCTTTTGACAGAAAGTGATTTAAAGAGAAATAAAAGCACAGCTCATATTCACAGAGTTGGTGAGCCGCAGCTTGAGAGAAACTATGCGCTCGGTCCTGGGCAGGGGTGTAGCTGTGCTCCCCTGAAGTGTGGTATAATATAATTGTGCTGAAGGGCTGCATGCTCACGCCACAGGAGGAGAGTTTTATATTGAAGCCTGCCTGCTGTAACAGTGTCAGATGGTATTTATGAGACTTGTAATGGGGCTGAGGCTCGGGCACACCTGCTACGCTGGGCAAGGTATGATACACACACACACACACACACACTGGATTTAGCTTGTTTCTTCTCATTTTCAGCTGCTTGTTTAGGCTCCATTTTATTTTAAGAGCTGCGTTGCCAGACAAATCTGATTATGACACTATGTACATAAATACACAGAATACACTATGTAAATACACTGGACTGAGGGACGGGGAGGAAAAAACCTGGCGAGAGCAGGGCTTGGGCCCTAGATTTTCCAAGAAAGTCAAGACGGGTCAGGTCTCATGAACATTTTTCCGAATATCCATCACATTCTGCTTTGATTAGTTTTATAAGCCCCTTGATTGTTTTCCAAACATGCGTGTGTTTACTTCAGAGCAGAGCCATTGCGAAATAAGCGCCACGCCTGATATCAATCAATCCAACGGTTATTTTCCCAGCTGATCATTTAGTTTTAGCAGTGGATGATCTGTGGGCCCATGAGCCGCCACACAGCTCCACTCAACTGCTTGGTGAGGTTAACTGCGACTATCTGTGAACTCATATTAAGATGCTTGTTGCATGAGAGTGGAAAAGGGGAAACAGTGTTGATGAAACCCAGTCAGGACATAAACGCTGCAGCCAACAACCCAAAAAGGAAAACTGGAGCTCAGCTCCACCTCTGCTTCGGGTTTCAGACTCAACGAGAGCAGGAAATCAAACGTTTTCCACAAATATGACGAAGTGAATGACTGCCTGAGGAGGGCAGTGGAACCCCTCATTAGGCGGGGGGGGGGGTGCAGAAACAGAGAAAAGAGCGAACCTGCAGTGGCGTCGCTCCGCTGCCGCCTCAGCAGTCATCCTGCAGCGGCAACGCTGACGCCAAAACTGCTTTGATCAACAAAAATCTACAAAAGTGGATAAGCACAGCGGCAGAGGAAAAGACCGTGTCCTACATCCTGGGCACTCAGCGGAAAGGAGAGGGACAATTACCAAGGGGAGGTCAATTAGAAGTGATTATATGGAAAACATAAAGCAAGCAGCGTCATCCAGGACGCTCTGTCTGACAGACTCAGTTCTTTTCACATGCCTCTGTTTTCTGTCAATTGTTCGATCCCATCCACAATCCCACATGGATGGATTATTTAACATCGTTATAAATTCGATTCTATTCAGACGAATCTTGTTTAAGTTGATTCAGCAGAACTGCTGCATCAGGAAACAGCAAACTTCTCTTCCTGTCCAACAAAGGATGTGCCCTGCACCCTGACATCACATTTCTACAGTTTCATGGACGGGCTCCAGGCTCAGGAATCGGTGAGAGCAACAACACGTATGTAAAGCATGTGACGTTTAGGTTCCGCTGACACACAGTGGGCCGGTAATGCACTTATTGTCAAGAATCTGGCTCATCAGAAAGCAGGCTCCCTTCTCTCCTGGCAGCCGCCTCAATTACGGCAGCATCACCCCCGGCTCCGTCATCCCTCCATCCATCCAGACCGGGTGTAATTCATCAGGGCTGGGGTGGCTCCATTAGCGCTCCTCCGCAGGGACAGGACAGCCTCTGAAGCACAGCACTCAGGGAGCGCGCTGGGGCCCCGCACTTTACCCTAACAGCTTCATCAACGCCGCATCCCTTGAGCCAGACACACACAGACACACACACACAAACACACAACCTCTGGAGGGCCCAATTAGCAACCATCACCTGTAATTCAATAACAACGCTCCCTTTCTTTCCGCCTCTCCAGCTCCCTCTTTCACTCCTCCGTGATTCCGAAAGGATGACTCCTAATGTTGTCCTGCATCTAAATCCACGCTGACAGGTTATTCAAGGGGTTTGAATAGATCTGCATATTGTTTATAAGCAGGAGGTGTCTCCCCTCGCCTCGCCCCCTCCTTCCTCGCGGTGTTCATTTTTTACAAGCACCATATATCATAGCGCCGGCTCCACGCGCTGCAAATCAAGCCCACAGGACACAGGCACAAAGAGAGAATCCACATTGCAGTCCTCGACTCGTCTCTAATCAAATCCTCTGTTCCACTGCAACGTGTTGGCTCCCCATCCATCCTGCGAGGTGGGAGAGGGAAACAGAGACAGCAGCTCCGGACCGAGGCCGCTATAAAACAAATACAACATCAATATAAAGACAGAGAAACCTGTCGGAGGGAAGCAAACCCACCCGAGGTATACACAGAAATTTAACCGAATTACACCTGGTCTCAGATAAACGGCGCTCATTGTTATTATTGTGGGATAGCAACAACCTGCTCCTCATTCACTGCCACATGTAGCTGCAGTGTTTTCCACTCTGACTTTCTGCTTCAAGCAAGTTCCATCAAACTATTTTTCTTTCCTGTGTGACTCCTCTCACGTGAAACATCCGCAACACAAAGGGCTCAAATGGACGCCCAGCACCAGCGTGGAAGAGGAGAAATAAATCTCTGCACTGGGCTTCTAATCTAATTCTCCATTCAGCTCCCACCTGTCCTGCTGCAGCTCCGTCCTCCGAGGTCTCTGGGGCGTCTTTAGTGAGTCCAGGCCCCTCATAACCCACCTGTCCACCGCTCACGATTTATGTCTCCTGAGACCAAGTGGGGCTGCTGGGAGGTGGCCTCCCCCAATTATCTCTTCTTAAAAAGCTCCATTCAATCACAAGGAAGTCTGAATCTTCACAGAAGTATTTGGTTAGTTGTTTTATACAGCCTCCAATTATTGAAAAAAAACATGAAAATAATCATCTGCTCTTTCATACGGTTTCATTTTGTGCCCGTGATTCTGGTGTAACGCCCCCTATTGTTCAATAACAGAAGGGCCTGTCTCACAGGTAGCTCCATGCCATATATACAAACAATTAAACAAAAGGCAGTGACTGACAGGGTGTGACGGTAAACTGAGCTTCATCTGGGTTCTGTCTCGCTATTTTCTTTAATTCTTCCTGTTCATTATTTCCCTCCCTCTCTCCTCAGCACCGCCGTCTTTTTTTAAATGCTCTGCACCTGATTCCTTTTGGTTTACCTTTGAGATGTGTCCCAATTTTAAATGGAAGCGAATCAAAGTGAGGAGCCGTCACTGGCAAGCGGCGCTCCTCTTCATTTACGAACGTTCACAGGACCGCGCCTGGGCCGAGCCTCTGCAGCACAGCGCCCTCAGCTGCGGCTCAGCGTGGCGCCCGAAGGCGAGCAGTGTTTTCACTGGTTCCTGCTCTCAGGTGTAGCAGGGGGAAGAACCAAAATGAGAATGGAGGATGGAAGGATATGCAAATAGTGGCACCACCAAAGGAGGAGGAGAGGAGTCTCCCACCAGCTGAGCATGAAAAGAGTGACCCCCCCCCCCCCCCCCCCCCCCCCCCCCCCCCCCGCCGAGAAAAAAAAGAGGGCCCCCCCCCCCCCCCCCCTTCCACACACAGGACTTTGAATGAGGCTCTTTCTTTTGGCACACACTGGCCTTGGCCTGCATGAGCTCAGAACCCCCACAATCACACAAACGGATGGACCCGAACATGCATGAGCTGCTGCTCGGAAGCGCTCAGCTTCAGATTCTCAGGCACGTCGTCGGAGACGGGATCCTGGTCAGACGCAGCAGCAGCAGCAGAATAAACTGCTCAGATCTGGTTGACAGAGGAGTGCAGATTAAAATTTTAGCGGTTCACTGCTGGGAGCCTCTTGAATACATGAATATTCAGGTGGCTGAATGAGAGCGATGAAAGGCAGAAGCAGAGCAGGTTACCGGCGGAAACGGGTAAGACCACCTTAAAAGAAAAGAAGTTTGGCACTTCCTCTGAGATTTTATGCACCGGTGGCGCTGGAGGTACATTTCAGTTCTGGTTCCACATTTGGCTTTGTTTCTGAGCGTAGGTGGCAGCGAGCAAACTTAACACACACTTTAAGTGCCATTGTGTGTTGAAAGCAGGATTTGGCTGCACTACAGAACGACTGTCCCACATCTCTATACCAGCAAAGCGTCTTTACACTTTGAGTATTCTCTAATTAACCAGAAAGACAAAACATGAAATCCTTGATTTCTCTGGAGCACATTAATTATACTGAAAACCATCGAAACCCGGCCCCTCCGGTGCTTTGACATCATTATTAATATTCTGCTTTTGAATGTGTGATATCGCCCATTTCTTAGATAAAGAAGAAGTTCTAAAGGCAGCTACAGCAAATTCATTGTTTTGAATGTTTTTGTTTTTTACTGCAGCTCCACACACAACTAGAATACTCCTGAGAGGTGCTCATGTCTCCACCAAGGCCCAGCAGCCCCCTTATATTCAACTGAGCTAACCCTAATTGCACACACTGATAGAGTTCAGTCCCTGCCATGGTATTAGCCACCTACGATTCAAGCCCTTCACATAATGACACCTTAAATTGAAAATACCACAGCTGATGGTTTTGAGGTTTGTACTGAAATGACATGAAAAGAGTCACGTTGCTATTTATATCCAGCCCACTCTGCGGTTCTCAGCTTCCATGTTGTCCTCATCGGGCTCGGGAACAACATAATAACGAGACCTGCCTTAATGGCTCGTGTCTGATCCGTCGAGGTTCCTCTGTCAGCTGACGTCACCTAATTGAAACGCAGCAGCATCAGCAGGAACCTTCTCCCTCACAGGCGTCGCGCTAATGCATGTAAATCCAAACAAGGAGGCCTGTGTTGTTATGCAAAGCCTGGAGGAGAGTAGCTGTTTCCCACCTTGATGCTAACGCACACACACACACACTCACATTTCTCAATTAGTCACAGCAGCATCAGTAGCCCTGACGCCCCTGCCCCTCTGAACCATATAAGGCAATGGGAGGGGTTAACGCTGACTTGTTAAAGGAATCCTGTAGTGCTTTGTCATGCCACAGGCCCATTTGGGCAAAGGAAACAACACACACACACACACACACACACAGAGGAGAGGGCAGCGTGAATGACCAGTGGCCATGGATCACTAAACAGCTGCTGTTGACCACAACCACGTCTAATAGCACTCAGGGCTACTTTGCTCTGACACTTCTCTCGCTGGACATGTGCATTAATATTCACATGACACTCAGGTCAAACATGACTGAAGTTACAGACGGCACAGCAACGGCTCGAGCCGCTGGACTGAGCCGATAGCATCAGGGTGAGGCAGCAATAACTGGCTTCATATTCTGTGACAAGATCAGAATGCTGATTATCTTGTACAAGTTTGATTATGGGAGTTTGGCGGTGGAGCGTATTAGCAACAAATGAAAGCTCAGTACTAACTCCGGGGAGGAGGACACTCACATGACTCTGTGGACAGGCGGAACTGGAGCACCTCGCTGTGACCTCCAGTTAAAATGTTTCATTCAGATACAAAGACAGCAGAGGGCTGTGGAACTCACTGCAGCTCTCACACGAATCTGCTGCACAAGGCCTGCTGCAAGGTTACTGAGCCCTGCCACAGACACAACACAGAATATGGTGTTCAGATCAGAGGAATCTCCGTCTCTAAAACGGAGACACGAAGGAGACGCTTGACATGGAGCATCAGACAACAACAAGTGGATCAAAGAGCCTCAGGCTTCACAGAGAGGGGGGTTCATTTAGAATAAAATTCAAAGCAACTTCAGCTCAACAAATGTCTATAATATATCAGACTTAACAAGCAGAGATGCTGCGATAACGGCATCAGAAAAGCTGTGGAAAATGACGAGTCGGGACTGAGAGAGTGAGCAAATCTACAGTCCTGATCCACCTGAATCAATTGGAATATTAGTTTCCCTGAGATAAAAAGCCCTCTTTCTTTCTACAGCCCTGCTCCCAAACAGCAGTTGCGCTGTACTGCCACCGGCACATTCTATTTTTAGGAAAACGCAATAGTAAAATGGCAAAGCTTCACCTACGTAAAGGAAGTCACTGCCATGCCCTCCTTGAGATGTGTTTTATCCTGAGCCAAACAACTAACAATGGGAGCAATCGTCACTTCGTACAGGGTGGAAGCAAACTGTTAACAAGTTGTTGTTTCTTAAAAACGCACTCGGAACGTCTCTGACTGACATTTCTCCACAAACCTCCACAGGACAGACGCTGCAGGAGGCCCAGCTAACTCCTACCTCCGAGCGGCCCGAGCCGGAGAGCAGGAGCAGGAGCCAGAGCGCAGGCCGCTGTGTTTATCCTGTCAGAGGTATGTTAACACCAGGCCGCAATCCTGGAGTTCCTAAATTGCTGTGTTAGATTACAGCCCAGCGGAGAGTACACACACACAAACACAGACCACTTAAAAGCGATAGGAAAGGCGTTGGATGACAAAACCGTGACCGGCGCTGAAGCAGCAGCAGCAGCAACAGGCGGCGTGCACGGAGGGCCAACACCTGCCATTTACAGGAGAGCTGCAGACGCCTGGAGAGTGAGATCATGAAGGCTGCAGTTGGATTCATGCGAAAACAAAGATGACTTCATACGTCTTCTCTGCTCTTTTCAATGCACACGGCAACACGAAACACAGGAATAACATTCGGATGAACTGCTCACAGCGGCTTTAATCTTAAACGCTACTCATTCAGGCGAAGACAAGAGCGGAGAGGGAGAAGTGAAAGTTTTGGGGCGTCTCTAGAGGCCGATAGTAAGACGACACTCATTCACTGGGCTTTTACGCTGACATGTTTACAGCTGCTGCCTGGAGGGAAATCATCTCTGTGAAGAAGTAGAGCAAGTGCAACGTGACTGTCAACTGCCATTAACACCAGGCAGGTTAGGGTTTGTTTGGTGAGGCACAGCAGAGGAAAAAAATATTTAATTTTGGGAAGCACAACGTGAGAAATGAGTCTAGGCTTTCAGACAAACTCCAATGTGGCTCATTACCGATGAGATCAAATGGGAAATTAGTTCAACGCACAAGGTTTTATGGGTTTAAGGAGATGAAGTAACTGCTGAGAATAATATTCACGGACAAATCAAAGCCTGAGCTGGTTCCCACACGCAGCTTTTTCTTTCTCAGTGGGTCAATTTACAACAGCAAAGAACAATGTTTATGTTGATGTAACTTATATAGAAGTAGATTCATCCTCAAACTCTGTCTCACACCAGGAAAGAACGACGGCTTGTATCATCCACGTGACGAAGAGTGAAAGCAATTTCATTCAGCCTTCACTGATTACTTGAACAAATGATTCAGACAATCGTACCAAATGTCTTTACGCTTAACTTCGATTTAACGCTGCAACAGAAACACAGCCATCGCACGTCTGCCAACAGCCCACCACATGCATGACCCCTGGTCCCAACACAGGGTCAAAGGGGAATCCCCGTTACCGTAAAGTACAGAGTAGAGGGGAAATACATGTTAACAGACAGGACATATGTTGTGGGAAGCTGACTAATAGATATGTGAATTAATTCATTAATTTGGTGCTATTTTCTTTTATCGCATATAAAGATCAGTCAACCATCTTATCATTTATCCAAACCATTGTGTGTGTTATTCATCCTCTCACATATTTTAATTCTGTATATTTTATTAAAATTGCCTCTTTAATGGTTTTTTTATTGTTTGCTGTTGTAGTGCTTTGTCCCATTGTTTACCTTCAGCTTCAGCACCCTGTTACAGGATCATTAATATTTGAAAACAGGCTTATTTGGAATACTCAGAAACAATACACAATAAGTGAAAATTTGACAAATCAAATCATATATATATCTATATATATACACACACACATATATATTTATATATATAGTACAGATGATGGTGATGGCAGCCTGCTGGTCACGGTACATTAGCTCGGGCTAATGTGTGGCAGTGATCAGGTCTTTAGAAATGGAAAGAGGTGAAGAGTGTGTGTGTGTGTGTCATGGATGGAAACTGATCTCTATCAGAAAGACGCAGAAGGTGCGCGAGGCTGAGACCGAAAGGAACACGCAGGTTTGTTTCTCTTTCATGTGAAGATGCGCACGTTCCACACAGCGCGATCTCGTTTTAAAATCACATTGAGCAGAAAGCAAACCAGGGCTGGACGCTGGGGACTGTTCCCCTGGCGGAGACGACGTCTCGGGGAAATCGGTTCTAATGCACCTTCATAGGTGTTGCATCACCTTGCGTATACCTGGCTGTCTCCGGTCCAGAAAAAAGCAGCAACCCCGCCTTCACTGCAGTAATGGTACTGACCGCCATTCCGCTCCGCACACAGCGTGCACTTGTCTCAGGAATTACCGCAACACAATAGATGGAGGGATAAGAGGGACGACCACCTTGTGCACCGCTCCATTTCCTGCACACACGCACACAGCTGCAGGGCGCACTCGACCAAAGCGACTCCACGCAAACACAGAAACGCAGATAAAAGAGGAGAGGTGATGCACAAGTGGGTCACAAATGCGTGTCGATGAGATAAATCCCGCGAGAATAAAGGGAGGCGAGCATCCATGCGGGGAAAAAAACTACGAAATCATCCTCTCTACCTGCACAAGTTGACATCTGGAGCGGCTTTCTCTCCTCACCAGACACCGAGGCTTCAGGAGGCGGATGCTGTTCCGGTCACGGTCGCGAGCCGCAGGTGTTATAATGCGTTTCTTGTCTTTTTTCTTTTTTCTACGTCCAGGCCATTTGCCAGCCCCCCACCCCCCTGTTATCCGTGCGTGCAGGTAAACATGATGATGATGAGGATGATGATGGTGGCGGTGAGGATGATGAGGATGATGGCTCCTGCACGGACGCACAGAGTCACCGTCGTGTCGTCAGCAGCAGGAGGAGAGAGAGGGAGGGGGTGGGGTGGGGGGTTGGAAAGGTGCTTTCCAGTCCCTCGACTCAACCATCACACCTCATCACGGTAGATCCGGCCACATAGAATGGATTTTAATAGGCTGATGGCCGGGGGGGGGAAGGGGGGGGGGGGGGGGGGGGGGGGGGGGGGGGGGGGGGGTACAGGTGAGAAACCGACCAATGAGCGACTGCCCCCCGCAAGGCTCCGTCTACATTTAAAGTTACTGCACCCACCTGCGTTTAAAATGATATTTTTTATCTTCCAAGCAGACCCAGCCCACGCGCACCTATCGTTGGTTCGACTTTAGAATGGTCCGACCGAGATAAAGTCCCGTCAATAAAGGGTTAATACACACAAAACACGAGGGAAACAGCCACCATCGAGTGCACACGCAAGCCCACGTGTGCCCGTATAGTGAAGCCGCAGAAGACAACACTCACAGCCGATTTCACACGCGCAAAGAGCAGCAGTGGAGCATGTGCATTGTGAGCAGTTTACATAATGTGCAAGAGGAAAACCCGCACTGGGACAGAAAAAATGCAGAATTTACGAAGGTGAACTGGTGCAAACGTGAAAATACATCATCCAGAGGTTTGTCTTTATGTCTTTAAGTTAGAGCATCGAGCAGATACAGGAAGAATCTGATGCAGTTTCTCAAACATCATTTTTGGAAAAGCATCATGGAGTTGAACCCCACGCATTAGAGGATTATACCACATTTATAACACGACTAAACAAACACCAAGTAAGACAGCGGAGAAATAAATACCTGCCCACGTGTCTCCTCGTAATGATGCCAAAAATATACAACATTTCACACCCGAATTTACAGATGCAGGGAGCAGCAGGAGGCCATGTGCAATAGAAGCGATTTGCAGGTTGTTAAAGAGGAGAAAACACGAGGAGAAAGAGAAAATGCAGGATTTACGAAGCTAAACTGGTGCACTGGTGAAAACACATCCACCAGACTTAATTTAAAGTTAGTGCACAGACCAAGATATCTTCTTATCTTTATCTAGATCTACACACCTCACCTCCTCCAACATCCTGTTTATAACGACATCATGAAGGTAAACTCCAAGTATTAGAGGATTAAAACACGTTTAACGCGATAAAACAAACCCCGGATAACACAAGCAACACGCCTCATTATCTTCAGAAACAACCTTCATTTGCAGCTTTTCAAACATGTGCAACAAGCAGCAGTCGAACATGTGCATTGTGAGCAGTTTGCACGAGAATCAGGCAGAAAACCCAGCGGAAGAAAAATGTGCAAAAATGCAGAATTTACGAAGCTAAAGTGGTGCAGAAGATGAGGAAAAGACGCACAGAGGTGGAAATAAAGGTGCTGGTGGAGAAGCAACACTCTTACCTCCGCTAAAGGGAACATGTGGTGTTGCGGTTGCAGCAGGGAGGGGTGAGGAGGCGATCACATAAACATCCCATCTCTTTTAGCCATCACCGGAGCAGCGGTGCACCCGCACCGAACCAAACCCCATGCGGAAAATCCGCTGCGATAAGCGGCAACAAGGCGATTCGCCGTCCGGCGGAGAGCTCACACAGCTCAAGTTGAGTGATTCTGAGCGGGGGAGAGACGCTGAAGCATCCGGGGCCGAGAGAGAGAGGAAAAAACTAATCCCGCAACAAACCTCGCCCTGAAAAAAAAAACCCATCCACTTCAAAAACTACAAACTGCGCCGAACGGGCCACGTTGTTCCGAGAAAGCCCCGCAACCTGCCGCCAAGAGTTGCTGTGCGTGGGAAAGTGGCAGAAAAGTGGAGAAACAAAGATGGAGAAAAGTGCTGAAGAAGACCCGCGGAGGAGAGTGAGGCGCTCCTCGGGTTATTATAGCACGCGGATAACGGTTCACTCCTCCGGGCGGCCCCATGCGCCGCTAGGCGGAGGAGCCAGCCAGGTATAACGGTCCACCACCACCACCCCGGGACGCGGAGAGTCAGGAAAAACTCCCCGAAACGTCCCCAACTCACTCCCACAAACTCTCCGGGAGGAGTTCACCGAGGGCGGACGGGTCCGGCAGCCGGCCCCGGAGCGCCCAGAAGCGGCTGCGGAGGAGTTGGGACTTACCGCTGCTCCTCTTCGGGTTCGCCTGTTTTCTGCGCTTACACCTGGGGCCATCCGCCATGATCCTCTCGCTGAGTCTGAAACGCAGCCGCTCGCTCGTCACCTCCTCCCTCCTCCTCCCTCCTCCTCCTCCTCTTCCTCACCCCGTCCGCTTTACGACATCACCTTCCCCCTCGCGCAGGAAACACCTGGTTTGCGACACGCTGGCCGCCTTTACGGCATCACCTTCTGGGAACACCTCAGCACGTGGCCCCTCCTACCGGCCGCACATGGGTTTGTTTGTGGTGCTCGCACACGCTCCCGGAGCCGCTGCTCCTCCTCCTCCCGGGCCGAAATGAGGAGGTGGGACACGGTCGAGTGTCCGTCTGCAGGTGGACATGAGACATTAAAGAAGTACCGAGAGCAGTTCAGAGACTTTAATCAAGTAAAAGTACTAGTGGAGCAAAAGTAAAATACATTTGAAGAAAGTAGCTTGTAGACGTTTTCTGAGCAAAATATCAAAATCATCATACACTTGAAAAGGTACATTAACTACCAGTGGACTTTTCAAAGTAGACCATGTAAATATTCTATCAAAAGTACTGCAAAATGTCTGCTATAGATATTTTTTATTATAATTATAAATTGTAAGGGGTGGGTGTGAAAAAGTCAATTTATTGATTTCACTGTAGTGACATGCAAATTTCATGTATCTTAAATATTACTCAATATTTATATTGAGTACATTTCTACCCCACTATATTGCATATCAACAAATATATATATTTTCTACTCCACATCATTCTTCATTATATAATTATATTATTAAATGTACTAAATTATCGCAGTGGAACTGGTATTTATTTAAGGTAGCAGAAAAAGCATGTATTTGTATACATTTTTATTTTGGGGCGCTTTCGAAGTAGCCAGTATGCAAAACATCCAAAGTATTAAATCAGCAGAAATAATGTGACCACAGCACTTTCCAAAAGTCCCCAACCCGACTTCTGAATGAACGCTAACTCACGTTGCGTCGCTGGCACAGACTCATTCCCTGAACTGGGTTCAGTTCTGACCCAGCACTTTGCTGTGGTTCCATGACTCTCTGCTCCCATTGACTGTCCTGTCGGTAAAAGCAAAATATCATTTAAAAAAAAACAGAAGAGAGAAAATCACATAATGGAGTCGTTTTCAAAACTACCCACATCAATAAGGACGTGGCCACATGAAGATGATGAGGTCATCTCACAGACGGACACGGGACCAGGTCAGCAGACGGGTGCAGACGCTTCTTGGATGTAACATGAACTCTGTGCACGAGCAGCACAAAGAAATCCAACAGACGCCTTAATGACCAACTGGAGAAAATGGGCGCACTGTAAATACAGGGCAGCAGATGAAGGAGGCAGGTGTGGACGAGGGAGTGGACGTCTCCAGGTGAGCAGATGGACGAGCGGATACAAGGTCCGGGGACATCTGTTGGACAGGTGGAGTATGACACAGACGAGACAGAAATCATGATGGACACTTGATCTCTGACATTTAAGTCCAACACCTGACACCCTTCAAACAAAAACCATCAGTTGTCAATATGTCAAGACCTCGCGAGCAGCGAGTTCCGAGAAACTCGAGTCCAGAAATACTCGCTCGTACAAACACAGAGTGCCGTTGTGTCCTCAGCGTGGACACAAGTTCAATGACAGTTCACCGCAGGTCAGGGGAGCGGCCTCCGCGGTCCCGCCGGGCTATTCTTGTACCTGCCGACGATCAGGTTTCCAGCTCAGACGCACCAGGTGCAACAACAACCTCCTCTGCATATTCCGACACGGGAGGAGAGCTGGCGATGTTGAAATTAGACTGCAGAGGATTAGCAGGGGCACAGAAAGCTTGAGATTATATGCATTGTTCAGAGGTGTCGCATTGTTGCCGCGCTGCGCTCACACGGCCGACACAACGGCGGGAACACAAATGAGCGTGGATTGGATTATGTCGGTTTTTGTGCAGGAGGGAGACGCGGAGAGAAATGTTTGGTGGGTGTCTGAGATCAGCAGCTTGTGTGTACACAGTCAAATGTTCAGAAGTATTTTCCTGCAGTTCAGATGGAAATAATTGGAAATGAGCCGTAACAGAGTATTTCTATTGACTGTAAATAAACAAAACTGTCACATTAATAAAGAAAAACAAAACAATCGCTGCTAATCGTTCACTGCTCTGCTTTATGGCACACCTGGTGTCATTTTTCTGTATTTATATTGTGTTTGTAATCATTTATATTGTTTACTTGCACGGTGTGGCCAGAGAGAAACGTGATTTCAATTTTTTTTTACTTGTCTGAGATATTTGGAAGAATGGATAATAAACTAAAACTGAACTGAGTTTTTTTTGCAACGTGTACAGTGGTGGAAATGAAAGTTGTGACTGTTTGTGACAAAGGCTGACCCCCTGCCTCACAGCAGTAATGCTTTAATTGCGTCTCCTACTGACAGGATATGAAGGGCCGCGGGCTCCTCTCCTCTCCGGGGCTTTACTGCTCTGCTACATGACAACGTCTCTACAGGTGATCGTCAGTGAAAGAGGAAATGGACGCCATTATTCGATGCTAATTTGGTATTGACATGAATGTTGCGGCTCAGAGGCCTTCTGGGCTTTTATTCCTCTTTTCATTTGTAATTCTGCTGGAAATCTTTCGGATGGGATGCTGCCAATAGACTGGGAGTATTGTTCTTTGAAGAGCAGCTTCACCCTCGGGCCAGATTCCTTTTTTATTCCTTCATCAGCAGTTTCCTTTGTCATGTGTGAAACAGGGGTTCTACCTTTGAGAGGGAAGCTCATCTGACAGCAAGGAATTTAACCCCTGAACCTGTTAATGACACACATTTGTTGTTTTCACGTTTTATATTCTTCCAGGCTTGTGTTTCCAGTCGTGCAGATACGCCTCGTTTAGGAGGAGTCTCAGCCCAGAAGGTGTCGATCATCTGGTTTACTAAAACAGGCGCTTTAAAAACAAAGGCCCTTATTGTTACCGTGAAGGCTCCAACATATTTAAATCAAACCCAGTTTTAACAACATGTATACATGTGTCCCAGAGCCTTCAGGTCTCTTCTTCTCTAATAGGATCATTATTTCCCTTCATATTCTGCTGTAATGGTTCTAATAGATTTGGACGGCGGAGCAGAACCGTCCTCTCGGGCTTGAACGCCTGTTGTCTCCGTTTTTACGCCTTTGACTGAAAAGTGAGAAGAAAGACATGGAGCCATACTCTGAAATGTTAAATGGTCCCAAACGTGCCCGACTTCAGCCGAACAAATCAATTAACTCCTAAAGGGGCTGCGTGGCCGAGAGGTGAAGAATTTCATTTTATGTCACGATGAGTAACGAGGGAACTAATCACTGGTCTGGATGAGCGGCCGGGGAACTGGCAGTGGTCGGCCCTCAGACCAGGATCCATCCCCTCCCTCTGTCTCCTCCTTTGTTCATTCGTGTCTCTGCTCCTCGTGTGTTTCTAAACCCCGATTATTGGGTTTCTAATCAGGTACAGCGCTTTTTTTATTGACCTCACATCGACTGAGGCGGTTTCAGCTGCGTGCCGTCACCTGAGATAAGAGCCTGTGTGTGTTTGACGGGACAAAGTCTGGAGCCATGTTTCTGGTTTCAGCAGGTAAAGCAAGGGTCAGCTAACTCACACAGGTGTGTGTGTGTGTGAGACGCACATAGGATTATCAAATACTTCCTCAATGGAGCCCTTTTAAAAATAAAATAAATCCCCTGCTACTCCACAACTCCTACTTTTTACAGAGCGTTTGGATTTGATGGGTTATTTGATGATTGACAGCTCCCACTGACCTGTGATTGACATGTGGCTCCAAAGATGGCGGCCGCCATGTTAGACCTTAGTTCGGTTGCTCAAGCAAAACGTAGCGCCTCCTAGTGGCCATAATAATAATAAACTAAAGCAGCGTTACAGAGCTCCCACAGCGCTGCCCCCCCGCAGCCTCGGCCCCTCTTCTCTTCGCTGGACGTTCATTTCCTGTGCTGTGATTATCATCGTCTTCCCGTCACCGTGGCGAGGCCCGGTCCAGGCGATGAGTGCGGCGATAACCCGGCCTGCTCGCTCGCCAGTGATAATGGTCGACGGTGTAGCGGCGACGTAATGAGTCACGTGCAGGCGCAGGAGCGACTGATGTCATTTTGCATCACTTCATCTCCACTGGGACCAGACAGTGTGTTTGTTTGTCTGTGTGTGTGTGTGAAGGGATCTCACATGGTGGCTGTGTGTTTTTATTGCGTGCCTGTGTGTGTGTGTGTGTGTGTGTGCGCTCCCCCCAAGGCGCTGCCTGCTGTTCGAGACCATACCTGAGGGCTGACCTCATTTGTTGCAGCGCCGCAGCTCCGGACACATGGAAGTCACATGACGGAGCCGTCCTCACTCCATATGGAACAAAAGCCTCGTGCCACACGCCCGCTGACCTTATTCCCACTGCAGCCATTTTGAGCTGCATGCTCAGGAACTCCTCGCACCTCCCTCTGACCCTTCAGATTCAGCCTCGTACCTGTGACGAGAGGAAAACACATTTTGATTTTTAATATAAACGATTTGGATTTTACACAACAACCTCGTGACTCTGGGGTTTTCTAGTTTATACGCTGACACATAATTCTAGGGGGAGCGTCCCCGTCCCTCACATGTGTCATCAACCAAATGTGGACAAACACACGGTGTTGCAGCCACCGATGTTAAACCCCGCTCGTCTTTTCATCGCAGGGCTGAGCTCCACGCGCTCCCAGTAGTCTCACATCCCGTCAGAGATGAAGTCACCCTTGCCTCAGCCCCAGTGTATGATGGGATACCGCCCCGCGTCTGAGTCGAAGGTAAAGTCACCGTGTTGTCGTCCCTGTGACTCATCCCGTTGACATCATTCAGGATGAAAGTCAGTCGCTGATAACAACTGGAGGAAAAGAAAGAAAATGAGTTCAAAGAAAACCTTGTGCTGTTTTATTGATGCCTGGAGCCGTTAATGGAATTACAGAGGAAGAATGAGTGTCACATGTTTTATCTGCAGGAATGAGGAGAGATGATGACGACAGAGGACATGATGAAGATTTCCTCCTCAAAACAAGAGGAGGGACCAGTTTGTCGAACATTTATGGTTCAAATCCTCTAGCCCTGCTGGATTCAGTTGATTTAGAATTGTTGATTTCCTTTTTGTTCCTGCAGTGATCATGTCCAGTATCCAGATATCTATCTTTGCCCCCCCCCCACCTGTCACCGTCCTCACATCAGCGGAATCCATCCTCCCTCTGCTCCTCACTGTTCTGACACTAATTGCACTTAGTCGAGATCAAACGGCCTCGCAGTGTTTTTCTCTGCTCGCCCCAAAATTCCCTCTGACACTCGACAGTCACTGAAGCTTCACATCTCACACAGGAGGCAGGTATCGAGCGTGATGATATGATAAAAGCCGGGTTTAATATTCAAAAGCCCCCACCCCCGCCCCCTCCCTTCAACCTGCCATCTTCAGCCCGGCTCTGCTCCTCTGAAACTTCAGTGACACTTTAATCTGCCTGTTTGGAAAGTTATCGTCTGTAATAGATTCTGTTGTGTGTGAGGCCCCGTGGAGGATTTCGCCTGGCGGAAACAAGAAGAGGAACCAGAAAAAAGGAAAAGGAAAACAGTCCGCCTGCTTTTTGTTTTCCTATGAAATCAATCAGGAATCAAATCGAGCTGCTTCCTGTCTTCAAATGAGGTTGGTTTTAGCAAACGTAATGTAAAGAGTTAACTTGCTGGAGCAAACCAGACTGTGAAGACAACTATGTGTTGCCCGTCTGCAGCGGCTCTGCGTCGTTCTGCCAGACGAGCTCATCGTGTTCCATGATGCATGGAGGTCCTGCAGGTAGAGCTCTGCAGGGAGGGAGCACCCAACGAGAGACAGTGAGAATACAGACGCTGGATGACCTCCTCATGTGTGAGAACGTCTCCTGTAGGAGGAGGTGGAGGCTGAGGGATGTCACAGTGAGATGTTTTCCTCCTGATCTCAGCTCCGTCATCTGAACCTCCCCCAACGTGATGAATCGCCCACATCGTCCTCCGTCCTCCTCTCGCTCTCTCTCCCTTTCGTCTCCTCCGCCCTCAGTCTTGACCCTCGTGTAAACGGCCCTACAGACGAACCAGCACTCTAACTGATTATTGACCCGCGGCCGGGCCAGCTGCTCGTCTCTCCGCCTGCAGGAGTGCTGGCAACACCTCCGACACAGGAAGTGCATAAAAAAATTGAATTATAAATGGAGCTCCAGCGGGGCAGAAGGAAACGGTTGTGATAATAGCATGACAGCATATTTAATTTGCAGATAATTGCACTTCGGGGGCTTTTAAGGGGGCCGCGTCTCGCACTGGCATTTTTAATGAAATGGACACATCATGGCTGTTGTCACCGCCACGACACTCAGGAAACTCAAGGTGCATTTTTAAAACGAGAGAAAAGAATGTGAGTGAACCGACAGTGTCAGCCATTTGAATGATTCAGAGGAAACCAGGACAGCTTCATCAGAGTCCCACATGTATGTGCTCCGATTTTAAGGGATTTCTCCAACTTGTCGGCAGAAATTTAAAATCCTGCCCGGTCCACTTCTCGTCCGTATCAGGATGCTGGGACTGACTTTAACAGTGAGTGAGTCCTGCAAACAGACGTAACACAATATTCCTGTCAGACCTCACTCAGGGATGAAACCCAACACTCGAACATTTGTAATCTCCAGACGGACACACTTGTGTCCGGGGTTCCTATTTTGCAGCTTAATGAGGTAATTGAGGGAAATGGTTTGGTTCCTCATTAGCATACAGTAATGAATGGAGCGGCCTTCTTCTTCTGCCTCAGCACCGGTGAGCAACGCTGACATTTACAGCAGCGTTAATACAGAGAGACAGCCGCGACCTCCTGTGTGTGTGTGTGTGTGTGTGTGTGTGTGTGTGACACAGCGGAGGGAAAATGAACGACGGCACAAACAACAAAAACAGAATCTTCATCTCGTGCATGAGGGCGGAGATAAAGAGACGAACGCTCACATTCACACCTCGGTCGGTTTCAGCTGCAGCCGTCGGACAACGGAAAATAAAAAAAATGGTCTTTTAACGGACGTGAGGCTGGACGATGGCGAGCAAACTGCCCGAGACAAGAGGAGGAACTGGTGTTGTCAAACGAGTCCACGCAGCGAGCTGCTTCCCTCCAGCTGATCGCAGCCATCGCCAGGATGCTGCGAAGAATTACAGAGCTGATGTCTGAACAGAGGCGCCGAGCACAGAGCCGGTGAGATCCTTCCATGTACCTGTCAGCCTGAAATGATGGCTGACTTCCTGTGGGCTGCAGAAACACTAATAGTCTCCAGCTGGACGCAGAGAGATCTTCACCGTGTGTGTGTGTGCGTGCACAGCAAGAAACATTACACCTACGTGAGGTCAGAGGATGACTTAAACACATGTGAATTTCTGTGTTCACCTGATGTGGTACTTTCCCAGCGAACGGAAGATTTGACTGTTTGAGCTGGAGGATCAAACCAAGACGAGGTTCTGGACGCTTCAGTCTTCATTTCATTATCTTTTATTGATCGCCCAGAATAGAAGCTTTGCGTCGTGAGGTCGAAGCCCTCAGATATGAGCGAGAACCCCCCCCCTCCCCCGGCTCCCTCCGCCACAGGCTGGGAATGAAGATGGACGACACCGCCTCCTGGAGACAGACGCTGAGTCTCAATCAAGAGACAGTCTCAGCTGCCGTGACCTTTCAGCCCGTGTAGGCTCAAATATTTAATTAAAACCAAACTCATCAGCCAGTAAGAGTCTCTCCAACAACTTCATTTGCCTTTTATCCAACTGTGTTGCAAACCTGAAGTACTTTTACTGCTCTAAAAGTACTGCAGCAGTAAAACTGTGAGACTTGTGTCCTGCTGGTCTTCTGTCTCTGCTCTAATAAAATATAAGCGTGTAAGATCTGGTTCTAGAACCTGATTTAATCCAGGTTTAAACTTCTCAAAGAGCGAGTGAACGCTCGCTCCTCCTCAGCCCGGCGGCTTTCAGGTGAGAGCTGGAGTCGGACCGCAGCACATACTTGAGATATCTGGCTGCAGGAATGTGTGTGTGCCGAGGTGTGTTTTCACGGTCTCCAGGCTGCACGGAGGTCCCTGCTCCAGGCCCGGTCCACATTAAAGCCACATGTGTCTGTTTTTCTTCCCTGCGGGCAGGTCGTACCTGCAGCTCTCCGGCCGACACACGAGCCCGCCGCCGCCAAGAAGGTGAAACGCCTCCCGGCTCCAGAGATCTGGAGAGAATTGAGGCAAAATGAAAGATTCATTGGTTCATAGAGAGTTTTAGGAAAATTCACAGACACATGAGACGCTGGTCTGAAACATGTCGGGTGACTCAGAGGAGGGTGGAGGACACCAGGAGCTGATGGTCGGAAAAAGGTTTTTCATTTTGTTTCATTTCACGGGAGAACTCGACGCTCATGACAAAACGTCCTCACTGGTCCCAGTAAAACCATTTCAGGAGCTTTCTGCATTTTGGAATCATTTCTGAAAATGAAAATAGAAAAGTCCTTGAGAGCTGAAGACACATTTGAGATGTGTTAACTGATGTTCGGCCACTTGGGGGCGGCAGAAACACACATCTCACTTTGTCCTGAATGTGTTTTTATTATTTAAATGTATATTTGCTATATTACCGTATCGTCTCTAATAAAACACCTGATGAAGTTCTGCTGGTTAACAGAGAGAGGGCCGTCATAAAAACATTAAAACAACGTTTATCAAGGTAAGTTGGGAACAGTCTGTATCGGCCCCACCCTGCTGTACTGCACAGTATTACACACTACACACACACACACTCACACACTCACAGGGCTGACAGGAAGGGGTTGGGTTTCATATTTCCTGCGCTCTATTCCCCAGGCTGTTGGCTGATGTCTTGATGTGAAACGTTCCCAGTTTCCTGCAGCTCCCAGGTGAGTGTGTTGTGTTGTTACTGGGAAATCAGAAATCTCCGAGTTTCACAATCCCCTTCAGTTCTTCTGCTCGGTGCTTTTCTTTGACACACAGTGGGCTGTAGAAGAATTTCAAATCTGGTTTCAATCTGGAGTCAGGCTTGATTGATTTATGGATGGAATCTCACCTCAGAAACCTATCAATAAAGACATCATTTATAAATGAATATGTATTGTTTCGAGGTCATCACCGTGTGACCCCTCAGATGTCCCTTGGCTGCAACTTTAGGGATACGACCCCGCCCCCTGGTTGCTGCTGCAGATGATCCCTCAACACGTCTGCATGTTAGTGAGACCACGACACGCTGAGCTCATGTGTCTCATCTTCGGCGTGAAAGTGTTGAGAAACGCTGATAAACCATCAGACTAAAATGTTTTCTGCGTCTGTGGCTTCGGGCCTGAAGCTACGGGAACTTTCACAAAAGAAACTTTCTGCCTCCTGAGCTGTAATTCTCCTCTCCATCCCCTCCTCTTTCTGTACCTCGGTCCTCTCTGAGGTGGAGCTGTCTGTCTTCACGGCGTGCTGCTCTCGACGCCTCGGGGCGGCGCCGTCTCCGCGTTGATCCTCTTCTGGAAACAGACGCAGGGCTGCTTTGATGAGCTCGAGCTGCGACGTACGCGCTGCGATTCGGTTCAAATCACACCTGTGTGCAGAACGATCAGCAGCGCTGCAGCAAGAAGGGACGCTCACGTTTGTGCTCGACGCCTGCAGCAGGAACACGCGTCGAAAAGCTCAGACTTTTTATTAAACAAACTCTGTACTGCATTATTAATCATATTAGCAACCTGACACTGCGTATAAAGATGGAGCCTCTCCCCGAATGTGAAGCCAAACCTCCTTTGTCGCCCCCTTGTGGTTGGCTGCAGGATAGGTTGCCTAAACCCGGCCTCCTCCGAATATTTCTGCACATTGAGATAAAGTCAAGACCTTTATCTTTATTTGCTGTCAATCAATAGTGAAGAAGAAGAAGAAGAAGAAGAAAACAACCTCCTCCTGACCGGGCTGTGAATTCCTCACTCTGCTAAATATAGCCAGGAGATGCATGTCCATCAGCATCCCCTCCCCCACTCACCTCCACTCAAGCCCTTATCTTAATTATTTCCAGACGTCTCACACACACACACACACACACACACTGGCCTGACTTTAGCATCAGCAGGAATGCCAGTAAACACAACACGGGTATTTTTTTAATCAGCTGTGTGTTTGTGTGTGTGTGGCGGAGGTTGGGGGGGTTGTGTGCTCATTCGTGTGACCTCATGCACTCGACCATTGTTTTTGTTTACAAGCATACAGCTCATGAACGACTGAATCCATTTTCTCTCTCACATGACGTAACTAAAGGTAAAAGTTGTATTTGATATTTGCTCAGATATTTACACCGAGTGTTCTGGCGTCGCTGCATCATCTGAGTCATTTGTGGGAATTTATCAGACCTTGATAAATGTCACTGGAGTCACAGACCTGTTCATTTTTGTTCTCAGCTCGAGTCGAGAAAAACCTTCGATACAATCTAGTTCCATTTAAAAACTCCACGTGTTCAGCCAAGTATCAATGAAGCCAGCACGGTTTTATTTTAGACTCAAGTGGAAATCCCAGAGTTTTCCCAGAGAAGATTCCTTTGGAAATGTGTTTAGGGGAAGAAATAATCTATGTGAGGACTTGCGTCTGCAAAGATAATCTAGAGAATCAGCCAGTGAAGTGAGGGGGCTTCCAGCAGCAGGCGTCCTCTGATTGTCTGCTCATACCTGGTGATTTGTGAAATGATGAATTGCACCTGAGCAGCCGCCATCAGTCGCTCTCACTCTGGGTTTTTAATGCGGAGCAATAACACGAGATGAAAGTTTAATGATGTCACAATGGGGAAATTGGCTTTTAGCTGCAGCAGCAAATAATAAAACAACACAAGGAAAGTACACAAGAAGGAGATTTGATTTAAAAAATAAAAAAACAAAATGAGAAAATAAAGAGATTAAAGTGAAAAGGTTCGAACGCGGCAGGATTATAATCTTCGTGCTTACTTGTGTCGAATCCATCCAAATCCCCTCACGGCAAAGAACCTCCATCAATGATTCATCTCTTCATTCAGCTAATTAGCTGCTCTCTCAGACAACACTGGAAATGTCAAACACGCTCGATGGTTGGATTCTGTCGCAGGAGCGGAACATGCAAGAGAGGAGCTGCAGCAGGAACTAATACGCAGCCAAACACCCGTGATTCTCCTGCTCCACTGGAGCCGGGCAGCACATGCCTTGCTCAAGGGCACAGCAGCTGCAAGAGCAGGTTGCACTGACAAGCACGGTTCTCCCTCTGCCGTCTCAACTCAAGATCTCAGAACGAGGCCAGAGGTTCGCGTGAGGTTCCACACCTGAATGTTTGTTTCTCAAAGCCGTCAGTCAAACACACAGATGTTCAGCCTCACAGCGTAAAGACATGAACGCGCTGTTGCTGTTGTTTTTTCCGAATCGATGTTGATTGAAGCTGCTCTGATGTTTTAGAACCTGCACTGTCCCTGATCTGCGGCAACAAAACAAACTAATATCTCTAAATCAGGGGTTCAGCAGACACGCGCGCTGTCAAAATCATATTTTAGTATTCCAATAACAAAGGGTTCGTTGAGCGCGTGCAGGCAACCTGTCAGGTCCAGGACCTCCAGCGAGGTTATGAACCACGGCCCTGCATGATGAGCTGTAGCTCCACCATGAGGCCAAAGGAGGAACTGCGCGATGAAGACAAAGAGTTTTACAATCCCTGGAAATCGTCCCTCTGCTAAGTTGACACCTGAATATAAAGTTGGTCAGATCTAATAATCTGGAATGTGCTTGTTATGTATTTCCGCATCAATCTACACAGTATTAGCAGAGGTGAGTCACACATGGCAATGTGAGCAGGGGGGCGCCGGTGCTGCCTCAGTGAACCTCTGCAGGTCTCTCTGGGACCAGCTGAAATGACTGAACCTGTGGGACGGACGCGCACAACCGATGCTTTTACCAGAGGCTCGTGTTTGATGCTGTGTTTTGTTGGCGGAGGCCCGAGCAGAGCTGCAGACACACGGGTCACTGAACGGCTGGAATACATGTTTCTCCCCTGTCCTTGTGGAACGCTTAAAAAAAGGAGAGAGAGTTTGTTTTGGATGAAAGACACAGGGAAAGAGACAAGGATTAAAAATAGAAAAGTTTTACAATCGCTTTAGGCCATGTGAATAAAATGAGATGCCTCTAGGGTCAATCACTATTTTTATTATGAATAAAACATTGACACAGAATTAAAGTGATGGCCAATCGAGGTAGAAATTAAGTGAAGCCAAATCGTCTAAGTTGCCCCCTGGTGGCCGGCTGCAGCATAGCTCATTACCCCCACCTCCTCATGTTAGCAGGTCAGATCACACACATGATTTCTGTGATTTGGTTCTGTTAACACAACAATCTGTGTTCATGTTTTTAAAGATAATAATTTGGAGCTTCAGGTGTTTTAACTGAAAATCAATTTCATCTTTTGAAGCCAGGAGACGTTTCAGTGCAAAACCATCAAACCCTGTGAAATATTCCTCTTTAAAAATGAAATATCTGAAATATTTTATCTGTGGGATCCGTCTCGGAGGAAAAAGATGGCAGAAACCTTCTTTTCGAAAGCAGCTGCAGCGATACTGAAGAAAAGGAGGCAGACGTGTGTGATGCATTATTGAGCAAAGTGAGGGAGCTGCGTCTCAAGTTTCAAATATAAAAGGGCTGATGCTTTCAAGAGGTAAAGCCTGAAGTTAAAGGACTGTCTCCACGTGTCACTAATGTGTCCTGTCTTCAGATGCTGTCATAGCAGTCGAGCTGGTTCCAGCACAATCAGCTTTAACATGAACCTGGTTCCTCACCAGTTCATCTGGAGTTTCTGCAGCTTAAAGTCCATTTAAAAACTTTTCAGACCCGAATGAATCAAATTTAAAATCCGCAGATATGAAGGAAACCAGAGTCCCTGAAACTTCCAGTGCAGCTTATTTGCAGAAAATAGGTTTGTGAAGACAACAGCATCGAGGAAGAAGAATGACAGGTCAGTGGCGGCTGTCGGAGTTAACGATCATTGCTCATCCTCACTACAAACGAGGAGCTGCACTCACAGACGGTGCTGGCACACGGAGCTGTTCAGTCATGTGAGAGTCTGGTTTGATTTCTAGCTCTCACAGCCACTTCATGACTTTCATTTATTTATAATTTGGATTTATTCGGTGCGTCAACTTCGCAGCTCAGGTGGGATCTGAAGAACGTCTGGATCTTCTTCCACAGGTGAACCTCGGCAGCTGCGTGGGACCTGGGCTCGCCCCCCCACGCCACCGGTTTACCAATAACCCCGTGAAAGCTGGAGGGGCAGTACGGCCCGTAGGGTGGCTCCAGGTAGTGCCCCGCTCCGGGGTAGATGACACTTTCAAAGTTCTCCTTCCCGTGACGCTTCAGCCTCTCCACCATTTCAGCAAGGTAAGCCTTGCTGTCCCAGTTGAGGTCGTCCTCCGCAGCCACCAACAGGAAACGTCCCTTCGCCCGCTCAATGGGGATCATGGTGGCCTTGTTCTCCTCTGCCCAGGGGCTGTGCATGGCGTCCTTGGTGATGTAGGCCCCTGACTCGGTGACAATAACCTTATTGAAGTCAAACATCAACGGAGGGAGGAGCCTTTCTCTCTTGTAGTAGAGGGCTAACGCCGTGTTGGCGCAGCAGCCGTTGATCCAAACTGTGGCATCAACGTGTGGCAGAAAGGAGGCGATGGAAAGAGCCAGATCTCCACTTTTGGAAAGGGAGATTAAACCGACTCCTTTACTGCCCACCTGTGGGAAAACATAAAAAATGTAAGACGATAAAATGAAACTGCTTGGAGGTGCAGGGCGACCAGAGCAGCAGCATCTGAGCACTCGAACGGCAAACAGCACCAGATGACAAGCATCAAGATCTCATGAACTCACCTTATCTTGCTTTCTTAAAAACCCAATTGCTTCTTCGAAATAATCCAGATGAATCTCTTTGATGTTCTTCGGCTGGTCGTCGTGTCCGTACAGCGCCACAGTCAGAACCACGAATCCTCGGCTGGCCAGCAGAGATGCTCTTTTCTCAGACAGACCTCCGCCGAACGTGTACAGGTCCAACACAGCGGGAAACGGTCCCTCTCCTGGGGAACAGAGCACATGTGATCAGATTACAGGTTAATGTCTTTGATTAAGTATGGCAGATGTTTGGACCAACCAGGTGGACTAAACAGAACTCCACGAATATTCCCCTCTTTGACAACAAGCCTGTTGACGCCGTCCGCCATCAGAATCCTCTCATTGGTCACTTCAGCCAGCATCCGGCCCTCCCCCTCCACCTCATGCACAGAGAACCCGACCACATGGGGGATTAGTGAATTTTGTTTCTGAAACCTTTTGTGCGCGGCGCCCGCCCTCATCGACCGCAGCAGACCCATGGGCTCCACCCCGACGTAGCTGCCCATGAGGGAGGGGTCTCTGGCCAGGTCGATCTCCCCGCTCCCGTCGGCCCTGTAGGTGGCCGAGGAGCTGAAGACCACCCCCTTCTCATCCGTCGACCGGGCTCTCAGTGCGACCAGCTGCCGAGACCTCAGGCCGGCCACCGTCACCTGGAGGGGCTCGTCAAACAAACACCTGGCGCCAGGCCACAGCCTCAGGCTGACCTGGGACGACATCCTGCTCTGAGAGGAAGATCCAGAGGGAGAGAGTCAAACCAGGAATGTGTTGTTTGACAACTTCCACCTGTTATACTCAAGAATGAGCATTTAGCAGTGGTGGGACACTCAGTACAAAGTTCATTTGTGAAATAAAGATGGAGTGATTCTAACAAGTGTCTGACACATTCTCTCCTCCCCGTATTACTAACAAACATGTTGAGGAAACCGCTTGTTCGCTCTGAGCTAACACTTAGCTAACACTTAGCTAACACTTAGCTCAGGGATGCTAACTCTGTTTTAATCCAAGTTTAAAGAAGTTCAAGCCCAAGTTCTCAACCTGCTGCTGAAGCTGCCGCGGACACGCGCACGAGCCCACAGACTGACAGTGACCGCTGGTTGTTTCTCTGGCGAGCGACACGTCGCTTACCCCCGGAACACAAACACAGCTGCGACTGACCGCTGATCACTTCCGGGGCGAAGCAGGTCACATGCTCGCTACGTCACCAGAGGATGAGCGGGACACATGGACTGAACCATTATTCACAACACGTGCAGGTTTTTACTAGCGTGTGTTATTTCACACTGTATACTTGCTGAAAATGTATAATTCTACATTGTATAATCATCACAAATATATACTTATATATTATTAAACCCATTACAACATATTAAAATATAAATATGTATACACTATATACTTATATATTTGTGGTAAAGTTTGATCCATGAGAAGTAAAAAACTAACACTATGACGTGTAATGACTCATACATATAATTCAGATTATTTAGGTGGTCCTTACATCTTCAGCATGTTTCTGGTTTCTGGGTCAGTCCTTCAAAAAAGTGATTTATCCTCCTGCTGCCATTCGATACTGATGATCAGCGAGTTTGTCAGAAATCTAGTGTGGTAGCTGTGATCCATTTAGACTTCAGCTCTGCTCACAGAATCAGCCTGTGTCGCCATCATGTGGCCTCTGTGAATAATACACGCCTCCTGAGCGACGTGGCCTGAACTGTGGGCCAGGATTCAAACCCACAACCTTCAGTTTCGGTTTTAATGCAGTGAGAGTAAACTGCCATTGTGTGTTTGCAGGAACAGACGCAGAGGAGCCAGAGTTCTTGATCTGAGCCGTATTTGGATTTATTTCACTATGTCTCATATCACAAAGAAAGTCTTTAAAAATGCAGACTAGAATTTCTGTATATAAACTGTACACAAAAAGCAAGGCACTATACATTCTGATTGACCGAGCTGCTGCATCTCCTCTCGTCAAAGTCAAAGCGCTCAGTTACAGCTCTGCTCTTGCTGAGTCAGAGTCTACACGGCCTGACGGCATCCGCACACTGTGGACGGAATAAAACACAACACATGACACGACACCGTCATTTTTGTTTGTTTGTTTTTTTTACATAAATACAAACGCATCTAAACACACATTTACACAAATAAACAGTACACACACTTACACACATTATATACAGTCGCACACACATACGTACACAATCATAGCATGGCACTCTGACACCAAGCGTCCACGAGTGGTGACTTAAGAGTTTGGAGGAGACTCCAAAGACAAACGATGTGTGACCCAGAGCAGCTCGTCTGTACCTTTGGTTAAACCACTTCAGTTTAGTTTTGTTCCTTAATAACGAAGTTGAGAAGTTAAACGTGACTATAAGCAAGGCAGGTGTGTCTCTGGGCTCGTGTAGTTCCCCTCAGATTCATTTTCCCTCCTCAGGACTCTGTGACTGTGTTTCTGTCCCCAGAGTCCTCACGAGTCAACTCTACAACTTTAACATGACACTTCCTGTCTCTCCTTTCATCTGTCCTGTCCTCTCTTCATCCACTTCACACGCCGTCTTCAGTTAAAACTTAAAACAGTCCTTTGGCCTTCTTTAGGTTCACTTGCTTCCACCCTGGCAGACCTTCATATTCCTCTCTTCTCATCTCCAAAGCGTTCTGTGACGAAAGAGAGAGAATACAAAAGAGTTCATGACGCAGTTTTAACCTGCTGTGATGATGGTGAAGCTCAGGCGGTCGGTTGGACCACTGGAATGTGTGTGTTCCAGCTAAATGGACCGGACCACTTTCTGGAGGCATTTGAGTTTGAGATCAAGATAAATTAAAATGCTGAGATTAAACGAACAGGACAATTTGGAGAAGATGCTTTAAATGACCTTCACAAAGGTGTGTGCAGTGTGAGAGTGCGCCTCTCGGTGTGTGCACAGTCAGACAATCATTCCTCCATTTTGTGCTGCACAGGCAAAGTGAGTCAGTCGGAGGTGAATCACAAGTGGCGAGTGAGTGAGGTGAGAGGCGAGCGGCAGGGAGGTGCAGGTACTGGAGTCCAAGGTGCAGACACCTTGAGGAGAACAGAGGAACAACGGCCTCACACTAAAACACTTTAATTATCAAACCTGTGAGTCTTTAAACATCTGATTAGAACCCTCAGCTGTTCATGACTGTTATTCAAAGACAATATCTGTATTATTATGTATAGTTAAAGTTATTATTCCAGCTCTGAGAAAATGAAATTAATGTCAAATAACTTAGTTGTCATCTGCTGTGTGAAGAAGTCTCTCTGATGTAAAGGACTGGACCGAGTGCCACGTCCGTCAGACGGACTGTGCTGATGTTTTCAGACGCGACTGTGCAGCGGAGCACAGAGCGTCCCTCCACCACCAGCACCTCACTTGAGAGGCAGGAGTGTGACAGAGTGAATCACAGGGGGAGACACAGTGCTGACATGCTGGAAAGAAGAACAGGCCCCGGTGTTCAGATAACACCAGGCTCCTCTTACCTGAGTCCACCTACAACTTGCTCTGAAAAGTGAGAGTTAAATGGAGTTAGCATGGATGATAAGAATGAGATGAGGAGATAATCTTCTGATCAGTTCTTTTTACAGCAGCGTATTGTTCTTTCACACATGCACTGATCATTTCCTCCAGCTGAGAACGTCCAGGGGAGCCCATGTAACAACGGTCTGAGGTCGGTCAGGGTTACTGTACTGACCTCAAAGTCCTGGTCGGAAAGGTAGAGCTCCAGACGGAGCGGGTCGACTCCCTCGGGGAGCGGCCGGGCCTGCAGCTGAGCCAGAGGGAAGGTGTTCTGACTGAGCCGAGCCAACACGTCCTCCACCAGGATGATCTGGTGACACACCTCTGCCTCCTGCAACAGAAAAGGCATGAAGCAGATGACAGGACAAGTGAGACTCCGTGTGTGTGTGTGTGTGTGTGTGTGCTGACCCTCTCTGTGATCTCAGCCACATCCTCTCGGTGCTCCCAGCTGGGAAACATGTTGGTGAAGGTGAGAGGTTCCAGACCGGCGTGTATCAGATACGACTTCTGAGGTTTCTTTTCGTTTCTCTCTGAAAGAAAAAGTAGCACAATAATTCTTACTGTTGAAGAAGAAATCAAACTTTGTCCCTGAATGTGACTGTCACAAGAAATTTAAAAAAACAAATCTTCCTCCTCCTTTTACATAACATGTAAAAACCAGAAACATTCATGCAGTCTATTTCCGTTTCCACCTGTACCTCTGCAATACTGCAGCACGGTCTCCATCGCACACTTCCTGTCCGAGTCCCAGCGGATGCGAGCCGAGCCGGTGCTCTCACTGTCCTGCGGCCACCAACCCTGCCACAGGTAGACTTCATGGAAGTTATCCACCAGGAACAACGCTTTGATTGGAGGGAACAGAAATGAAGAGAGCAATCATTCAAGTTTCACCGTCGCCTCATGAGCCACAGTAAGAGCATGACAGGAAGGGAACAAGTCTGCGTCTCACCAGGCTGTGGTGCATTGTACAAGTCTTCCTGCAGGAAAGGCAGCGAGCTGACCAGGTCCGGAGCCCGGGACAGGTGCAAGAACTCGGTCGCCACAAACTCTCCAGATGTGCTGCTCAGCTGGAAGAGTCGTGGGGTGAAGTTGAATTTCCCGGGATCTGAAAAGAAAATCAGAGGGCAGCATGAAACGAGATCATTCCTCTGAAGCTGTTCAAGCTAAATGGATGACACACCGAGTCCGACATGATGCATAAAGAATGAGTGTTAACTTTCAGGACCTTGGAGCATACAGTCGTACGCCTTCCTGTCCTTTCTGCCCAGAGCCTCCCAGAAGCCTGGAGGCTCCACCCCCTCATCACACTCATGGATGGTCACCTTGCTGCTGCTATGGAGACCTGCTTCCAGAGGGCACCTGAGAGTGACAGGAGGGAAAACATGAGGCGTCCTGAAACACCGCGGCGATCGTCCCTGCTTATGAAACTCACTGCTCTTTGATTTTGAGCGCAGCCGTGTTTCCCACGCTGCGAGTGTGAAGCTGCGTCTTGCAGCCGTGCCAAAGGTAGATGATGGCCTTGTTGACATTCAGCAAGATCATGGAGGCTCTGGAGCGCAGGCTGCTGCAGTGGCACGCCACCTCCAGCAGGTGGCCTTCCACCGGAGCCTCGCCCCGGACACAGTACAGACGCCACTCACCTAAACGCAGATCAGTCAATGTGACTCTGCTGTTGTAAATAATGTATAAGTTGAGGAAACAGAGGTGAAATAATTACTCTGAGTGTTCTCCTCCTCCTCCTCCCTTTTGCCAGCATGGATGATCATCCCTCCGTTGAAGCATTGAAGGAAACACGGAGGCTCCTTCCCCTGCTGCACCTGAACCTGCAGCACACACGTTTAGATATCATCAGGACACACTGGGAAACACCCGTCTGATCTTATAAATACCTTTCCCTCCCTCACAGCCAGCTGAGAAGCCTCCCTGCATCTTACCTGTGCTCCTCTCTCCTCATCCAGCTCCACCGTCATCAGAGCTGATGTCCCTTTCTCACTGACGGTGGAGTGTCGGCCCTGCCAGAAGAAATAGCAGCATTTCTCTTTCCCCGGTCCGGTGCTCCTCGCCTCAGGGTTCTGCCTGCGACCAACTGGGAATCATGTGCACAACAGATATGTCTTAAAACTGTGCACTTACTGCATTTCAGTTCAATTGTATTTATATAGCGCCAAATCATAACAGATGTTATCTCAGGGCGCTAACATAGTAAACTGATTTGAATTCAGAATCACATTGTGAATCGGCGGTGGAGCGTTGATAATCACCAACCTGAGGTGCTGACCATGTGTTTCCACTTGACCACGTAGGCGTCTCCCTCGTGGAACTGACCGATGCTCTGGCGTGGGAGGCGGCTGTAGTCAAACTCCAAGATGTGCCAGACATCTACCGACACCGTGCTGAGCTCCTGGAGTCTCATGTGGTCCTCTGTCTCCACCGGACCATAACCACGGCCCACGTTGACTCCGTCCAAGATGGTGGAAATGGACGACTGGAGGACGGGTAGCATCAGGGCGGCGTCGTAAGGCCGGCACTCTCGCCCCGGAGCCTCCTGGGAATGACAACCAGGGAAGGGGTTTGCACAGATAGGATTTATTATATCAAGAATATTAAGAAGTATTAGAACTGTGATCCAGAGACAACAGGCAGAATGAGGCGTTTTTATTTTTGTCTTTGAAGCTTTGTCCAGAATTTACACAAAGACACTTTCTCTTCTTCTTTTTCCAGTTCCTGTATGAAACAAACTGTTCCTGGCCACACAAACTGACACTGAGTGGGAGCCACAGTTGAACAAATAGTTGAGCAGATGGGTCTCTGATGTGTGTGTAATTAAACGGCGTCCATCGCGCTGGATTTGCACCTTCTGCTCAGGGACCAGCTCGCTGCCTTCCTTTGGTGTCACCGCCTTCGTTTCCGTCCAGTCCATGAACTTCTCCTTGAACAGGATGGTCTCGTTGTGCTCTGTCAGCCGGCCGAATATCGCCCAGTCAGGACGGCCCTGGCCCTTTCTGTGGGGGGTCAAACAGTGGGTCATGTTCTCTCAGTGTGGCCACAACGTGCAGTGTCCTGTTCCTGAGTGTATGTTCTCACCTGGGTATGAGAGTGTTGCAGCCGCCGGGGTCCAGCGGGTTGACGTCACAGCAGGTGTAATCAAACGTACCGTTCCAGAGGTGTTTGGCGAGCTGGAAGGCCACTTTCCTCTGGGCGAGAGTCACCTCCTTACCGTGCCACACGTACACCTCACTGCCAAAGTCAAACACCAGTACCTGCAGCGGCAACGACACAACACGATGAACAAACACTGTTTGACCGGCTGGTCTGGTGTTAAGGAAGGTCATCCACAGTACACGTGAGCACATGATTCAAATGAGCCATCATTTCTATGCAGAGGAGACACTGGGACTGCAGAGGAAGCCCTGGTCTCAGCCGCTAACAGATGCATGTAGGAGGAGCGTGACAACAAATTCAAACCTGCTCGAAGCAGAGAGCTCCTCAGGAAACCCAGGAAATATTCTCCTGATCGGTGGCTGCTACCTTAAAGATACAGTCCATCGCCACTGAGTCGTATTAGACTCATAGTCCCACAAACCTCTTTGGACGCCAGCAGCGAGCTGTGAGGGACCTTCCCCCACTCCTCATCATCGGGAACCAGTTTGTCGTCCAGCAGCCTGAAGATGCAGTTGGTTTCCACGATGGCATTTTCAAACTGCTCGTCCTCCTCTGGTGGACCCGCAGCTTTGGCACAGTAAGAAAAGAAAAAGTCATGAAGCACCAGTCAGAAAAACTGAGGACCTTTAAAAATGGCTATGGAGCAAAGGCTTCAAACGTCTGTTCTTACGTTGATAAGCCGACTGTCCTCCTAAGATGGTCCAGAAGAGCTGGTGGTCAGGCCCCTGTGGGTTGACTCCTTCCTCGACAGTCTGCACCTGGTTGGCCCTGCAGCCCATGTCCTTCTTTGTTTGGAGGAAATTGGCCAAATCTATCGCCTACACATAAGGAATAAAGATGAAGGGAGAGGAGGTTGAAATTCCATATTTCTTGACTGATGAAGTTCTAGTGAACTGACATGCCAACTGTGCTATTTCACATGGAGACAAAAAAACTGAAGATACATCTTATGTGTTACGATTATTTCCAAATGCAAATATTGCAATAGTGTGCATTTCTATGACAGAAGTACAGCGCTCACCTTTGCCCTCTCGATCACATTTGAGAACTCCCCTATCCAAGCGAAGCAGTGCTCCGGAGTCACCAACAGGAAACAGTCGCCACTGTTCAGTGAAGACGCTCTCGGTTCGACTAATCTGGTCTGAACGTGGCGGCGGCCTGTGAAAAACAAATGATGTTAAGGTAACATGAGTCGTGTCGCGCATGGCCATGTTTACTGAAAGGAGCCTCAGACACAACAAGGAACTGCAGCTCAGCGTGTTTACCTTTGACCTGCATCAGCATGACATTCTTATACGGCACAGCGCTGTTGTTCGACATCTGCTCCGAGATGTTGACGCTGCGGAGACTCACGCTGCTGAAGTTTTCTTTGCTGGCCAGACCTGCCAGAGCAGCTTCAGAGTACTCTGAGGTTTTAGTCACTGCAGAGAGACAGGACAGAGGTTTACAAAGCAACCACGTGAGTTTATGTTCACATCAGTCAAATAGATGGTGAATATCTATGAACACACTCACTCTTCTCAGCCTTCATCCTCTTGCTCTCCAGCTGAGCTACGTTGAGTCTCTGCTCAGTGTACTCGTGTCTGATGTCCTCCCTGGCCGCCAGCATCTTCAGAGGGTTCCTGGACGACTGGACGTTCCTGGATGGGCGCACTGACCGCTTGTGCTGCACCATGGCTGAAGTTAACCTGGTGAGGGGCAGACGGATGACGTTAATGCAAAGTAGAAAAAAAAATTGCCACTTCCACTGCAGCCATCATTAGACGATTGTGCATTTTCTTACTTGGGTCCCTGAGAGCCGAAGATGCTATCAAAGTCCTCACTCATCTCGATCCTGGTGGGCATGCGTGGAAACTCAGCAACATGTCGGTAAAACTTGGAGAAGATTTCGTCATCCAGCTTCATGACTTCCTTCACGGCCTTCTCAGTCACTGTTATTGTTGTTTCCTGCAGACCTGCCACTGATCAACAGAGAATCACATCAGTGAAAACAAGATGAGCCACTAATGCAATGAGGAAATCATTAAGCACAAAGGAAGCAGGCCACACAATGAAAATTAATGATCAGCCTAAACCTCGCTGAATAAATAAATTAGAACTTTACAGACAGTTGAGGATGACATAACATTGTGTTTAACAGAAATATGAGCTCAAAGGAATGATTGAAGTGCAGACCTTTGCTATTCAGACGTCCCAAGAAACTCTCCAACTTGTCGAGCTTCTTATCCGATTCCATTTCAGGCCGAGCTTCAATCTCTGCAGATGAAATCATTAATCAGCTGACATTTAAGGTCCTCATGTTGTTGGCTTTAACGACATCTGGATAAGCACTGTACAAGTGAAAAGCTTGAATGACAGGTTGTTTTTTTTTTTTCACAGGACAATCTAATCATTCTCACCCTCTTGTGGTTTGCTGACAGCCGGCATGTTGCTCTTGAGTTTGGTGGATACTGGTGACAGGATGGGACTGATAACTGAAGAGGAGGCTGCAAGGCCTGCAGGCGCAAAGGACAGGAATAATATTGTCAATAATTTCTACAGGTCATCAAACCCAGCTCTCTCAGCTTCCTGCACTGACCTTTCTTCACCATACGAGCAGCCACCGTGTACTGGGTGGAGTCGTTGGCTGCTCCCCTGCCCTTCGTCTTCCAGGCATCCTCCCGAGTGGAAATCATCTGTTTCCTCTCCTCAATGGTCATCTGAGCCTCAATATCCTCTCCCACCTTCTGCATGGAAGAGAGGAAATGAGTGATTGCTAGGTTAGAGAGCCACGTCTTGCATGCAAAATCTCTCGGTTGGAGTGATTTGATCTGTTTTTGCTTTAAAAACCTAGAAAGGAACTCATGGAGCCCAATCAGAAGCTTCCAAACAGCACAGCAGCAACTATCTAACCCTCAATGAAGTACACGACTTCTGACACAGTCACTACAACTTCATGTGACTCCTCCGTTCACTCTGCAGCAATTATTCATGAAGTAATAGCATCAAACCGAGCAGATATAAAATGAGCTGATGCATCGAGGCGTGCTGGAGACGCGTCCTTCCATAATCTCCACTGCTCTACAGTAAAAGTGATGGATGCACACTGAACTCTACTCATGCTGTCGAAATCGAATCAATCTCAACAACTCAGATAGTGCCCTTCATCGGGGCAGCCGCAAACCAAGCAGGAAAACTAAAACGCCAGCACATGCAGCCCATTGGAGCGTGTCAGGCGCATGTCCTTACCTGACTGTGATGCTCAATATACTGACACTTGTGGCCAAGCGAGATAGGAGGAGAATAGGTGGAGGAGAAGACGGGTTCCTGGAGGATGCAGATTTGGGCGGATAAGTGGAAGAGAGGTAGGGAGGAAGTGGAAGAAAAAAAAATATGAACATGCAGATGATGGAAGAAAGGGGATGGATGCAAAGGTGAAAAGTCTGAAGCTAGAAACTGGGAGTCTCTGGACTTCTAAAGGTTAATCACTCATTTAATTATGTTATGAGTTCATAGACGTGTCACTCAATATTTAAAAAGTTGCAAAAAGCTGTCAGCTGGAAATTAAAGGACCACTAAGGTGCAAACTGTTAGTGGTGATTTCATGCCACCTCAGATCTACACGATGTTATGAACTGTATTCACAAGAAGCAAACAGCCTGACACAGCTGAACAACAACTCCTGTTTGGGTTAAGGTCGGTGCTCGGCTGCTAACGTTTCTTACCCAAAGCTGTTCGGACACAGACACAGCTGAGGAGTCTTGGGCGACCACCTCTTCCTTCTGAGGGGTTAAACACAGGCGAAGGACTCAGTGAGAGGGAGGAGGGGGAGGGAGCCATTGTTGCTTTAATGTGTTTAGGACAGAGAGTGCCTGGAGGATTACCATCCAGGCTTTAAACAGGCAGTGGCGCCCTACAGAATACTAATGTGAGTAAATGAGCTGCAGGAAACAAAGAGACCTCCAATCAAAACTTCTCTAAGTTTCATTTCAATCAAAACTAAAACATATGGATATAAATACAGCTAAGAGTCCCTGGAATCACTTTTCAAAGTTTGTATTCAACACCAACTTAGAATTCTACAAGTCAAGTGTCTGTTGTGTGTGAGTGTTTACAGTCTGAAGGTCCAACAACACAGAGACGAGGTGTGAAGACTGGAGCTGGCATGACAAACAAACATGGAGGGTGGGGGATGAAATGTGGAACTGGTGTTCAGGGTATGTTGATTCAGGGATGTATCACACAATCCCCACATACATGGAAGTGTGTGTGTGTGTATATTTGCTTGTGGGAGCACATGAATTTGATTCAGGGTGTCTGTTACTGATGGTGCAGTTAGTGGAGACTGACCTTCTTATCGCAGGTCTGCTCCGCCTCCCACACCTGAGCCGGCTGCTCATCAGATGCGACCTTCACCACTTCCTGCTTCTTGTTGATTCGGTTCCTCCAGTCCTCCTCGCCACTCTTCTTCAGCAGAGCCACTCTGACAGAGTAACACAAGACGATTATAATCCCTGTTATCTTGCACTTGATTGGATCATTTCTGAACCCTGATCGTGGAGATTTTTTTCCTCAGCACGAACACTCAGCTGATCACGCTGATCAAGTGTTAACTGCAATGTTAGGATTTCTTTATTTGATTTAATTACTTTAAATCAATTTTCTTTTACATTTCATGATGTTAGCATGTTTCAATATTTAAAACTAGTGATGAAAAAAAAATTGTTTATGTTTCCAGAACACCATTTTCATGTGATGGTTTTAGAAAACCATTGACAGACTCAGTGATAACTTCATGGGTGAGAAAACCAGGTCAGATTTTTTGCTCTGCAGCGAACATGATGGTTAAAAAAAGGCGTCCAGACAGCGTGAAGAGAACTGATGGCTGAGGGGTAAGAGAAAGTGTGTCATCATCTCTGCTGCTTCAGTGTGGAGACCGTGGACAGGGCAGAAATGAGGACATTAAGACGCAGCTACTAACTCACAGAGGATCTCTCCGGTCTGTACAGGTCTGCTCCGGCAGCAATGCTAAAAATGAATCTCTCTCACCTCCAGAAGGAAAGCGATGGATCCAGGGTGTACATTATTATGTTGAATGATTTTAAACCACCTCCTTCCTGTTGTTTTTCTCGTGTGCAGGATTTTCTGGGCTTGGCAGGGTATCAGGTCTACTGAGGGCTAGTTCCTCTTTTGTTTTGTGAAACCAGTTTGATGCAGCACATTTTACTTAAGAATCCAACAGTACAGCGTTGGTCACCACTCACCTCTCCTTGATGGACATGTGTTTGGTGGACATGCCGTCAGACAGTCGATCTCCAGAGTCTGTGGGGGACAGTAAATCTCCAGAATGGACGCTGTGCTTGTCGTCACTGTGGTCCAGGGGCAGGGACTGGGACTTGATCAGGGCCTTGGGGAAGGACTGGGGCTTGGGTGGTGTCTGTGGAGGCACCTGAGGTTTGGGCAGAGGCTGGGGGGGTGTCTGTGGGTAAGGCTTAGGAAGAGGCTGGACGAATCCTTGAGGTTTGGGCTGAGTTTGAGGGGACTGGGTAAAAGGTTTCAGATATGGGGGCGGTGGCTGGGAGTGCTGGATGATCGATGCTGGTTTGGGCTGGGTTGCAGGAGGCTGGTGTGTGAAGGGCTTCGGAAGAGTCTGAGGGGGCTGGCTTATAGTTTGGGGCTGCTGCTGGCTGCTTGACACGTGAGACACTGTCCTGGATGAGACTTTAGCTACCAGTGGCCTCAGTGGTGCAGAATGATCTGAAAGAAAATGATGCCATACAGTCAAAAATTAAACACAACGCTGACTTTGATTGAGCATCTTAATGTCCTAGGTTGTTATAGCCCTGCAAAAAAACAACAAAAATAAGAAATACATTGAGACGGATCCAAATCTGACCAAATCAAGGGATGTGCTATTTTGAAAAGTAATAATCTAGGCTGTAAATCTTTTGTTTATATCAGGGTGAGGGTTGGTGCCTGCAGGGAATCTGTGTCAATCAGTACAAGTCCTCCCAACCTCATGATGCCATAGTATAATGGACTGAACTTTAGTTAAAATCTACCCATGCGGGGGTAAATAGAGAAGTGCACACAAGGCTTCCATTGTGTCCTTTCTGTCCTCTACCTGCTTCATATAAGTGCCCAGGCCAATTGTTCTGGACTCTCTCACTGAGTGCTTTCATCTCTGTGTGCTATTTGTGTGCATGCATGGGAAAAGACCACCCCTGGTCACATTCTGCATTAGCACATAAAACAGGTCACGCCTATTGTACTGTAGTATGAGCACAAGCGTGATCTGGTGCAAGTGGACCGCAGCCCCTTTTGCCATCACGGTCTCAGTTCAATGGAGAGATCTTTGCTGTGTGTCCACTGACCATCAGCACGTCAGCAAACAGCTTCCTGGAGCTTCGTCCAGACAAAGGGAGCCACGAGGCAAATGCATGGAAAAATATGCTAATTAGATGCAGACTGAGACGTCTCTCTCTCTCTCTCCTTCAAACACACACCCTCTCTGTCTGTGTGAGCCAAATCAAATACCCCCAGCTGGGAAAAGTGTGTGTGTGGTTGTGTGTGTGTGCAGCCGGCAGAAAGCAATCATGCGTGGGAGCATGCTGCATAAGACAATGAGGATCATTAAAGCAGCCGTAGACATTCTCTTCTCTCTGTATTAACAATCACACACCTCTCTGTGGCCTCATTATGTTTTCTCCATCTCTTGTCTAAGTTATCAGAGCATGCTCTTACCTGAGACGCCTGCCTGGCTCCGGCCACTGATCCTCTCCTGCTCCCGTGTGGAGGAACCGTGAACGGCTGCAGCCTCTCTCAGGTAGCCTCCTCTTCCTCCTCCCTCTGGATCTCTGTCTGCAGCTCTCCAGCCAGACAGAGGCTCTGACTCGCCCCTCCACAAAGAGGGCTCGGCAGGGTGCTGATGCTGTGGATGCTGCTGCTGCCTGCTGTCCCAGTCCTTGTCGGGGGAGTGCAGGCTCTCATTAATGTCTTCTGTAGCTCCTCCCTGCTGTCTACCCCTAACCTCCTCCTCTTGCTGCTGCCTCCAGCCCTCCTCCACAGCCTCCCTCTGCTGCCTGGGAGCAGCAGGAGCCCCCACTCTCTCGTGGCTCTCAGGGAGGAGAGGGGAGGAGGTGAGCTCAGGCTCAGGGTGGCCAGGGTCCCCACTCTGGGTCATGGAGAAATACCTTAGCGCTCTCTCCTGGTGGCTGCTGGTGTTGCTGGAAGCCTGTTGTTGGGCAGGGATATAGGGGACGGCGCTGGACTTCCCCGGACAGAGGCCGTCGTCATCGCCAACACTGCTGCTGCCTGACTTAATGGTTACCGTGGTGACAGCCGCTTGGGAGGTGACTGCTGCCACAGATCGAACCAGGGACGCTGACAAAGGCTCCACTTTGATCTCGCCTCCGTTCTTCAGCTGTGGGAACAGCAGGAGTCATATCAGAAAAGTCAGGACGGAGAAAATCACAACATGAAGTCGTAATTCGATAGCAACTTCACAAAATGGCAGCAAGAAGCACAGACACTTGTGTGTCTGTTTTTTTTTTTTTTTCTACACTGTCTGAAGGGCAGAAAATGTGACAGTGAAGCTGCATCACTTCCATCTTAAATGTGAGTCTTCTCTAATGGTAACTGTATGCCGCAACCAAAACGTTTGCAAGACAGCCATTTGTAAGATGCTCAAACTGCACACCAGATGTGAACTGGTTTTGGTTGCAATTCCAGGCCAGGTCCACCCACACTCATTCGCTGGATAAGCTTTTTCACTGCTAGTTTATTCAGGTTGAGAGGAGACCTGAATAAAGCAGTCTGCACCATTCCCTTTAAATATCCCATGCTTGTTATGCAACAAACAAGTATGCAAGAGAAAATGATGATGCAAATCAACTTGAATAAATTCCAAATTATACCTACGTCCAACACTTAATTTCAGCCTTAATGCGCACATTTGATTGTATTCATGAACAGTAATAAATCACTGAAACCAATCAGAAGCTGTAGCCGGGCAGCAGGACTCTTACATGGTCTCCCTGATTGGCCTTTATGTCGTCGTTAGCCGCTGAAGAGGTTACAGGTGGATCAGCTTCCTGCATGGACACCAGTGATTGACTGACTATAATTATGCTGAGAATAAGGTGGAGGTGAGATCCACCCACTCTGCAGTATCTGATACTGTGTCTGAGGACAATGTGAAGACAATGGGCTGGAGTGGTGTTAAGACATGAATCTATTTTTCTTGGAGGATGAAAGCAGGATGATTATTTGTGATTCTTTGAATAAAATGTTAGTACCTGCATCACTTCTCCTTGAGTGATAGGCTGGGTCTGGAAGCGAGCATTGGCCCTGCGCTGACGGGTGTCCCCATGGGCACCTTCACTGGGCTTGTCTGTAGCCAGAGCAAGGCGGTTGAAGAGGGCCATCTTCTCAGTCAGGCTGAGGCTGGACAGGTCAGGCTCATCTGAGACAGGGTCCTGGCCATCGCCCTCCGCACCAACACCTGGAGCTTGGGCTGGTTTCTGCTGCTCCTTCACATCTTTCTCCTGCACTGATGAGTCCGGCTGAGAGGAGGCCTGAATGCTGCGGGGGTCACGGGGGACAAACAGACATATTTAGATATAATTTTTAAAAAGCAATAAAATTGTATTGTTGCATGTGATAAAACATCTATCCATTAAAGTGAAGATAAAGTGAACACCAAGGATACATCTTGAATTGAGTCTTTATGAATTATTTAATGAAATGTTTTAGAAAACTATTCCCTGTCTCTTCAAGCAGACACACGTATTACATTATGTTTTTACTTAAGGTATTGTCTTCAGGTGTTAAAAGCTAATATATTAAACAGATGAACATGCAGTACCAGATACACAACTGAGAGGTATGTCGGATTACAATCACAGCAACAAAGACATAAGTAGATCAGTGCACATATGCCAGATAATCATATAATGCACTCATATGTTTGCAGGGGGTTAAGATGATCTCCCTGCAGTGTGCTGAGTTAAACCTGGGTTGGTAAACAAACTGCAGGATACGTGAACCCCTGACATGTAAAGGGCTTTAACAGGCTCAACCTCTGACCTTTCCATAACACGTGAAACCTATATCTCTTCAATGACACTTGTGACCTGCATGTAGGTTTCACTGCAAGAGGAATGCATGGAAACTATTTATGGAAAATGTTGAATGACTTATTGTGTAAACACTGGCTTCCTTTCCGTATAAGGGGCACCCAGCCCAGGAGCGCCACAGTGAAAGGGGGCAGAAATAACAAGGTGGTGGGAACAGGATGAGCTGATCTCCGCTGCACCCAGGAGAGGGAGATGGAGAGTAATGTGTATCTGTAGCACGTAGTTCAGAATGACTACAATTCATCATGAAGACGTGGTTCAGGGATGGTTTTCATGCATTAGACCCATTCAGTATTTTAGAATAATAACAGGTTATTTAATAAAGTTGAGAGCAAACACAAACCTGATGTTTGTCACACTTGTGTTGACAGCAGAGGAGCTGGGAATGCAAGCCACAGCTGCGTGAGTGTCCAACGTTTGCACTAATGTGGCAGGGTCACTTTAAAATGAAATAAAGGTAAATATTCATAATTCAATCTGTGAAACATTTGACAGACAATCACAGCAAAACGATATTAGACTGAAAAGCTCAAATGTTCATTTATAAGATACAGACTACAGCTATATAAACAATGTGTAGGACCTACCTTGAAGCATTGACCACCTCCTTACTGGTGACAGGTTGTGTGTGTGAGCGGTCCTGAACTCTTCTTAATCGTCTCTCGACAGCAGCATTTCGAGAACGTGGTTTGGGAACAGTCCCATCTGATGTCCTCTCTAAGTCCTGAAGAAACATGTCAAGAAATCATGAGGAGTCTTGATGACGCACATCTGAGATAAAGGAGAGACTGAATAAATTCATTCAAAAGGACATGTACCCTGAAGAGGGACCTCTTGGCAGCCACACTCATTTTCGCTCTGTCATCGAGCTTCTCTTCATCTGCTGAAAGAAATCATGTTACGTGGTATATACTTTACTTAAATATCTGGAATCACAAACTGTTATACGTGCAATATACTGAACTTACCATCCTGATCCTGGAGCTGTGAAGGGCTTAGACGTGACCTGCCAAAAACAAATGTATTGCATCAGTATTAAGACATGATTTTGATATTTCAGGAACAACTGGATATGAGTATGCCAAACTAGAACCCTGCCTTTCCATCCCATGTAGGGTTTTATTCATCGATAACAATATAATTCTCTTGTACCTATCAGACTCCAAACGCTCTGCTGATGTGATGGGCTGGGTCCTAAACCTCTCCGACAGGCGACTGTCCCCTGGAGTGATGTAGCGACGAGGCCTCCGAGCACCCCTGTCTTGATCACTGCCACTAGCTGGATCTACCTCCATTGCTGACAGATCTACTTTAGTGGTCTCACTTTTGGAGTCGTGGGTCAATGCGGATGACGGACAAAGACAAGCAAAAAAGGGATAAAAGAATGTTATAGATAGTTGGTTTAGTTTACGTAGGCTAACAGTGTACCAGAAACTGCACTCACAGGGCATTTCTATAGTTTCTATATCATTTCTATAGTTACACACACATAACTGCAAGTCAACCGTGATGAGCTATGACCCAATGTTAACATGCAGAAAAGTCAACTGCCTAAGGATAACTCACAAGACCCGATGTGAACCTGCCGTAGATGAGTACAAGATTTCATGCCTCATAGCCTATATGCATTATTTTCCTTAATCACCAATGAAATATTTGTCCGCAACAGCTCAATAATGCAGAGTTAGACAGTTACTCAGCAATGCCACACAGTGCCCATGCTGTTGGACGTACAACTCAGGTTTCCGGTTGGCATTCTCCAGATAGGAATGTCGCAGCTGGGCCACTGACACCCTTGTGTCCAGGGTGCCCATCTCCCCGTTAGCCACCCCTGAGGGTGGAATGGTTCTGGATGTATCCCGACTGGCTGCTGCCCTCTCCATGCGATACATAGCGGAATGCTCGCTTATACCTATATCAGACATGGAGCGTGTTCGAATCTTCGGTTTGGGCCCTCCACTAAGCTCTGTACTTCTGCTTTTGACCTGAGGCAAAGAAGATCCCTTCTTGAGGTAGACAGCCGAGTCAAACCTTCGTCGCTCTGATGGATCCTCAAACTCTTTGACTAGTTGTGGATCTGTTCTTTTCTCAAGGTCTTGTTGCTGACTTGGAGGTTCTTGTTTTTGGAGCATGTAATCCTGCTTTATTTGAAATGGTTGTCTTTGAGGCTCTTGTGGCTGTACCGATTGTTCATACTGAGGCTGCCTTTGTGGGTCTGGCTGCTGAATTTGAGAACCATGTTGCCTCTTTCTGGGTTCATACAGTTGCAATGAGGGCTCTTGATACGGAACTTGGGGTTCTTGTTGGGGTTCTTGATGCTGCCTGGTCTGCTGTCGTGCAGTTGCGTGGGAAGGCTGCATGGATCTAAATACTCTCTCTTCTTTGGTGTCAAGATTATGCCTTCCTCTTTCCCTCATCCTCTCAACATTTCTCTCCCTCCCTCTCTCCCTTGGTTTGTCCCAATCCCAGTCTTCTTCACCTTTACTCATCCTTCTCTGTTCTGGACTGTAGTTCTGCCAGTCCATATCTTCATGCTGGCCTCTATGAGGGTCATCCACACTTTTTTCCCTCCGGCGGATCTCTGAAGGCAGCACTGCTTTCCTGCTCTTAAGCAGGCCCTCTGTGTGGGCCTCTTCCTTCAGGGCCTGCCTGGCCTCCAATCTTGCCTCCTTGTGAGCTGCGTGGATCTGATCGGCACTCACTCTCCTTCGTGGCTGTACCTCAGGAGGTCCAGGAAGTTTGGCAGTAACCACTGGGGCAGGCATACCCAAATAGGTCTGGGAATCCACTGCAGGACCAGAGGAAGGGTGCCCATGAGAAGGGTGGTGGCCAGGGCTGGGCTGAGGCTGGTGAACTGTCCTTTGCTGGGTGGATTCTGCGTGCTGTGGCACATAATGAGCAGTGTTCCTTTGAGTACGGTGTCTGTTAACCTGATTCATGTCTGGACTCCAGTCCGGGGGCCTCTGGGCAGTTTCATCCCTGGACAATCGTTCCCTTACTCGGATTCTTGGGGAAAGGAATGGACAAGGGACACTGAGATTCCAGCAAGTAAAAAGTTCTGAAACTAAAACTCAAACAAGAGAGGATCCAAAAGACGCATACCAAATTGTTATTTTCCTCCATTGGACCCAAAGGCAAAAAAAAATCATTAAATAGCCATGATTTTACCATCTAATTACATTTTAGGAGACTGGTGTATCTAATTAATAACTGAGTATGCCTTTAATTCTGGTAATGCAGTCAAAGGAAAAGTTCAAAATAAAATTAAATATTTGACTGATTGCAATTTCAAATTTTAATTTAATGCAATTCAATTCATGCAATTGTGGAATTACACAAATCTCATCTGCAATGTGTTCTTGTAAAAAGTATGACCTGAGATTATCATGGGACCAACCTGAGTTTCCAAATCCTACAATAGCGTGATAGCGTTGCAACAAGGTCAAGAAGCAGCATGCTTCGGGTTTAGATTTTAGACTAAGTTCAAACTCTCTCTCTCTCCCTCATGTCTCTGTGCCAAAAAGTAAGCCAAACTATTTTCATCTATGACCTTTTGACCTCTGGTAGCCAAAGGTTGGTCTAATCTCATTGTAGACTGCTAAGCCAGACATAATTGATGGGCCTCTGGTTTATCTGACATGGCACGAAAGACTTAAACTGTGCCTGTGGTACACGAGTACACACTAATACCAGCTAGCATAAGCGGCTGATAAAGTCACAAAGGCAGTCAGTGCCAGTGGAATACAACAGACAGATAAAGGATTATCTGAATCCACATTTAAGATACAATAGCTGTTTAAACACATAGATATAGTTGGATTTGATTTCTTTGGAATAAACTTAAGTTTTCAAAGGAAACCATCAACTAATCCTTATATGCACCAATGAAACCATTCAAGCTTTACTAACCTCCTTGACTAAGAAATCCTTGCTTTTACAAATTCCACCTGTCCATACAGCTCAAAGACCATGGACCTTCATTCTTTATGCAAGTGCACCATTAGGTCTGGAAATAAAATTATGAATCTGTTTCTCTCTACAAACTACAAACCTGCAAACAAAAGAAAACTACAGGAGTAAAATACAGTTAATATCCATACATGCAATGAGCTCCCATACAGCTCTCCAGGGGAGAAGCATGTTGCAGGCCATGACATTATCAAAAGCACTAACAGGGTCAAGCCTCAGATGTAATTTCAATAGGCCAGAGTTTGCCTGGACGTGAATACAGAGCCTCTTCTCACAAGTGCTGATGTCTGCGACTGACAGAGTCAAGGTCTGAAGCTGACAAATGTTGTCACCCCATCAGCTGTGGTTCACTAACACCACTCATGTGCTGATGAAACCCAGGCCACACACAGTCACACCAATTTAACAAGAATGTAGCTGCTGGGGACAAGGGGCACAGGTTCAGTTTTACAGATTTTAGTTGTCTGTTTCCTCAAACTGTACCCTTGTGAGCCAAGGTAGTGTTTTCACCCTATACCCCAGTATTCTGTTCTTTCTCTACTGTGATAATTTGGTGGAGCTTGACTGGACTTAAAGTGACTGTTGGGCCTTGGTAGAATTATGTGCTCTAATGAAAAGTAATTGTTATAGCCAATTAAAATAGTTTTACATGTGAAATAAAAGACTATCTACTTAGCGTCACATTGAAGACATGTCTTCATCATGTAATTCTAGATACGATTACCTTGTCAAAACCGATTTACCCATGAGCACTTGACTTCAGTGCTTCACTGAGTCTCTGAGCTCTGTCAGCTTGTATCCAGCTGAAGACTGAGTGTCATTTTCATGTTGCAGCTCTAAGTGGGTAATGTCCCTTCATCATTCATACATATGAACAACATTATTTTTGGTCTTTGATTCATCATCCAATCCATCACTTGTCTCTGCCTTAATGACATAAACTCATTCACTGAACCATTGCAACTCTCATTCCTTTTCTGGTAGCATATTCAAGTTTATAATAGAAAGTGAGATGTAGCACTAAGTTAATTAACCAAGCCGCTGTTAGATCAGAGTTACTTCTGGGGACCAGTTGGGAAATCAGATCCCCTCCAAAAACTTATCCTGCCATTTTCCTCCTCGCCCTATAGCCTTTCCCTGATGAGTTCCCCAGAGCCTCGATCTATGTGAAACTGGAGCAGCACAAGCATGACACAGCTAGAAAGATAAGGTCTGTGGGTAAAAGCAGCAGGCTAGCTAGCTCAGCAACCAGTCCACTTCTCAAGCTTCTCATTTTGTGTATTTTCGGACTTTAAGATTTACAGGATGTCCTATGGTTTCTAAAGTTTTATCCTCTGAAACATAAGCATACTGTCAGTGACACTATAAAGATGTAATGAGGCTTACTAAATATAATTTCTTTATTTTATCTTTTTGGATTAAAGCACTTAGTCACATACCTGCTCTTTATTACGTATAAAAGACTTGATGACCACACAACCATGACGTGTTTTGTAACATGGATGCTTTAAGAAACTCACCCCTGTCTGTTTAGGATGCTCTGGGCCTGCTGCTCTATGAATAAATCCCCAGGTGATATCCCAAAGCGAGTGGAGGGCAGGGAGGCCCGGCGGGCGGTGCGAGGAGAGTTGGGCACTGCTGCAATGCTGTAATCCCTTGTGGAGGCGGGGCTTGACTCCTGGTGGGCAGCATCTTGGAGGTGTTGGGGGGGTTGTTGTTGTTGGGGCTGGGCTGGATGCAGTTCCTGGGTTCTGGATCTTGAAGTGGTTCTACGCTCTTGGGTTCCTCCACGCCGGTAGTTCTCCATGTTCATCACTCTTTCTCGCTCAGAATATCTGCTCTGTCTTTCCTGTGTGAGGGAAGTAGCTGGGCTTGTGTGGGCTGGGCTTGTTGTGTTAACAGGTGCAGGATCTGGATGAGTCCTCATGTAAACCCTGCCCACCCCAGAGCGGTATGGTACCTTGGGGTCGCCTCCCAGTTCCTCTGATTCCTGTCTGTCTTGGTTTCGCCTGGCAGTTGTCTGTCTACCAGAGGTATCAGGCTCTCTGCGAGACCTGTGGTACGGGGTGTAGTCAGTGTCCGCCTCCTGATCCAAGAGAATGCCGTAACGCTCTGACAGCTGGCGACGGCGCTCTGCTTTGTAGCGGGCTATGCGTTCAGCCTTGGAACTGAGGCTGGAGGTGTCTGCTGGGCCAGATGTGGGTGTAGAGGAGGTGGATAACGTTACTGGGTCGACATACACCAACATTGGCTCTGGACGTCCACTGCTGACTCCACCTTTGACCTGGGGGGATCTGTCTGAAGATGCCATCTTCTTCTGGGGTGCATCAAACTCCTCTCGACTGTAGCACCTCACTGTGGTGAGAATTGAAAATATTGAATATTTGTCAACTATTTTGACAATCAAGAATGATGGCAAACTTGAGTCACATGGGAGGTGCTGTAATAACATTCACACTAACATCCATTAGAAGGCAAACGGACAAATATGGCATTAATCTAACAAAATCCATCACAGGCATTAATGTTAGTCCATCTTACGACAACATCATGCGAAAACTAGCAGATCTGTCTGTGCTTCATCTTTAATTTAACCTTCAGAACAGATGCACAGACACCATTTTTAAAATATGATGAGATGTATTTCTGGAAAACTCAGTCCAATTCCACAAAATGCATCATCATATCTTTTTGCTGGGCGGCGTGCCATGCTTACCCATCACACAAGGCTCACAGGGGTCTGAGGCGCGGGTGTACCGCGGGGGATCCTCCTCCAACATTCTGTTGGTGACCAAACCACCGGGTACCAGAGCAGGAGGAGCATCACTTTCCATGCCCTCCAGACGCCGAGCTATTCTCTCCTTCCTGTCAGAGACAAAAAGTAGAGGGAGAGATTACAGCTGTGTTAAAGAAATAGGAGCGTGAAAATTCAACGTCATGATCCCTGAGTATACCTGTTCATCTCCAAATCCTTTGTGACAGGTGTCTCAAAGTGTTTCTTCAACTCTGAAACTGATTGTTTGATCAAAAAGTAGAAAGTTAATATTTTAAAATTGTCAAAGTAAGTATTTGTGATGTTATTATGGTAGAAGCACTTCACACCCTTGGGAAGGACGGCCAGGAGTTTGGCATCAGTATCTGAAACACTCTTGACCAAGGCAGTCTTGTCACCCAAGGGGAAGTCACTCTGAAAACTGAAAGAGAAGTCACAAACCTGTTTGGGTGGCAGTAATTCATAAATTGATAGTTCATCTAATTTTGGTCCTGACCACCCACTGATGTCCATATATATTGTTTGGTTCAAAAACTCAGAAAAGCTAGACGTCATTAGCCGGACTCTTATCTGAGCCTTCACTGATACTCTGCCTTAAGTGACTTGACGTTAAGAGGTGAAGGCAGGTAAAGGTGAAGCTCAGCTGCTGTTACTTCCCTCAGGATCCAGATTACCAACCAGGTCATCAAGTCCTGACACTCCTCCAAGTGGAAACAGACGATCATGGCTTTACGTCTCAGCGTCAGCAGGTCACACGGACACATACACTACACTTTTCCCAAATCTTACACTGAAACTGCTAGCAGAAACTTTAAATAATATAAATATAATAATATAATAAAAGCAAAAAGAGGCTCGCTGTGAAGGATTCCCGAAAGAGGTATTATGGCTTTAATACCATGTGAAGAAAAAGGGTCTCAGGATAAGCTGTTCCAGGCATCTTCAGCTTTTAACGCCTATTGTGCATGATAAGCTGAAGCACTAGTGAACTTATATCCTTACATAGGTATCCCCATTTTGATGACCAAGCAGACGACAAGAAAAGGGTGCGTTTCATCTCTGTCAACTTACATGTCAATGATAGAGAATATTAGAAAATACTCTATTTTGCTCCTCACCTTAAGGCTTCTGATGGAAACGAGGCAGAGCTGCAGAGTTTGGCAGGAGCTTTGGACCCAAATCCTAAGGAAAAAAACGAAATCCGCTGTTTAGGTTTTGCAACTTATGAAAGCAAAATGGACATTGCAGAGGAAACTGTGGTATTTATAAGTACAACAGACCTACAGTACAGTAGATCTATGTTATTAGCACCACGAGTTGCTACAGTAAGTCCTGATGGGCTTTAGCAGACAAAAGAACAAGCAAGGATATTGCAAGTTTTGCGCTAATATGGCGCTAGGCTGATAAGCCTAATGTCATTCTAATGTCAATTCTTCTGCATGTATACAGAGTAAAGTATAGAATAAAAAGTCGAGGAGCTTTTTCTTTTCTACCTGTTTTTACATTTCTTGTTTTCCCACAAGATACTCCTAAAAAAAGAATGTACAAGATCTTGATGCTACATATCCACAAAACAACAGGTGTGATGGACGAGAATAAACTTCAGCCCATTCACAACTCTAATGGGACGCTACACGTGGGGTGCTAAGTATAGCTCATAAAAATGTGATTATCAAAATAATTTTAGTGACTGCTATTTTTGTCATTAGCTCTGCACATTATGATTATCATCAATCTGCCACAATCACAGTATGTAGACTTGTACTGTAATAGGATCCAAAAAGTAACATCTGAGTGCAAGCAGCACTGTGCCGTCAGTTAAAGGTTAGTCAGAAAGTTCACTTCCAGTTCCTTGCTGATCTTTGACCCTAACTCCCAGGTCACAGCAGGAGACGGGTCACGTTGCATGTCCAAGACGCTTCCAGAACACCTCTGACTTATTTTGGACACCGAAGACTGTGTGTCAGAAGCACAGAACTAACCACATGAAGTGTGGACGAGCAAAGTAAAGTGATCACCAAGACATCAAGGTCAAGGGCTGCGGTGACTGACCAGATGAAACTGAAGGACATGTTTTGACCTGGGTCAAGTCAGAAATATTACAAATATTTGTCTTAAGTTTGTAAAGGTCATATCCTAGAAGAAGACATGGCATTGGTCATTTTAGCACTCTCTCTGTTCATACTCAAAAGCAATAAAAGCCATAACCTTTAAAGCAGCATCTCTTCTCAAATCCGAACCATTTATGTATCTGTCTGTTCATGACTTGTCTGATTCCTCTGACTGAAAGCCCCTTGTGAAGAAGTCAAGCCGGCTTTCCGAGGAAACGCCTGCAGGTTGTCAACAAAACAAGCAGCACCAGGCTCACAGTGGGCAGTGCCAGAGGTCCCCAAGTGAGCACAGGGAGGAGAAGGATTTTCTATAAATATTCAAGAGGTGCAAAATAGATGCCCTGAATCAACAAGGCCTTCTCTCGCACACAATCTGTGCAGAAAGGTTGTTGGGGGAACATGACGAGCTGTCTTCCACCTAAAGATACACCAAAGATAAACCTTGTGGCGTTTGCAAAGGACAATTTCTGTTGCCTACCTGCTCAGAGGCAACAGAAAGAAGCACACAGCAGCATCCACCTGTTAAAACATACAGTACCAGATAACTGCATCTATCACTACAAACCCAGAGGCTACATTCAATCCAAGCAGCCTCTAAGTTAACATCTTTAGCTCAGTGAGGAGCTAAACAGCACTGACCAGGGAGTCTGTAAAGTTAAGGGCATCCAAGAGGGTTAAGAAAGTCATCTCATAAAGAAGCCTTCCCCTTCTCCAGGCCTTACCTTGGCCACAGGGCTGCTCATGGTTCACATGGTAACTAGAGATCCATGGGTTTCGAAACATGTTTAAGGAGGTGAACTGCAGACAGCCTCTCTGCGAGACTCCCCTCCGATGCCACAGCAGTGGTGACGATGTTTGGACAGCAGCGGAGGCGAGGGCTGCTACCGGCAAGCAGACAGGCTGGGAGGAAAGTGGTGACACAACCACAGACACACACACACACACACACACACAAGCCACAGCCCAGTGACTGCCTGGCTACAGCCTGCACAGACTAGCTGTCAGACACTGTGTGTGTGTGTGTGTGTGTCGTGGAGGGGAGCGGGAGAGAGACAGCACAGCAGGGTGCTAAAGCAGCTCAGAGCCCTAATCAGATTACAGGCAGAAATTAGCCTTGATGATAAAAACTCTTGAACAGGATTGGAAGAGGGTGCCAGCAGGGCAGCAGGGCTGGTATGGGGTCCGGGGATACTGGGAGTCAGATGGTATCCTTAAACCATCAGGTGTGCTTCAGCCAAGACTGGATGCAAGATAATGTCCAAAAACTGTGTTAAATTTAAAAATACTACAGTTTGGCGACAAAATCTTCCTTGTTCTGTTTGTCAGTGTGTCCATCCATCAGTCCATTGTCTTTCGGGTTGTGGTGGGATGGAGCCAAACCTGGCAAACCTGGACTTTGAACACAAGGCAGGGTACATCCTGCACAAGCCAAACCCTTTTACACCTGAACTCAGTCTGCAGGCTCCAATCAGCCTAATCCCAACAGGTTTTTATCATATCACAATTAAATCTATTTGCAACCCAAATTTTATACACAGGCAGATACAAAAGATTAAAAACATGATTTCCAGAAATGTATTTGTCTACATTTTGATTTCATCAACATTAAATTTAAGCCTTAAAGCACAAAGACACAGGTCAAAATATTTACAGAAAGATAACCTACTCTTCCATTAATGACAGTGTCAATGGAACTGATTTACACACACACACACACACGAGGGGGGTATTTTGTGAACTGCATTGCAGAGGTAACTTGGTAACAAACCCCCGGCTCTTTACTCCTATTACACTCTTTGGACTGTCTTGCTTTCTAACTCACCTCCTCTGTGTGATGCTTTTTCTCCCTTTCTCCCCCACCTTCCCCAGTCTGCCCACGCTGCCTGTAGACGCCCCTAATAAGGCAACATGTGTTGTGAGTGGCTGCCTCAGGGAGAGAGGTCACCCTGTCAGCCTGCCGGCCCGTGTTTACCAGGGGACCGTCTCCACGTCTGCACGCTGCTCTGCCTTGTTTTCTTTCTCACTCCCTCTCCCTTTGCTGCACCAGATTTGTCACGCTTACCATCTTGTTCTTTCTCCTCTGACCCTTCCTGTTCTTTCCAATCACTCCTCCTCATTCCTCAATTCCTTTTTACTTTCTCTCTTTTATTTATCTCCATGTTTCCTCTTTTCCTATTGACAAATCAATAACAACAACTCATGATACATCCTCACTCACTTGCTCTCCACCTCCCCACAAAGCTTTTCTTAGATGGAAGCTTTACTGGCATCAGAAATAACACTTCCAAGTAACTACACTGAGATGGACTGCTCTCACAGAGTCAACATATCATGACCAAAGAATTTATATCAAGATGATTTGAACTAAATACATGTATAGTTTTAGAGTATTTTAATTAGATGTAGAATAGTTTACTTATGCAATCTGAATGTGTTGCCAGTAGCGTATCTGTTCCTAAAGCAGGCCGGCAGCCTTGTGTCATCTCTTAAACAGATTCAAATTGATGTTTCCATGCAGTGGACATCTGAGACTACCTGCTCAGATTGGAGGTCAGAGAGAGGTGGCAACACAGTCAGTGTACAAACCAGCCTACAAAACTCAACACCGAGGAAAACATGTAAACACCACGAGATGAGGCCTCAATAAATCGCTGGATGACTCAGCATCACATGTATCTCTTAGCAAATTCTTAAGATGTGAAGGTCGGCAGCACACTTTTCTGTCTGTCATCTTTATACACACTGAGATTCATTGAAATGCACGAGGTTGAGATGCAGACGTCACAGGACAGACAACCATGATTTTAATTCCAGCCTCCATATGCCAAATAGCACATTGGTCTCAGTGATGGAAGAGCCACAGACACACATGCACTGATGTCAACACATGCATCAAACACACACACAGATGAGGTGAGAGAATGAGGCCTCAGACCAGGACCTTTTATCCTTCCTTACTTAAACATTTACTCTGGCATTCCATCTTTAGATCCAGATCTGCATTCCTGTCTGTTGCCTTGCATCAACTCTGCACAGAAATGTGCCTGCTCTGCTCTTATATGGATACCGATGAGCACGGTGCCGAGTGCCGAGGTAGGACACTGAAGGAGCTCCATAACTCATAGGCAGAGACAGGGAGGAAAAGGGGGATGAGGATTTGGCTGTGCTTTCTTAAAAGGCACATCTTCCAGGAACATCTTCATGTTATGTAACTGAAGGAGGTAACTGAAGGTCACTCAAGCCCAGACAAAAGTATACTGTGTCACAGTGAAGCATCGCTGCTGTGGCTGAGAACTGTTTTAACACACCATGCATTTTCTTTTCATTTCATTTATCATGTGTCTGCTTGTGATATTGTCTCGGCTCATCTGTCTTTGTGATATACCTTCACAATGTTTTCAATTGTTTGAGATGGAACTATTTTCAATTTCTACTAAAATATGTTTAAAAAAAACATCCAGAAGCAGTGCCAGTCAAGATATACTATGAGCATGCTATCAGCATTCAGATATTTCCCTACAATCGTTTCTGCCACTGTACAACCAAAGGAATAACAAGAGCATAAAACTTTCACAGGACACTTTACTGTTCGATAACTACATCTTGGACCCTTGTATCGTCACGATCAGTGATACCGGCCGGACTCTGTGCAGCACGCACCACCCCAAATGAAGCATGCCGTCCAACCCTTACTCCAACAATGAGGCCAGTAAACCTGTCTGTTCATACTGATGGGTGCAGCAGGTGCCGGACATCAAGCAACTGCCGCACATGTTCAAACACAAACCCTGTCTGTCTCTCTCTCTCTCACACACACACACACACACTGGGAAAAGAAAACCGAGGAGTAATGATGCCTGTCCCGAGTTGGAACAACACACCAGGACCAACAGATCAGCTGCACACACATACCAACATACAGCCATAATCTGGTGCTTGGAATGCTAATACCCATGTGGTTACTTGAGACAGCACCGAACATAGAGAGAGGAGGGGGGGTCAGCTGGGACGTTAACTTCAGTGAAGTACTGCTGAGTTTTAGCATTTGCCTCCTCGTCCAGGAAGTTTGCCAAAGATGATAACAATGACTTCCTCAAACTTTAAGACACCTCAGAGAGATGTTTAAACTGCCAGAGCCAGCAGCAGAAAAATACCTGTCGGAGATTCTGCAGCAAGGAGAATTCTGTTCCAAGAAACTCTGCAATGGTTTTAATTGCTGTAGTATATCTGATATTATACTTTGCCACTCACAAAAAAAAAACTCATTATTACTGTTTGTTATCGAGAAAGTAAGAATCGATTTGTTGCTGAGCTAATATATATCATAACATGAATACGATTATTCTAGGACATTAAAAAGTTATACTTACAGTTCTTTAACTCCAGTAACACAGGACTGAGATAGGTGCTTTGCAGGTGAAATCCATGTTTCCTTGAGTTAGAGCTCAGGTAAATGAAACCACTGGCACCTTGTTCAGAGCAAAGGTGCTGAGGATGCAGGAGGAGCAGGGGTTATTAGGTAAAACCCAACAAATGATCTAAAAATCTGCCACCATGAAGCAGGTCCAACCTCAGCCGCTGACAAATATAGCCTGGTGCTTTCCCACTAGCTCTACTGCACCAGGCCAAATAAATTAGTCCAAGAACAGCCAAGCAAAGAAGAAAGAGAAGCAGAGAGAGAGAGAGAGAGAGAGAGAGAGGGAGGGGGGGTGTTCAGGGGAGAGCCTGAGGTGAAACCGAGGTGAAAGAAAGAAAAACGAGGTGTGCTAAAACACCTACAGCAAATGCGCCTTCAAACTATTCCATGAGTCAAGACTGTGGTTCCCAAAATGTCCATTCTTGTGAAAGAGGTTTGGGACCCCCGCCTGATAGAGTTTTGACTGATGTGAGAGGCGACACAACACTGCTTCCAAAGGGTTTGGGGAGTGTGGGCCAAAACCGGCGTGGTAACCTCATCCCACAACAGCCATGTATGGGCTGAAGAGAGCAGCCTCGATAGAGGGGCATCAGCCATAAATAGACAGGAAGCGTCAGGCTCCCAGTGCAGAGGGATCGAATCAGCTGTTAAGACAACAATCCACCAGTGTGGTGTGATCCAGACGCTGCAGGTGCTCCTACACTGCAACAATGGGTCTGACGGCTCAGAGCAGGGCCAGGTTCAACTTAGAACTCCAAGTAATGGAGCATGCTTCCTTAAAACTCCAACGTCCTATTTGTTATTATATTTGCATCCACATAAATGCATACATTCAAAGGTGAGCAGCATCACAGTGTCACGCTGCATGGTTGTAAAGGCCGCAAGCAACAGGTGCTTCATTGGATCTAAAATTAAAGACAAAGCGTGGATCCTCCATCTAACATATCACCACTCGTGATTTGGCGCCACATGACCATGAATGTTGCCAAAGTTCTTTTGACAGGACATCTATGAGTTGCACACAACATGATCTCTTCTGATTTGTTCACCTTCAAACACACATGCAGCGCACACTGTGAATATTTATCATTATGCAGCTACTGTCTTCATCAAACAAGGAAGAGAGAGCAGCACACACACTATGTTTTTGTTCATTTGTCATGAGGATTGCACAAAAAACATTACATTGATTTCCAAAGTTCCTGTAACCATAGCACGACAGCAACGGCACTGCAGCCTGTGTTAAATCAGCTTTGTACTTTCATGGGAGCATGTTCATAACTTTACTGGATATATGCCTTACCTGTTATCATGAACAGGTCAAAGGGTTCTCCATGAAAAAGAAGGAACAGGGTGCCAGTTCCTATTTGTGTTTATCTGTTGTTTGTCTCCATCTTGTGGACGTGGATAGCTACAGCGGGACACAATGGTACTAGACTAGAAAAGGAAAGAGATCTTGGTGAAACTGGGGTGAAAGAAACAATAGATCAGAGGGGTGTTACCGAGGGAAATGTACAGTTTACCTCACAGTGGGGTTCAGTAATAAGTGTCATGTTCTTTTCATGTATAAAGTATACCACAGGTACCTCAAACATGCACCTACATTCTGAGGCAGTACTCCAATTTTCAAGCTGCTGTAATGGGGCTACATTCCTCGACACGGACCTCTGACCACAGTCATGCACAGCTGTCCCCGGCTGCGTGAACAAACCCCAGTGTTGTCATGCTCGTGCCGTACCTACCTGTTTGCTGCAGGAGCACAGTCGCAGTTGGACCATCTCCATCCCGTCTGGGGTGTGGTGCAGTGGAGAATGTGTGAGGACTGGGGGTGAAGGAGGACAACTGTCACTGGGACACTGATGGGCTCACTCGTGTCCCCGAGCAGCAGCTTGGCTGACAGGCGTGCAGTAATGACAGATACGGGTTCTACTCACTCGGACACGGAGGCAGCTGTGGTGGAGGGACAGCTGGAGGACTGGATGCCAGCGAGGTCCCACAGAACAGTGACATAGTGTGTCCTTTAGAGACACACTGCAAGTCCACATTAAAAAGTGAAGGTGACATAGGATATGTGATATTTAGAAAACAAAGACAAAAACCTGATATGTGAAAATACCACTTGATAAGATGGGTGTAACTGTGGCCCTCATATTTGGTTTAAAATACTTATACCACCATGTAAACAACTATGTGTTACATGTATAGTATATTACAGAAGTACAAGTTTGTAAGCTTCAAAACAATGAGCTTGAGGTATCTTGATGTAACTTTAAGTATAAGTAGTACGTATTGGAAGTAATGTACTTCTACACGGGAGGAAGTTGGTTACCAAGGTTACAAGTAGACATGTCGTAAAAACTTGAACCGTGAGCAACAGAGCGCTGTCCCACTGTTAGCACGGCTAGCTTAACTAGGTAGCTGAGATGACGGCACCGGCAGCAGAACTGTGGTAAGCATGTCAAGTAAAACTCACCTTCTGATGTTTTTAAAACACGTGGTTCACTGGAGCTGGAGATAAAACCGTCAAAAACTGACGGAGTGTGGAAAACAAGTGAATGCTATAGGCTATCAGGTAGCTAGCTCTTGTGGGCTAGCTAACACCTGCAGGCTAGCTAACAGGTGCAGAGGAATCGTCACAGCCGAGTGGAAAACCTGAGTAAAAGTACGTTTTGTATTTGATATTAGTTCAGTTAAACCGAATTATCATTAGGAAGTCTTCATTTAACCTGTTGTTCTGAAAGCATCAGTGTCAGATCTTATCCTATCAGTTTTACTTGCATGCTCATAATGTCACAGATGTCCAGGTGTTCCAGGTGTGTTAACAAGCCAAACATCTTTGTTTTTCTTCAATGACTGTGTCATGACTTTAACTTCTCTTACATTCAAGTAACTACTAGGCATTATCTAGGCAATTAGTATTTCCAGGGCACATGTCTTTCTTCAATGTGTTCACCAGCACTGATGTCAAATGTCCAGATCTAGATTGTTAGTCCACTTTTCTTTGTCACTGCACAAATCCCTGGGATGAAAGCTAATCAGTGGCACACTGTAATGACGAAAGTATCACATAAGAGGAAGCATTAATCAGACTTTTCACTTTCCTTTTAGAAAGAAAAGATGGAACGGTGCAGTGTCTGGGGATGGATGCCCTCCAAGTCCCAGAGAGCGTGCTGAGAGGTTTTTACAAGGTCCAGTTTAAGTATGCTCTCTGCCAAAGCTTTAATCCAGCAAGTGAAGCTCAGTGTGACTGTCTGGCAGGGTAATTGGGCTGAAAAGGCTAGTAAACCAATCTACATGTGTGAAAGGACACACATATTTTTGTACGCACATTTTTCTGTTTCTTTTTCTATTGTCTTAATTTTAGTTTGAAATTAAATATCTGTGATTTGAAATAATGTGAGATGTTATGGTCCTTCTCCCTCTTCTGTTCCTGTATAATAATAATATACAATTTAGATGATAAAAGAAATTGAAGGTATTATTTTCCTGAGCAGATATGTGAAGTAGATGAGAATCAACTCATGTAGACGTTATTTTTAATCAATTGATCACAAACAAGGTTCATGCAAAGAGTTTATTTATGAATCAGACTGCAGTATCATACAACAGTAGCACAATCATATGACTATGGATTATGCTCATATTTATAGATACAAAGATAAAGGCATGTGTTAACGCAAAGAAAATGAATGAGTTCTTTTTTGATTTACTCTAAAAATAGCTTCTAAATACTTGGCATAGTTTTGTAAATTAAATCATGAAACGTAATGCTTTGCCCATTGGTTTTTACTGTTGGAGTACCAAATGTAAATATACTTTATGAAAAAACTTTTTTTTCCTCCTTTCTCTTGCATTTCATGCAAGGAAGAAAAAAAGATGTCAGTGAGTACAAAAAGCACTTAAATCTCATATGAAAATATAAAATATTACAAGTGTGCATAATTACTTCATGTTGCACATAACCTGCCGTACAAAGAGTCTAATGACACTATGTTCAAGTGTACCTGACATGCCAATTATTGGGGAGGGGAGCATATGTACTGAAATAGCTATTTAAATGTTGTTAGGGGCAGTTTACGCACAAGACAGAGGCGAGGCCTTTTAGTCTTCAAAATGAATTGAAAATGAGATGTTCGTAATTATGGGCATGTCAGCTTGTCCTCCCTGTGATGCTGACAATGGGCTTGTCTTGAAACACTGAATCTCATCCTGTACTGTTTATGATGCCTTTTTGTCTTACTTGGAGTTCACAGCTTTGATTCTATGTTCCTACAGATAAACAGCATGAAGAGCAGAAACTATCCACAATGCTACTGAACCCCTCCAGCTAGAGGGATGGCGGAACAGCAAGTTGTCTGTAAAAACCTAAGGTATGAAACAGTGCTTCGCACATTAATATTTGGCATTGCCTGGAGTATAATGTAATGCACACATAATAAGGCGACATGATCCAGATTTACAAGAAATGTTTGTAATACTAAGACAAAGTTCTGAGTTGATAAAATGCTACAACTGTAAAATGCTACATAACAATTAAGTGGCGCTTGATGAGTGATAAAACAGTGATGGGTTCCTACAGATCTGTTGTTGATACATTAAACCAATGCAACACTGCTGCCGTGGACAAACCATGCAAGAGCAAAAATGTTCCGATCAATTTTTTTTCTGCCATCATTTAGATTTTCAGGTGTGATTTAAAATGCATCAAAAACTTCCGGTTTCAAAAAAAACAATTGTCGTACTTTTTGCAAATACATGGTTTTAAACCAAGAAGAGCAGAGCACATTGTTTCCTTTAGTGCAATAAATGTTAGTGACAGCAGAACAATTTACACAAAATGAACACGCTTTGAATGAAAGGAACAGGTTGAGAAAAGAGGGAATAAGGTGGAGGAGAGAAGGACAGAAGGGAGGAAAAGAAAAAAACATCCCACTTTTATTTCTAAACGAACAACCAGTAACAGAACAATACATAATCTGAACTGGAAGACATACAAAGAAAAAAACAAGACACAGTTCAACATTGGAAACAAAATGGAGATGGATATATGTATCAAACATCACAAAGAGCATCCAACATTGACTCTGTTAGCGTATGAAAAAGCACTATCAAATAGGAAATCATGGCACAATCAAAGAGTTTCCCTCACGTCAGATGAACCCCGTCTCTCACTAAAACCGAATCGTGTGATCAAGGCACACCACAGGGGCATCCTTCCTATATCACTCTATTTTAAAGCACTAGAAAATTATGTGTACTCTTAATATGATACTATACAGACATATGATACTTTTAACTTGATATAAGCGTGGAGAAATAACATTTTCATGGTTGAATACAAAATATCTCTTAAAATATTTAAAATATACTTTATTTTGTACATTATGCAAACTCATTAACAATTTGATGATTAAAAAAAATAAATATTCCGTGAAATGTCGTCTTGCTTTCCAGATGTATGAACATAGATATACTATATCATGAAGTAACACCCACCCCATTGATCGCCCATATACCCTGACACAATTCCATATCCCTGTAGTATAATTTGAATGACACGTTCACATTAAAACTCCTGACCATGGTTCCTACACATAGCTCCACTGCACCACTGAGTTGTTAGTACAACAGTATTGCTCCATGGACCTTGTTTTTGTTCTTTTCCCTATATCCCCCTTTAATGCTTTTCACTGTTGCTGACCACCATCTTATCTCAATCTGTGCCTTTATTGCTTCCTGAAATTACCTGGAAATGGGAGTTATACATCAGATCGGGCCAGATTGACCAGGCAAATAACCAGAGACTTCACCTGCTCCAACAAGGAAATACTCATCTGGTAAAAGAAGGCAACTCTCCCTCTCCAGTGTAGAACCAGTGTATCATATAATAGGTCACTGATCCATCATGTCATGTGGTATAGACTCACTCTTCATTGAAGAGCTCCTTGTGTTGTGGTCATGGTTGTAGTGTGTACAAAAGCAATGAAAAAGGGTTGGATGTTAATGAAATTCTAAAAAGCGAAGGCTGATTTATCTCATCTGAAAATCAAAACAGTTCTTGAGCCAGCAACAGTGATGTCCAGTTCTAAAACAGCTGTTTTCATCAGCACAACAATCAGATGAGCAGTTGATTTTGGTGTAAATGCAACAGAACAGGTTTGTGACGTTAACCATTCTATGTCTACTTTAGGTTAAACACAAATGCTTACATTCATATCCTTAACAGCTCGCCTGTAAACAAACAGAATTGTTCAGAATGCAAAAAATGTCTTAACTGTATTCACTATGGACATTTTAGAAGTTGTAGTATGTGCGACAGAATTGCATAATGTCTGCCAATGAGAAAAGCATAGGGAGGATAGACTAGAGAGGACAAGCCGCTACAAGAAGACTAACTAGGAGAAACCCTAAGAGGATGGGCTTGGGGATGGAGGATAGATGGGGGAGTGGGAAGTCAATTTGGGAAGGCTGGGGAGGGATTCTCGGGTGGAAGTTGCCCCTAATGTTAAGGGGGCACCTCCCTTTGGCAGTGGAACAGCACTCAGAAGTCAACGCAGCGCCGAGGGTGAGGGTGTACACAATGCTCTTGTCGGACAAGAAGGCCATTTCAGTGTCAAAATGAGATGAAGGCATTCTAGTAGGCAGCCAGGTCACAGTGTTGGAGCTAATAACCTCAGATGGACAAGATGGTCGTAGTCTCTCTATAATGTCTCCACTCGACTGGGATCATGGGGCTCTAAGATATAAAGAAGAGAAATATGAATTTAGAAAATGTGTGTTTTTATTTTTTTGATCAATTTTATCTATTTTGTATTGTTTTATACTAAATTATCTAAATCAAGGTCCACTGACAGTTTCTTCAACTTTGAATACTTGAGATAAGTTAAATAAACAATAGTTTTAGTAACTATGTTTTTTCTTCAGGCCTCCAAACTTGACAAACACAGATCCTTATTTCTCTCTCATTGTTTTTATCTTACCTGAGAGAGATGACTCCTCCTGGTTTTGTAACACTGTCTCGTCAGAGACCTGCTGTAAATGGGTGACCTCTTGGTCATCCTCCTTATTTCTCTGAGGCAGAGGTGGGGGTTCCTCTTGTTCCTCCTTTCCCTCCCCCTCCCCCTCTGCCTCCCCTTCCCCAGAGTCAGTGCTCCTGATGCTCAGGCGCCTCATACGATACATAACGTCCACATCCCTCATCCGGGCCAGGCGCTCAACTGCCACTCGTCCTGGAGAAATAGCCAGCTTGTTCTGCAAGGCTTCCATTCTGTGAGATGGTCCCTTGGTCCTCCTCTCCCCCTCCAAGCTAAGAGATAGCCTGCGGTCTAGATTAGGGGGAACCGAAAGGGGCAGTCTATCTGGTGGAAACTCAGGTAACACTGGGTGGTCTCGACCCAAATGAGTCCGTAGAACCACTCTATGCTCTGAGACAGCAGAAGAACTCTTCTCTTGCACTCGCTCGTCAACAGGCGTTGTATTGTCTTTTATGTCTTTCTCCAATTTCACTTCAGCTGACTGTTTGCCTGCCCTGCCTTCAGGTATTTCTCCTATTCTGGTTTCGTTCTCCTCTGCTTCCTTAACTACTGTCTCACAAGCTGTGTGTTCCTCTGTGACTTGGGGGTCTGCAGGCACATCATTTGCTAATATTATGGATGCACCCTCTTTAGCTTCATTCATTGGTATGCTCTCAGTAAGATTAACTGCACCCGTATTGTCCAAGTTTTCTGCTGGAGCATTGTCTGTTGTTTTATCCCCTCCCACATTTCCCTGTGACAAAGAATGCTGTTCCCTTGCTTCACCACAAAGATCAGACCCAGGCCACTTTGACTCCTCCGTTAAAGCATCTTCTGCTGGACTTTCTAAGGCAGCACGTTGTGGTGGACTGCCATTTTGATTGGCTGAGCTGTCCGAACTGTTCTCCTCATGGAGTGGAGGCAATGGACCCTGTCTCATCTGATTCTCAAGCTCTCTTTTACAAATAGGGCAGTCTTCTTCTGATTCACCACTGAGACCTTGAAAAGCCTCGGTATCATTAGGATTTAAATTGCCTGTAGATGCTTTATTGACATCCGATGAATCTTTAGATTGACGCAAAGTCTGGCATATGTCCTCATAATCTGGAGGACTAGTGAGTGTAGAGGCATCCTGCATGGGCTGTCTATCTGCCCAGGGTACTTCAGCTGATGTGGTGTGCGTTGTTGGACTGAAGTCACAAAGTGGTGTCTCAATGGGCTCATCTGGCAGGTCTAGTTTTACTGTCCTCCCATCATTGCTCCGTCTGCGTGAAAGGTGCGAAACAACCCTGTATTCTCTGAAGCCTGTCTCCCTGGGGGGGACGGGCAGTTCCTCCCGAAGCTGCTTGCTGAAAGTCACTGATTTTGTTGCAGGCCTGGAGAAAGCGCTCTTGACTTCCCTGTATTCTGGGTCAACAGACCAGCTTACTGCACTGCGCCTAAGGCTGCTGGGCTTGTTGAGAGGTTCTGATGTCAGTCGGATTTTGATACGCTCAGGGATTTGTACAGAACCATTTGGGACTTTATTGCTGGCAGTGCCTAGCTCCAAGATGTCTTTGTAAGCCTCATTGAGGTCCTCTATGCACTTGTCAACGCTTGGCTGTTTGCTGTTCTGCTGCTGCTGTTGATCCTGGACCTCTTTTTTGATGGTCTCCAGCTCTTTGACAGCGTCCCATGGTCGCTGGCTAGTTGGTTTTAGCATCAACTGTTGCATTTCCTCTGGCCCAGTGCTTGCTGCTGGTTTGACCTCCTCCACATTTCCTGAGGGTGGTACTGCTGGCTGCTGAGCTGTGCTCTTGTTCAGCTGGTTGGAGAAGGTAGCTGTCAGGGAGAAGGCGCTGTTGCTTGACAGTTTCAGGCTCTTCACTCCCTTTATAGGAAAAGTGAAGGCAGTGCCCGCTACACCACTGCTGTCAGGAGGGTCATCAGTGTCTGGAGGGACAGGGTCTTGTTGTGCTTCCTTGTTTTCAGGGTCAGGTTTTTGGGCCTCTGGACTTGTTTGTGTCTCCTGGTCTCGATACTGGTTTGAAGGCCAGGATCCAGACAGTTTCAGCTCCTTGTAATGGTTTATTTTAGGGGGTCTACAGGGTACTCTTTTAAACATTTTGCTGCTCGCTCTACTGCTTGTTTTGCTGCTTGCTATGCTACCAGTTAGTGCTTGCAGCTCAGCTTCAGCTGAAGATGTGCTTTGGAGACTTTGGTTTGTTAAGTGGCCAGTTTTATTATCACTTGGACTGTCTGCTGGATCTGGTGACTTCTCATTGTTGTTATTCTGATCACGGATTGTCCCACTGAGTTGTGGAGTAACAGGGACAGACACCAAACAAAAAATTGTCTCACTTAGTCTCTTTTTTAGATTCTTGTTTTTTTCTTTTTCTGGTGGATCAGCTACTTCCACCTTTTTTACCTCTGCCACAGGTTCAGAGACACCCTGATCAACCGGCTTGCATGGGGGAGGTGGTGGTTTACCCAGAATAGATGAAGGAAAAAACTGACTACGGTTTTGTTCAGTCGCTACACTGTCAGTTTTTTTGTTTATTCCCCTGTTGGACCATCGATTACTGCTGTCATTTTCTATGAGAGCTGTTTTGCGGCCGTCAGTATTAAGAGCTGGCCCCTGTTGGGGAGGAAAGGCACTATCATGTGTAGATTGTCCTAAAGTTTTGGGTGGAATTGCGGGTGGAATCTCTTTGTTGATGTTACGGATCTTGTCTGAGTCAGTGAGAGAATTTCCCCCAGGCCCTCCTAAGATTTGTTTAACTCTTGGGTCTTCAGTAGGTAATTGACGGGCAGGAACTAGTTGTTCATCATGCACCTGTTTCCGATAGGATGGACCACGATCTCCATAATACTCCAGCCAAGAATTACCTGTCTGTCTGGATAACCATCTTCCAGGATCTGAACTATGCATCTGCAGTGCTTCCGCCCTCCATCTTAGGTTTGCCATTTCATTGCGATTGATTGAAACTGCTCTAGGGAGTGGAGGTCTTTTATAAGATGGGGGTGGGATGTAGCCAGGTGGCTCCATTCCAGTGATGGCAGAGTGTTGTGCGAAATAGTCTTGTCTGAGCTCCCCACCTCTCGGAAAGTACAGAGACCTATCTTTTTGTTTGGCACCCTGGTCTATAGCAAGCATTTCTGCGCTACCCCTAGTCTGCTGGTGAATCTCATATGATGGTGGCTTTAAAGGCCTGCTGAACCTGGGCTTTGGTAAAAGTGCAACATGGCTGCTTGGCCCAGCATTCCGACCCCAACGCTCCCTGCCAAGAGCACTACTATAGATGTACCTACTGTAGGGCCCAGAAAAGACAGTACTGTTTAGCCTCTGTCTATCAGGTAGGCTAGGTCTGGATGGAATAAGCTCTCTGCCATCAATTCTATCAGGTGACAAAACTCTTGGTAGAGACTGAGACTTTGCTTTAGTTCTAGGGTGAAAAAACCCCTCAGGCGTCCTCAAACGATAGTGGTCCTGAGCCCATCTGTCCCCATCACCATCAGACAGCTGCCTTCCCAGGCCCACAGCAGGCCTCCACTCTTCTGTACCAAGGCTCTGGCACTTCCTCTCCCCAGTCACCCTTAACTGACAAGGGGCTGCATCTGGATCCCTTAGCCAGGAAATATCCTCCCATAGTTGCTGCGCTCGCCTCTCTGCCCTATGCTCCTCAGCTGCAAGGAGGGCCTGTGGCCTCCATGCTCCAGCAGAAGCCCTCAGCTCCCTGCCATCAGCATAGTCCAGGAGGATGCTGAAGTCCTGGCCTCGCCTCCGCCAGTAGGAAACATCCCTTTCTTCATGGCTCAGTGGCTCTGAATAAGTCAAACTAGGAACATCGTAGAACCTACAAGGAGACAAAAGATCAGTGTTACTATGTCAATCACAGTGTTACAGACAGGTACTGAGGGGACTGAGGTTGACCGCTGCAAACTAGGGATGCACAATATATCGACATTAACATCAGTAACGGCCGATATTTTTCATTTTTTAACATTGGCCCGATGTGTAAAACTGAGTCGATATTAGCAACCGATGTTTCTATCCATCTGTTGCTGTGTGTCGGGAGCTCTTTCACAGTCTATGTTCGGGGGAGGGAGGGTGATGATCGTGCCGTGGTTGTAAACAGTTGGCGAGCAAGTTGTCTGTTGTCGGAGATTCTCATTCAACTGTAAACATGAAATGAGTAGAAACTGAAGCAGCAGCGGTTGGAGGAGCAGACCTGGTACTTCTTGGCACTGTGGTTGGCTGGAGAAATATGGGGGAACGAATGGACGGAGCCCTGTGGACCAAACTGATGTATGAAACTAAACTGAAGAGGGGAAAAAATGTCAGTTTGCATGATTTTAACTATTTTAAGTATGTAAAAAAAATGTATCCTCTCAGAAACGTTATTTTTTAAAATATACAACGATATCTGTAAATATCAGTTATCAGCCATAACAGCAGTATTAATATTGGATATCGGTATCGGCCAAAATGTTCATATTGGTGCATCCCTACTGCAAACATTAAATTTGATGATCAAATATTAGAAGTAAGATGTCCATGCATCTCTTTGGCTTTGTCAGTACCTCCAAGTGCAACTCAATCAAGGACAGCCAGCATATCCACTAGAGGAAAATGCTTGAGTCAGCAGCTCCCTAGTCTCTAGAAGACACCATAGAATGGTGATGCTCCTGCAATATGATCTGTATATTAAATGGTGCTGACCTTTTCTAAGAAGCTTGTCACTGTGGCCAATTACCTCATCTGACAGAAAAGTACCATTTCCCCTCTCTTCAATTGATGACATAACTCAATTAGTGATATCAAACTACCTTTTTAGGAAATACAGCATACAACTTTCATGACAGGCCAATCAACACCAAGAATGGCGGCTGTGTGACGAGTGACGGTTGGCAGGTTCCACTGTGCTGCCTGGATACAATTTTAGTCACAGATCCATATTTATCTGTGCAGGATATAGCTGTACTGCATGCTGTACTGCTGAATTTCAGAGGTACCATGCTATATCATAACAGATTAAGTCAACATATGTGAGCTTCACTTCTTTGTATTTAATAAGGTCAGTGTTAGAATACACTAATTTCCTCAAGCAGTTGTGGTGATTTTGTTGCCGTCATAGAGCATCACTGCTGAATGAAGCAATGGAGAGTGAGCTCCATTAATAAACCTGGGTCATCAATCACATCTGATGAGAGAGTTTAGATCAAAATTTGTGTTGAAATTCAAATATAACCATCCAATATTTTAAATGAATTAAATGAATAATTGTAGAATTCCTCAGGGTAGTTTTCTAAATAGCTACACACAACTATGATTTTGCTGTTAGCAGTTCCTTATAATGATGAAAGAAATATAAATCTATATAACATATTATGGCGTAGGTATGAAAAATATAAATTCTAATCAATTAAAATGAAAAGTTAAAAACTGGATGAATAACAATTTGCCTTTTAAGACCTCCATCTAATGTCTGCACTGCACTTAATCACAGTGCTCACTGTACTCATACATTTAAGCAGCAGAGTCAATGGATCGTTGTCAGCAGCATATGCTACTGTATGGCTGAGGGGAGCCACGCTGTGCACACTTGCCCAGCAACATGCTTACATCACAGAGCACGTGCTGGGCGTGATTCAGTGTGCCAGTGTTTACAGTGGAGTGATTACGCGCCTGTCTTGAGGCATGTTCAGTCCTTCTCCGTTTGCTCGCTGTCTAGTGCTGCTATTTACATCTGGCTGCCATGTCGAGGCTGCATAGAAGATACCAGTGCAGGATTGGGCAGCACCGAGACGCAAGTCACCTCTCTGTGCAGGCATGAAAACAACTCAGAGCGCAAAGGCACCTTTCATATTTCCTTATATCTATATGTCAGTGGTGCTGCTGCTGCTGCTGCTGCTGCTGCTGCTGCAGCGCTGACACTGTTCTGCAGCTCTGCAAGGAGGGGAAAGGGAAGAGGAGGAAAAAAAAACCCTGCGCAGTGCAGACTCAGTTTTGCATGCAATACCAAAGGGCCCCAATAAGAGGGGGGGAGAGGGAAAAGGGTGTGGGGGATTGCAAAAGAGGGGAGGGGGATACACTCACCCGCTATCCGTGGCGAGAGAATCACCCAAGGGCTGAGCGTCACCTAGGATACCGATGCCGGCTTCCTTTCTCCTTTGGATCCTTTCCCCGCTCTCGTTGTCTGTGGCGGGGTAGCACTTCACCAGCGCCTGCCTACTGGCGTAGATGCCTGTGATAGATGCCCCCCGGTCCGCCTCATACCCGTTCAGTGTCCCCCGGCCAGCCCTGTTGTCCACAAGTTCACGCTGGCACTCAGTAGGACGCTTGTCATAAGGCGTGGCAGAAGGAGGGCCACTCTTGGGCAATTTATATCCGTGTGAAATGAGAAGGTCCTCCACACTGTACATGGTGGTGTCTCACTTCGGGGTAGCAGGGCAAAGGTGGGTGTGTTGCCTTATGCGCAGTGCTGCTGGTGGAAGCTGGAGCACGTTGGCTCAGCAGAGGCCATCACTGAGGAGAGGACAGGATAGTGAAGAAGTGTCATGTGAACAGATTATTTCTGTGTGCACCTGAAACAAGGATGTGTCATTTTCTTTTGTTTTTCACAACGTGTGTGCTAACAATCAGCGAGTGCTGTCCCAAATTAAAAGCACGTGCTAAGCACAACTCAGCCTAAGGTGCACACATTATTCTCTCCAGAGGAAACTTTGAAATGTATAAGTACAGGCTTAATAGTGCACTCTGAACACTTTTTAAGTCTCTCCCAAAAAAAAAAAGAGAACATGTAACCACACCCTTCGTTATCTAAAACATATATTCAACATAAATGATTGATGATCTCTGCCTAATACTGATTTCTCGACACATTGTTTGAGATCAATACAGTGACAGATGTGGTTTCTTCAGGTTCTATAGGAAAATGTGTCAATACAATCACCTCTGTTGTTCTTTAGAACCTCAGAGCAGCATCTGGACTGCGCCCCTTTTCTTTATATAAAAATAACTGCGTATGCAGACACTGCAAGGAAACATTACATCAACATTACTACATTAAGTGAAAAGATAAGAGATTAAGTAGCTCCCTGTACCATCACTCTGCGTCATACTCTGCAGAAACCCCCCAAGCCCACATACAGCGAAGTGAATATGTAATATAAATCACTACCTATAATGCATACTGCCCTTTTGTCTCTGTGCTGTGTCAGCATGTGTGGTGAAAGTTGGTAAGTTGCCAGTATTTTTTGTGTCTTAACAGCATCAAGAAAAATATGCTTCGTTTATTACATGAGCTCCTGATGAACCAGCTCACAGTTTAAACAGAATCTAAATAAATGTCTAAGTCAGTTTGAAATGAAGCTTGTTTCGTTTCTGCAAAATGTAGATTTCATCATTCACTTTGTCTTAATGAAAATTGTTTTTTAAAATCTCTGTAGAAGGACAGAATGGCAGGTGCATCGTATTACATCTGCTCTACTTCCTTCTTCACACTGTCACAAAATCCTTTTTAACCAAAGCAAAACTTTGTAGGCCACCACGAAAAGTGCTTCAATGACAAAACAACAAAGGTTTACAGCTGAAACTCAACATTCACTCTGTGCTTGGCAAAAACTGCTAATTTTGGTACACCAGCAATTGCAAGGAAATCATCACATATAAAGAAGAGATGAATGAGAATAGAAACTGATGAACATTCTTATCTTTTAACCATGTTAATTTCAGGTGTAAACTTCTTGTTAACAGACTAAAACGTAAATATGAGGTCCATTATGCAAAGTCCCAGAGAACACAGTGAGCACATTTGCTTCTCCAGAGGTTTCCAGGAAGTTTCTGACAGTGGCTGTTGTCCCAGTGTGTGTACATACTCATGCTTTTATATTGAATAACAATCTATTCTAGATTTCTTCTATTCTATTAAATTAAAAATATATTAAAATGTCCAACGATTACATCTGCTTGTTTTGTTCAAGCAGTACTCAGCAGTAGATACAGTATATGCATGTATGTATATGAAAGATGGAATCAGGTAATATTTGGCTTAAACAATATTATCAAATTAGTTGATTATTTATTTTCAATTAGTTGACTAATCACTTGCTTGAAAAATATGTGCAGCTATACAACAGGCAGCAAGAAAAATGTTTTGACAAATGTACCCTAACTTATTTTTGTTTTGTTTTATTAATACCTTCATTTTCTTATTGTTTAATAAATCAAACATGTCCATTTTATAAAATTTAATTTTGTTTAAATGGTTTCTAAAAATCCCCCTCCCTGCTCTTGACCTTAAGGTGACCTTAACATTTCTCACCTCACAACTTTGTGCCCTTTGCAGTGTGGGGTCGTCTCTGTCCCAGGAGCTCATTTCAAACCGTGTGATTAGCTGTAACGCCTCGGATCAGCCTATAACCTGGAGACAATTAATACTATCCAGATGTGTAGGGGCTCAGCTGAACATCTCAGGACCTCACATACTTTCAAGGACAACACATGTGGAAATGGATCAGCTGTCACGTAACTTAGTGACAAGACAAGCTGCACCGCAGTCTAAAATAACATGAAACAAATCAGAGCATCTGATGTGAGTCCTCCAAGTTTCCCTGTGCTCCTCAGTCAGGGTGAATGAATATGGTGGTAAACGCAGCAAACAAATCAATTCTGGGGCTTCCTGAATGAGCCAGATTTAGGAGTGTAGTAATGACCGGTGGCGATGGACGTGCAAAGAAAAATTAGCTTCCTTGAAAAGAGTGTGAAAGAGAACCAGAGTGACCCCGACACTCGGCCTTTTTTGACAAGGTCACACCTTCAAGTGGGTGCAGAGGAAATATGGCACATGAGCCCTTTTTTGCATAGCAACAACAATTCCACTGTCCATTACTGCAACACACACATATTTTACATGCACTTTACTGACATGTAATGAGACGTGACCATGTGTGCTGCTGAAAAGTTGCAGTTGGTGCAATCCATTAACGACGGCTGCTTTTATTTTGACATATCAGTTGCTGTACATGTTCCCCATGCAGCCCCAAGAAAGCCAACTTTATTTTGAAGGTTGAGTCTAAATTTACTTCAGATTGAGTTTTGCTGACCACCACCCAACCAGGAGCGGAGGGAGGGAGACCCTCCTTGCACAGCCAGGCCTCTACAGCAGACTTCATGCACAGGTAGTGGCCACTGTAACACATCAGCAGTGGCAGGCAGCACCACCCTAACTGCTGAGGGAGCGTGCCTACATCTTACCTAGTGATAGGGAAAACAAGAGCAGCAGAGATCAGGCTAATCATGACCCAAACTGCGTATATGCAAACTCATTTCCTGCACAAGTTCAGCTCGATGAAGAACACTTTGTTTTAACTCAGATTCTGCTCCATCCCCATCATTTGCCCCTGAATGATAACTCTGAGAATGAATGAATAATGATGTGAAATAGACCCCTTGTATCATAACAGACATCCATCAATAATAAATCCCAGTTGAAGGAATATCTGTGCGTGCACAGATACAGTGTGACCTACTATAGCCTGCTGCAGTGTTATATGGCTCAGCCTACATGGAATTCACAGCTATCAAATGATTTTTTCTAAATCAGCTCCCGGTACCTGCTTCGCCCTGTGCCGCAAGTACCAGCAACCCCCCCCCCCCCCCCCCCCCCCCCCCCCCCCCCCCCCACCCTAAGTTGAAGACGCAGTCAGCGGTTGTGTTTTGACGAAAAGCAGCCGCTTCACCACATCTCTGTGCAAAAAAAAAAAAAAAAAAAATACCCCGAGAAATGCGCGCAGCCCGGCGGCAGGCGCACCGTCCCCGCCTCGCTCCCCCGGCGGCAGCGGCGGCCGCGCGGCGCCGCTCCTTCGAAGGGCGAACATTTCGAGGTGTGTGCAAGTTGACGCGCGGTTACCGAGCAGGTTTTTTTTTTTTTTTTGCAGATGCGTCTTCGCTGACTGAGTGTTTACCAAGATCCGCTGCCCCTGCGCTACCGTGCAGGCTACGTGAGCCGTACCCAAGAAAAAAAACACACACGCACACACAGCAACCCCTCCCTGGAAATCAGCCAGTCTGCACCCAGCATGCGGCCATAAGGAAAATAGGGGCGCATAGCGCCATGGAGACTCATACCTGGGAAGATGCTTGGCGCGGCCGTCGCAGTTCCCCTGCGCCCAGCTTCAGCTGCTGAGACTGAGCACTGCTGCACAGAGCCGAGCCTGCCCATTGGTAGGCAGAGACGCGCTGGTTGCTGCCTGGACTGGGCTCCCTTCACTACAGCTGAGGTGGGGTGGGCTCCTCACAGGCAGCCAGCTACAGAGAGGGATGTCAAAATGGTTTCTTCCAAACTGTTTCTCCTAACTTTGCTTTTTTTTTCATAGCAACAGCCCCCCCTCCCCTTCAATGTGACACATTGACTTGAATGATAAATACAGTTGTGAGGAGCAGTGGGGGTCTGTGTGTGTCGCTTCCTGTTTTCGGCTCTGTCACAGGCTCAGGAGATAAGAACCTGACAGGAGCACGGAGTGCATGGATCTCCACGGCAAAGGTCAGACACTGTTTGTGCTCCTGCTTCAGCACCTCCTCAAAATACAAAAAGCTTTCACGCCCCAGTTACACATTTGCCACCCTCCAAAGTTTTTGAAGTTCATTGTGTGCACGGTTGTGAGCAGAACCGCACCCTGGGTGATGTGTGTGTGTGTGTGTGTGAGTGTGTGTCCCCTCCCATCCAATGCCAAGACAGCTTGGCTAATTAAATGTGGCCTTCCTGTGCCAACTGTGACATGGTGCACCCTGAGGGATGCCTCATCTAGAGGAGTGACTGGTAACATGCACTTCACAGAGATCCACTCATTGAGGAGCAAGCTGGACTCCTGGAGGTGGGGGGGGTCACCATACAATCAGCTCACTGTTTTCACTTAGCCAGAAAAGGAGGATTCATTGACCTGCTGCCCAGTACAACCAGTGCCGCTTGGCCTGTGGGTCACCAGGTTTCGGATGGTATGTAAACTTGTATTGACTGACTTGGGATTCAAATGAACAGTCTTGTTGCTGTGAGGCGAGAGTGCTAACCCCGGCTCTATCATGCTGCCTCATCATCACAGGCCTGATTCTAGGACACCTTGTCACACTGGTGATAAATGATGCACCTGGTTGACACATGGCCTGAAGCTATAACCCAGCTGCAGCCAACTGCGCCTGATTTGTCTGCGTCTTCAGTGCGAAGCTAAACGAGCGAACCGATACCGGAGATGAATCTGCTGACCGCGCCGAAGACACTGCACATCATTAACATGCATCAAACTCAGCACTGTACATTATGTTCTGCTCACTAGCCGGTGTCTTCTCCTTAGTCTGAATAAGATTCCCAACTATTAACTGGCCTCAGCCTGACAGTGTCTGTGCCTCCTGTCAAGAGACAATAAGTAATGTGTGTGTTTTATTTCATGCTCTGAGGATATTGGTTCATAACCATCTTTTTATCATTTCCTCAAAAAGCCCATGCGTGTGTGATAATGAGGTTCCTCTACAAGCTTTTTAAAGTGTGTGTGTGTGCACGCATGTAATTTCTCATAATTTTGACTGTTGTAAAGATCTGTGTCTTTAAAACTGGCTCGAGGGCAGAACTGTAACTTGCTCGCCTCCAGCCAGGACCTGATCTCGATCACCTGAGTCAGGATGCGGTCTTGAGATTGACTTAGAAACCACCTGTGGTTTGGATGTGCCCACTGCGGCAGCGTGATAAAGGATCACGCCATTTGGCAGACGGAAAATGACTTGGCCATTTCTGCAGCTCCTCTCATAGCCTGCTGCGTGTTGCGTTGGGTGGTCCAACACCTTTATCAGCTCTGCTCTACTTCACATGACAGACTGACTTTCACTTTTAAATTGGAGCCTCTGCTTCTAATTTACTGCTTTTAAAGTGATCGACTCAGGAGCTTGGGACATGCACGACAGCAGTGCATGGGACTTCTCTGAGTACTGCATTGATTACTGTCCTGCTTACACCTATTCTGTTAAATATAGGTTTTAGGATTTTGTCAACCAAGGACTTCACAATGGTCAATCTATACATCGACTGAATGTTGTGCGTCGATTGTGCTTGTTCTCGGAGCAGCTGTTACCCAGAGGTGACTGTCTCACTTTAGATTGAACTCATTACACGTACAAGAGGTGTTGCTGCGCGTTCTTCACATCAGCAGTACCGCAGGAGGGAACATGTGACGGTACGTTGTTTGAGGCTGGATGAAGGTCGCTGGCTTCAGAGCGCTGAGCTGGAGCATGGTCACACATCACATCACTATCGCATTAACTTGTTTTCTCAAAGTTAAACTTAACCTGCAGTTCCAGATCTGTTGTATTGTTCAAAAACATAAAAAACTGATTTTCTGTGACTATGTTTATTTCCATATCGGGCTGTTCTGCTCAGTATTCCACAGCCAAGGGCCCGGAACACAGATAAATATTGTGTGTCTGCATTTGTTTGTCGGTTTGTTACCGGCAATACACTAAAAGTACTGGACAGATTACCATAAAACTTGATTCTTTAAGATGTTAGAGGACATTTTTAAACATAACCGTCATTAATGCAACTGTGACTCACAACGTTTTGCACCAACAGTGGTAAAGCACGTTATCACAAAGGCTCTAGATTGGTTTGAGACTTGAGCTACACTGACTGTAGCATCACTGCAGTGACTCACTATTGATCACTGATCATATGGTGCACTCTGTTCTTTATTTCCTCCATTAGGGTTCAGTCATTCTCTCCTATTTTCACCTGCCTTCTACACTCAAACTGAACTGTCATGACTTCCTTCCATCCAGAGAAGCACTGATTTGGACTCAGCAGGGATCATGCAAAAACAGCCTCTCATTAAAATCATAATTAGAACTTGGAAATGGCACATGGGGTTCAACTCTGTGGCAAAGTGAAAAATCACCGGGAACTCCCAAGCAAAACATGGCAGCTCACACACCGTCTGCTCTATCAAACTCTAGAAATACACTTTTATTCTCCTGGCCTTGTCTCCTTTCAGCCTTTTTAGAGACCAAAAACTGATTTATTTAGACAAAACCAGTTTTATTGTGACGGGTAAAAAACAAAAGGAAAATGTCAGTATCCTGCGTGACTTGCGTTTCAGTGTCAAGGGCATTCGGTCTCCTCCCGCTGCACCGCTGTGCATCACCAGCGTCGTGTGCTCTCGCACAAATATCAACCTCAGATCTCTCCCTCTGACAGTCCTCATAAACTCCCCCATCAGTCGAGAAAGTCCAGTTCAAACACACATTAACACACATGCATGCACACGCATCAACACACACTCTGCCCTCTCCCTGTCCCCAGCCCTGGTTGCCTAGGAGACAGATGAGCCGGGGACCCCATCTCATTACACACCAATGGGGCCGTGTGACTGGCTGGAGGAGGGAGCGTGGGATCTTTATCGCCATCTAGCAGCCAAAACAGAGAAAGACGCTTGAGTCTTTCGAAGGCCAAGATTCTGCCTAGTAACCCAATATGCTGACTTGTGCTGGTGCCGAGATCCGGCCATGAATTTATAATGAGACGCATGAAGCTTTACATCAGACGCAGTGTAGATAAAAAGTTTTATATGGGCTGTTAGTCACAGTTTGTGATTCATTGTAGTAAATGGGAGGCAAAATGTGTGTTTTCAAATGCAGTGAAACCAATTAAGATAGTGCCTGGGCAAATTATTACAGGTAAAAGAGAGCGATTGATGGAGCTCACATCGCCAGTGGTGCACAGTCAGTGAGTCCATTTGCTCCAGCTCAGTAAATTAGGAGGTAGTCGTCGATGATACTTTATACTAAAACATTATCATATACCTCTGCCTTGAGGTATGATTACTAATACTGTATTTTTGTAAATGTAAATATGATCATCATAAACTACCCAGCTACATAGAAGCTGGATGTTACATACAACAGTTAAAGGTATTCCAACAACAACTTTAAATTGAAATATGTAAATTCTGTTGTTTACTTGTTTATGACCTTTTGACTGATGTGTCTGCTGTTGCAACACGGCAGATCTACTTTTATCATCACATGGTCCGTGTCAGCACTTCTATGGTTCTGTTTCAAGATTTTTCAGGAGAACTTCGGGTACATGGTCTGAATACTTCATGGGTGTCTGTTTTTCTGATAAACTGTGTATGTGTGAGGACATAACAGAATCTGAGACAGCTGCTCTGGAATATATCATAGTTTATTAATTCTAATCAATGTAATATATTTAATATTAAAAACATCAAGTAAAAATGGCCACATGTATATATATATATACACAGCAGCAGAAGCAGGCGTTTGAGCAGGACACTGTTGTGCTTTTAATTTCTACTTGGCTGGGGACAAACGATAGATATTTCTTGTGCTACACACACATCTCACATGAAACAAAGCCACAGACACACTCGGATGTTCTAACCTGTCTCTAAGTTAAAGGTTTGAGATCCTACTCACCATAATGTGCTGAGTGCAGTGAGGAGCTAATTTCAGTGTTACTAACAAACATAATACTCTGTCCCTCCGGGTGGTCGCGTGTTTGAACTCCGGGCAGGGAACCGGCTGCTTGTCCACAGGCCACAGTTCACTGGATTCGCTTTCTGTTTTACGGCCAAAGGCTTTTCCTGAACATTTTAAATGGTTTGTGGCTCAATTAAGATTCTAGCCGAGTCGACAGTTTTGGTGAGTGCCCCCCCCCCTCCCCTCCCCTCCCCCTGTTAACACCAGATTAATGTAGAGTAAATCATACACTGTATATAAACATGGACAACATGACAGCTCAGCATAAGTGAAGCCAAGTCTTCTTGCCTGCCCCCTGGTGTCTGGCTGCGGTATAGCTCAACCCAGTCTCTTCCATGTTAGCGCACGGGACGTGGACCAAGGTAAAAATTAACTTTAAGTATCACAATAAGTTAATTATGCTAATAAAACACAGTGGAACACCGTGATTGTCGGCGGAGGGAATTTTTGGCTTAATTTCTGTGACACGTCGTCCATCTTTATATACAATCTATGGGGGAAAAAAACTATGAACTACATTTGCATCTAAACAAAGCTGAGGTCTCTACAATTTCACTTTATACCTAAATACTATCTAGTGATATTTGTGCTTAGGTGAAAATAATGTCTACCTATTTAAAATATTATATTTCAACAATCCTTACGTTTAATTCTTTCTGTCTTTTTGATCCAACCTGTCCGTTCAAAACATTCCGCTCCTCTGATCGCACTACCGTTGGCCCCACCTGAAGCATAGTATTGTCATTAAAATGTAGATATAGGCAAGGGTGATTTTAGCTAACACAACATATTGAGAAGAGCACACGTACAATACGACTGTAACAGAGATCAACATAGAAATAAAAGACAAAAGGATCAAGAAATAAAATCCCTCATAAGTGGTAACATAGGATATGGCGTGTACTGCAGGACTGAGTCTTAACTGCTCGTTTTGCCTTTAAATAAACCATCTGCAAACACTAACTGTGGTGGTGATATACTGAAGGTCTCTGTAAACATTCTCTGTTCTAGGCTTCGGATTCGGATTGGTCAGTGGCGATGCTGCCGTTAAGCTCGCCCAGTCCTGATTGCTCCTGAATGTCAGTCATCTCCCCGACAATGAAGGTGGGCTCCCCTCCTTTGCTGTTGGCCGAGCCGCTGTCCGGCTGCTTGGCTCCCTCGTTGGCCAGAGTGGGCTCCTCGTCCAGCCTGCTGGAGATGGACCAGTAGAGATGAGCGTCAAGTCTGGCCGCAGCCAGAGAGAGCTCCTGCGCTGAGCAGGATGGCGTGTTCACCTTGGGGGGGGGGACATCATTTCAGATGTTGGCAGAGACAGATCGATTCAGATAAGTCTGACTTAACAGTTAAATATTAAATATTTGTTGACGCTTTACCTCAAACGTGTGATGAAAAGCTCCGTAGTCAACATCAAAGAAACCCTCTGCCAGTGACATCATCGGGCTGAACCTGTGACCCCACAGCACCTCCTCCGCCAGATAGGAGCTCCTCGCCTGGCACGTCATCCCTGCACACACACACACACACACAACATTCTCACCGTGAGAGATGGTCCGTATTCGCTTTGATGTCTGTTTGATGTTTTTAGTCACATTTTCATTGACGAGCTGTCTTTAAATGAATATTCTCTGCAGCAGAGTTACGGCTGTCAGCTTTTTCTTTGGAACTCTCCGCAGCACTGAAGGAATCAATATTCGGAGTAGGCGAAGAGGCCACCTTTACCTCATGGAGACGCATCATGATGAGCTCTGATTAACTGACTTCTTGCCAAACACTGAGGAGCAGGTGAGTGAATTATCCTCTCAGACGAATGCAAGCTCAACATTTATTTTTCCATCTGTAACCACGTCCATTCGGTTTCAGGGAGTGTCAGTTGACCATGTAATTTAATGGCCCACATTTTCATTTCTTATGCAAACAAAGTAATGTTTGGTAAAAAACATTCAAAAACATGTCCAACCCCTTCCTCACCTGTGGCCTCCACCATCCCCTCCAGGATGACCACTATCTCAAAGTCCTCCTTCTCCAGCTGGGCCTGTGACATGTCCCAGAAAGGCGAATGCGTGTCGATCTCATGAGAGATCACCAGCGGCGAGACGAGGAAGAGGCGGTCGTCGCCTGTCTCGAAGCCCACGCTGATGTCTGTCTGGTCCAGAGGGATGAACTCACCTGGAGGTAGAGAAAAGACATCAAAATGTTAAGATTAGATTTAAATATATAAATAATACTTGTGCAGTGTGGGACATTCTCACCTTCCTGAGTCTGTTTGGACTTGATGAGCTTGGCCCTCATGTTGGCTCCGACGATGTGGGAGCTGCGCAGGTCGCCAACTCTGAACATCAGACACAGCTTGTCGTCCCTCAGGGAGATGACGGCGTGCTTGGAGAACACCAGTGTCTCGGCTCGTTTGTTGGGTTGTGAGATCTTCACAAACATGCAGCCCACCTGGAGGAGGGGGGGGGGGGGGCAAAAGGAAAATGAGGCTCTTTTGAAAACTCCAGAGATTCTCACACAAGTAGAGGATTTATGAAAAATGAATGATCTCTTGTTTTCAGAATTCATAATTAAAACATCAGCAAAAACAACTGAATGATTCTAAAGAAAAAAACCACAGCTGGGACATTTTACAGGCTATTTCTATTTGTGGTTTCCAGGACCGGGGCTCACCATGAAGGCGTTGACCATTGATCCCAGTATGGCTTGCAGCAGCAGCAGCATGGTGCCCACCGGGCACTGGTCAGTGATGACCCGGTGGCCGTAGCCAATGGTGGTCTCTGTCTCGATGGAGAAGAGGAAGGCCGAGATGAAGCCATTGACATTGTTGACGCACGGCGTCCACGTCTCATCCTCCAGATGGTCCAGATCCCCCCTTGGGAGGAAAAGGAGAATGTGAGAGAAAGGGGAAGGAGGGAGGGCGACAGAGTGGGTGTTAAGTGAGATAGAAAGAGTGAGAAGATTTATATTTTTAGAACGAAGGTGGAGAAGTTTACTGTGTGTATGACAAGATGACTCATCCCTCCATTTATATTATCGCCTCCTTTCAGCTAATTCTTATAATGACCGAGATGTAATCCGATTCATCACACTGCGGCTCGATGGTTAACTTTACTTTTAAGCTGTCACTTCTGCTTGATGCAGCATAACTCCACATTTTCAATGATATATCATCACATGCAATATCTCGGCTTTATCTGCTGGCTGTTAAGACCTGTTCCACTTAGAGTCTGCAGAACTAATGTTCCCGTTTAACACAGGGCGGGCTAATTAATGAAAGTGGTGTTAAGTATTTTATATAATCTATAACTTTTATTGACCCGTGTTGGTGACCAAGGAAATGCAGCAACAGTGACAGCTCCCTGGCACCACTGAAGGTGGCTTGTAATTGATATAAAAAGGTCAGGATTTTACGAGACAAATATGTTAGCTAATTAGAGTGTGGATCCAGCAGACACATCATGGAGTGAAGAGGTAGCACATCGTGATTAAAACACGCCATAGTATCAATGCTGCTTTGTCATCTGCCTGATTTATCCTCATCAGGACCATCTTACCTGCAGTAGGCTATGAGGTACCAGATGGCCCCGAAGAAGAGCCATGTGACGGCATAGGCCATGACGAAGACGAAGAGCGAGCAGCGCCAGTTGAGGTCCACCAGCGTGGTGAAGATGTCCGTCAGGTAGCGGTAAGTCTCCCGCATATTACCGTGCTGCACGTTGCACCGACCGTTTTTCTCCACGTAGCGCTGCCTCTTGCGCCGAGCCCGAGCTGGTAAGATCATTTTAGTTTGAAAGACAGAAACATGTAAGGTGGAGGCTCGTGAATGATGTCTTGCTCTTGTGGGAAACACCTGCAGCATCGGCTTTGGTACTTTTATTCTCAAACCACGGTCAAAGACAAATCTTCATCGGCCTCGGTTTCATAACCCGAGAGGCCTTTGAACCCCCTCCGCTAGAAAAACTTCAAAAACAGACACCAGGCCGCCCATCAACACTCCTGCAAAGTTTTGCTCTTTGAAGCTGCAACTACGACGGCAGTCAGAGGATGCGAGCTGAATGAAGGCACACACAGAGATGGGAGGACAAACACAGGGTACCAGGGGACAAAACGACTTAAGAGAGACACAGAGTGACTCAGAAGAAGAAGGAACAGGAGAAATGGAAAGAGACAGATCAGGAAAAGAGAGCAGACGAAGTGTGACAGAACATCCTGAAACACTCAGAGAAAATCTACGACATTGGACTGTAGTTATTGCTCAACCCTGAGGGAGATTCGTGATGATATATTTTCTTAGAGGAATCTTTGATTTTCACTCTGGCTGCACCCAGAAAATAAACTAACAACTTTCAAGTGCTTTGTCTCTTGCGTTGACAGAGCAGCGAGCGCGGCCCTGGATGTCGGTGCTGGTGTCTATTCTATGAAATGGAACTGAATAATCTTATAGTCCTCTTACTGCTCTTTGAGACATGGACACTAAAACATAATGTTTCAAAGGACGTTGTGGATATTTCGGAGCAGATGACAATGACGTGCGTGGCTGGTGAAACACTGCAGCCTGGGTCAAGTCAAAGCTCCTGGTATCTGGAGAGGAGATACCATTAACGACGCATGCACAGCATTCATTGCCAATTAATACGTTCACTGTTCATCATGCAGAGCAGGAAGTCCCATCAGAGTCACTCACCCCACCCGAATCGCCCCCTCTCCTTCTCCGCCCCCTGCGTCTTCTTCCTGTGCTCATTGGCTTTCGCCTCCCGCTCGGCCAGCTTGGCCTGGAACGACCTGTTGACCTTTGCTAAGACAGGAGGGGACGGCGCAGTCTCTGTGGTGACCACGTGGCCCAGCTCCTCCGATAGGTTGAAGACTTCCGTCGAGGCGGTGGCCTCCGTGGCCACCTCCACCTCTTCCCCTTCCCCCTTCTCCTCCACGGGTAGCGAGAGGGATTCTGGGCGGGAGGGGAAGACAGAGTTCTCCAGCGCCATGGCCCGTGTGTGTGCGCGTGTGTCAAGTGTATCAGTGGGTTTTTTGTTTCCTCCCTACGGCAGTCTCAGTCCAGTGGCGATTGATCGGACCATTTGTTTGTTTGAACGAAGCCTGGAACAGAAAGAACACAGCGACAGAACACATTCATGAAACCGATCAGCTGTTCTGACGTCACCAAACTTCTCTGACGCACACGTTTTGAGAAGAAACAGAAAATACTTCAGCGTCCATTCAGTAACCAAGGGGCTAGCTCACTGTGTTTTCCATGGTTCTCTTGATGCTGCATGTTTATATTTAGGTTCACACCCCAAGAGTTTGGAAAAAGGATGGATGTCTGTATGACAACAATATATGATATCTGACATCCTGCATTAGCCAAAGGGGTCAAATGAATCTTACATTTCTCTGCATTTAAACAAGAAACAAAATAGATTTCCAGCTTCTCTTCATCTATAAGTTCTCATCAGTCGAGCTTGGAGGTTGCTGGACTTCCAGATTTGACCTCCTCTCTGAAAACCTAACAAAAATATTTTTTTATATCCATTTATGAATCTGTGATTTACCTTTAACCCCTCAGCACTGTGCGCCATATGCACATTACAGGCGCGTTCACTGTTTGGCTTGGTTTCATCAGAGGCCTGCGGGCAGGTGTGTGTGGTCCATCCATGCATGTGTGTGTTGTGTAAGTGCTCCAACTGCTGCACTGGGTGTCGTGGATTTATACTACAGGCCTGCTGATGTTTCTTACATAAGTCCCACACAAGTCTGAGAAGCTGGGTTAAATATGTGCTGTATGTGGGCAGTGAGACGGGCTGTGTGAAATGTTTGCACAGTAAAATGGAGTCCTGGTGCTCTGTAGCCTGGGATGATGTGCGTCCATTTGGACAAGTGGGAGAGGAGACTGCTAGGGACACTATCAAGATGACGCACTGATGGATGGATCACAAATAGCCTCCATCAGGAGCAGCAGCCAATAAGCTCCAGGGCTGTGGATTAATGTCAGGCAGCTGCAGAAAAAGAAGCAAATCTTACCTGCGCATAAAACCAGATGTTGTATCATGTGGAAAAGGACAATCTGGTCCATGAACGACCCGGGGTTTGCAGCCTTGGTTCGATGACACCCATGCCTTGTGTTTACCAGCAGCGTCTGTCCACCCCGACTCCCTGCTTCTTCTCCGGGAAAAACAAAGAGCACCTCGATCCGAGCGCTCGGCTTTCAGGCGCTGTGAGCAAAAACCCGCTCCGGAAAGAAATGGAGCATCACGACGGTTCAAGCGCAGGTCGACAGCTGCGGTTGGGGATCATGAGTCGGGCGGTAGACCTGCGAAATGGTGGCGGCAAGAGGAAGAGCCGGCGGCGGCGCGGAGAGCTCCATCATCCTCGGTCAGGTGTGAAGCCACCGCGCGGCGGAGGATGGAGCTGTCATCAGCCCAGCCCCTCGCAGCCCCAACCGGCCCTGCCTCCTCTCACACTCCCCTCAGCCCCACCACAGAGGGGACCCTCCTCTTCCTCCTCTCCTCCCCTTCTCCTGCAGCTGCACACATGTCAAACAAGAGGAAATTATTTCATCTGTGTGTCAGATTGTGATACAAACTTTAAGTTGAAGTATAAATATTGAGGTTTCTTTGAATTCTCACCATCACATTTGTTAGACAAATGTTTTTTCTTCTATTTTGGCCTTTTGTATGTATATTAATCTATGCTTTATTTTACCTGAACAATAACGCTCGTCACCCACGTGTTTGGATTCTTCCATATGGAAGGTAATGGGGGGGGGGGTGATTTGGATTTTTATATTTAAATATACATGAATAATTCAATGGTTAAGCAGACAACAAGTCATGTAACTAAGATGGTTCGTGAAAAACGCCACAATTATTATTATTTTATATTACATCTCTGACATTATTCGTTGGACCTTGAAAAAGAAAAACATGTTCACCCTCCGGCCACTAGGGGTGGTATAGTCATCGCTGAAGCCGGTGTGTATTCCTCCTTTTCCAAGATGTCGGTGTACGGGCCAGTGGTGAAAATTCACCCCGTCGTACTCGCTTCTATCTGCGACTCTTACGAGCGGAGAAATGAGGGAGCGAGCCGTGTGATCGGGACCCTACTGGGTAAGCGACGGGTTGAAACCTCTGCCCCCCCAGTGGATCGAGCTGCTTCGGTCCGGAACTGGTGATGCGCGGCTAGCATGTTTAGCTCGTCTGCTAACGCACGCTGGCCTTAGCGTTAGCGCAACTAGCCAAACAAGCTAGCAGCAGCTGGATGCCTGTTCCACTAACTCGGTTAAATTCAGTTAGCTGAGTTTGTTTAGTGTGTCTATATCAGGCACGTGCTGTTACAACAGGAAACAACTGGGACCCGACGCTGTTAGTGATAGTTCGTCATTATTTTAGGCTGTTGCTTAGCTAGGAAGCTAACAAAGTGGAGGAGACTAAATAAAAACCTCAGTCGTCAATATCTGTGTCTCCTCTGCTCCTCAGGTTCTGTTGACAAACACTCTATTGAAGTGACCAACTGCTTCTCTGTTCCCCACAATGAATCCGAGGACGAGGTGCGTTCTTCAGTTTCATTTTTTCCTGTTTAACGTTTTAAACCATTCCCCAGTCTAATATCTGTCATCATAACAGTAGATATTGTGTTGAACACGAGATAGATTTGAGCTTCACATTCATTCAGACTTTCCAACATGTTTGCCTTTAAAGGGCCTTTGAGTTAAATGAGTCTTTGACAACAGGTGGCTGTGGACATGGAGTTCGCCAAGAACATGTACGAGCTCCACAAGAGGGTTTCACCATCTGAGGTCATCATCGGCTGGTGCGTCACTGACTCACATTTGGAAATTAAGAGACAGTATTAACAGGAAAAACCTTTCATAACAGAGCCATCTGTCCTCAGGTACGCCACCGGCTTTGACATCACAGAACACTCAGTGCTCATCCATGAGTACTACAGCCGTGAGGCCACCAACCCTATCCACCTGACCGTGGACACAGCTCTGCAGAGCGGCAAGATGAACATCCGCGCTTATGTCAGGTTGGCTGAGCTTCCTGTCAGTGGCTCTCTGTTTTTTATGATCGACTACATGCACCTCTGATACTGAGTCTGACTGCATTGCTCTCCGACATACAGCGCACAGATGGGCGTGCCAGGAAAGACCGTTGGAGTGATGTTCACCCCCCTGTCTGTCAAGTATAACCAATACGACACCGAGAGGATAGGCGGTAAGACGACACAGCGAATTCCTTCCTGGTGAAATGTCTGGGGGCTCGTGATGGTTACTTGTCCACTGTGTTTTTGCCCTCGGTAGCTCTGAAGTCTTAATGGTTCTTTCCTGTTGCAGTGGACCTTCTCCAGAGGACTCGTGTGACTCCCAGTCGCACCAAGGGGCTGACCTCAGATCTGTCCCAGGTCGCTGGGTCTGCTGCACGGGTGCAGGACATGCTGACCACCATGCTTGCGTACATTGACGACGTGCTGGTGAGCATTACAGTGAATGTCTCTAAGGGACCATACAAACACTCCCAAAGATGAGACATCACCTGCTGCTATTGGTTTTACTGGTCCTGCTTTTAACGTTGTTCGCTCTGTCTCAGTCTGGCAAGGTGACAGCAGATAACAGCGTCGGCCGTTTCCTGATGGACCTGGTCAACAAGGTTCCCACCATCCCAGCTGAGGACTTTGAGAACATGCTCAATTCCAATATCAATGTAAGTTCTTTTCATCAGCCAGAAATGTGCTGTTGTTTCTACTCAGTGGGTTTAGTGCGTCCGCTTCAGCCTTCTGATTGTGTGATTGCTGCACTCAGGCTTGTTCTTTGTTCGGTGGCACACTCCCACTGATTACAGGAAGTATTTAATCAGGGAGCAGATTTGTTGTCAGTGCTCTCCTGGCGCTGCCTTTCTCAAACCACTTTGCCCATCAATTTCATTAGAAGAGTAGGAGCAGTGGTTTTTAAAGCTGTCGTAAGGACACTCATAACTTTTATTTCCTTGCTATGCTGTAGGGACTCTTGCACTGTTTTACTTCATAACAAAATGCCAATGCTCCGTTTTGTCGTTGCAGGACCTGTTGATGGTGACCTACCTGTCAAATCTGACCCAAGCACAGATTGCCCTGAACGAGAAGCTGGTGCTGCTTTGAGGGGATTTCTTTATTTAATTTTGTACCTTTTTTTTTTTTTTTGACTGAGATGAAGAATAAAGATGTTAAACAGTCATAATGTTCTTATTCCCTTTGGGTTCCAGGTACTGTCTTGATGATGATGATAATGTAATTACAAATAACAGTTTTTTTTTCCCACAATGACTCATGAACTTTACAGGAAGGGATTAATTGCTAATTCAATCTGGATTGTTGCATTAATGTTACTGAACCACATGTGAGGCAGCTCATATTTGCCACTGCTAAGTCTTTGGTGTAGAATCGGTGCAGATAAAGTTGATTCACATGAGACTTCTGACAGAATTAAGTCCAACTTTTTACTATAAGACTGTATGGCTTTATTTGTTCTCTACATAAATATACATTCAACTCAGGGGCAGGAGTTTATCATGTTATTGCAAAGCCCCTGAGACACATGTAGAGCTTAGTGCAAGGGTGGAGCTGCAGTCCTGTCTCAGAGGCAGACTGCGGAGCTGCCGTTGGGCTTCTTGTTGCTGAGAGGCTTGCTGGTTCTTCCTGCGGTCATCGAGGTTTTGTCTCTGACTCTGCGGCCTTTCCACCTTCGGCCTGCGGGTTCAGCATCTTCTCCACGGCTGCGTATCCCAGCACGGCCCGGTCATACACCGAGTCCCCCGCGGCCTTGGCGATGGCGGCCGCTCGCTCCGGGTAGTAGAGGGAGGCGCTGACGGTCACCAGGCCGGGCGGGTACAGGAGCCTCTTAATCCGGGAGCCTCTGGCGAGCACCAGCCCCAGGAGCCCGGTCAGTCCGATGATTCCGGCCCGGGGGTAGAAGTCCTTCGGCGGGTCCTTCAAGTAGGCGTAAGTGTCGTGACCGCGCTGGAGCACGCTCATGATCTTGGGTTTGATTCGGTCGTACGCGCCCCGGCACCAGGCGGACTGAGGCTCCAGCTGCTTCCTGAGGGAGGCCAGGCTCTGCTCCAGCTGACCCGCCGCAGGCTCCTCGCACACGGCTGTCCGAGGAGGGTCCGAGTACAGAGACAGCTCGTCCCGGTTCAACACGCAGCTCGCCGCCTTTTTCTCTCCGTCACCGGCGGCGGCCGCACATGAGGTGACCGGTAACAGAGTGAGAGCCCCCGGCATGACACCGCCACCTGTCACCTTCAACATGATCCCCGAGGGCCATGCAGGCGATACGGTGTCCGAGGAGAGACACGAATCCCCGGTTCCGCCTTTCAGCTGACAGCACGTCACACGAAGAGTCTCATGCTACCTGCTGAACAAATAAATAAATAATCATGACGACTATTATTTGTTTTAAATGATTATCACGGATAATTAGCTGTAAATATGACATTTAGTTTTTAACTATTCTTGTAGAAGTGTATGAGTATACGGAGTCTTGTTATGTTTTATTTATTTACATTCTAAATAGTTCATTTAATTTTCTTCTTTTTTATTTAGAATAGAATAGATAGTGCTTTCATTCATTCCCAAGGGGAAATTCCTTTGATACACGTATGAACAATCAAGTACAACATCATATTTTTGTGACGTCACCGGTTCCCATGGCAACCAGACAGCCTGTTCGTCTCCATGGAAACGAAGAGCGTCAACAGCAGCGTGGAGCAGAGTTTTCACTTCTACGTCTCATTGTTGCTGCCAGTGTTTTTTGTGAATGGAGGGTTTCGTTCCCTCCGCTCAGAGTTTGCAGGCTCTGTCTGCTCTGTTATCTGCTCCACAGGAGGAAGAGGAGGAAGAGGAGAGCAGAGTAAGTTCAGAGGCAGAAGAGTTTCAACTTGCACACACAGTCGTTCGTTGACAACATCTGTTCATCTCCACAGAAGCTGACAGCCCTGGCACAGCTGGGTCCTGGACACATCGGTCCCCCCGCCAAGAAAGACGCAGAAGGTAATAAATCTAATTTTAATCTTCATCATATGCTACAACTGATGTGTTCACACGTTTGTGCCGGTGCTCATTTAGTGACCAGCACCTATGTGAAGAGGAACAGTAAAGATATCTGGAGCGAGGAGGAGGTCGCTGACGGCTCCGAGTTCGATGATCTGACCGACCTGCGACCCCAGCCCGAGTGAGACCTCATCTGCCTGTCTCTGGTTTTTCTGTGGACTCTGTCAGACCTGGGGGGATCTAATGAGGCGAGGTCTGAAATAACGCTGTGGCTTCTTGTTCATCTGGTCTCCAGGTATGAAATAATCCTGAAGCAGAGTGTGGGGACCGAGGATCTCTTCTTGGGCTTGAGTAGAAAGGACCCGTCGTCCATGTGCTGTGAAGCCATGCTGGTACTTCAGACCCTAGGATTACTGCATGCACTACAACATGTACTAGTTCGACAATGAAGGAAATTTGGAGAAAAGGATGTTGACTGAATATTAAACCTCAGTAACCTCAGTGTCATGTTTCTTTAGTCTGTGTGAGAAATTAAAGAGGCTGACTTTTTCCTCCTCATAGGTGAAAATCAAACTGCCAGACACTAAAGCTCCGGATGTGGTCCTGGATGTGAAAGAGAAGTTCCTTGATCTACGGACGCCAAAGCAGTAAGGGATGCTTTGAAAATGTTCTCTTTAATATTTAATCCCCCAGAGATGAGGCAGCGGCAGTCCAAACGCACCAATTTCCAGTCATTTCCTTTTAATCAGAGCTTCACATCCTGATCAGAGCTTTGATTGCTGCTTTGCACGGCTCTGAACATCCTCCTCTCTCTCTCTCTCGCCTCCTCTTTAACCTGCATGTCTTTTTCTCATCCTCTCTTCAGCAAATTGGGTCTCCATCTCCCAGATGCTGTCCACAGCCAAGAGGGCAGAGCTCAATTCTTCACTGAGCGAGAGGAGCTGGAGGTGACGCTGTTTTTGAAACGGCCCATGGATTTCATTAACATGCCGTAGGACAGCAGGACAATGTCCCCATGGGTATTATTACATTTATCACCACTGGTGGAGAAAAACACATGTATCTGATGCTTTTCCAATAAATATATAAATGCTCCCATTGTTTCTGAGTGTGTCTTCTAATCCCTCCTCCCACAGACAGATTGACATTAACTCTGGTTGTTTGTCTCTGTGTGTCAGCTGTGTCAGCTGTTATGATGGATTCCAGGCAGCCTTTAAACCGCGTGCAGCTCCAGTTTTTTTTTTTAAAAACAGTGAATTTAAATTTTACATAATTCAACCCTGACATACGTTTAAATCCAGAATTAAACCGGTCTGTGGTTGATAGCTCAGATAGAGGGAGGAGAGATGTTCAGTAAACTCAGCAAATGTCCTGCAGTCAAACAGGAAAGTGGAAGAGCCGGTTCCTCATGATCCAACATCAAACTCATCCTGAGGACCTTCTCTGGGGCATAGGATGTCTTCTTTGGACATCAGCATGTCAACAGAACGAAACTGGACAGACCCCCTGCTGCTCCAATGTCTCTGTATATATTCCATGTGTTTGAGTCTTTTATTTAGATTTCTTATAGTCTCTGGTGTTGTTTATGTTTATTACATTTTTCCATTTGCTGCTGTGACATGGTGAACTGACTCAGAAAGGAGCATCTCATCTTAAACCTGTATTGCTCATGTGAATGTGTTAAAGTGTTCACTTTAAACTCTTTTAAACATATGTATAATGTAATGTGTAATGGGCCTGTAAATGTCCTGTAAACTTTTACACTAACAACAGAACGTCCCCACCGCCTCCTCAGCTCTATTAGACTCTACAGACTTTTGTAAAAAATAAAAAATAATAATAATAATACAATAAAATAACTGAAACTCATTTGATTTGCACAAACACACATTAGGTTTGATCCCGGGTGAGAGCCGCACCCCCCTCCCCGGAGCTCTGGTTCCGCAGCGGCGGCGGCGCCGGTGGCGTGATCATGTGACGCCTGCATTTCCGACACAACAATACAAACACCGTGTCGGTCCGCGTCCACGCTCCCACTCTCTCTCTCTGTCTCTCCCCCTCCCCAGCGCCTCGCTCTCGGTATGGCGGACGGCGAGCGGTCCCCGCTACTATCAGACCTGGGAGATGGAGCTCTTGGCAGCGGCAACGGCGGAGTGTCTCCCGGCGCGGCGCCCTACGGTGTGCCCAACAAACCCCAGAGTGAGTATCCCCGGTGCCCGGCTCCCCGCCCGACTCCCAGCCGGAGCTAGCCTAGCCTAGCACTGACTGGGCATTCTGTTCTCCCCGGTTAGCTCAGCGGGGACAACGACACCGACTCGCCTGGTTGTGTATGTGCACCTGCAGGGTGTGGCGCTACCTATCTGGTTGTTTTATGATCAATTCCAGACTGATTAAAATAAAGTGTTTGACTCTCCAATGTTACAGAGGATGGAGGGAATCAGCCTTCAGCTAACTAGCTAGCTAAACTGCAGCCGCTATTAGCGTGTAGCTTGACAGCTAGCAGCACTTAGCGCAGCCTCGGCTTAGCGCCTCCGCACTCTCATCCCTTCCTTTTTATTTAAAACATTTATTATGGACGTCCTCCAGCAGGTGGCTGGTGTCCGCTGTGCTCCCCCAGCTAGCTCAGAGCACCGCTCCGTTAGCTAGCATCTGGGAAACACCTGATGTGATTGACAGGGATGAGAGCCGTGATGGAGGCTTCAAGAAGCAGCTGCGACCAGTGGCCGCGGACAGAGGGGAGGGACTGTTCTCTCAGGACGTTAATGGAAAATGCATGAGATACGACTCTTAACGATGTTTGGCCTCCACAACCTGCTCTGAGCTCTGCTCTTCATCTGCCGGCCTGCTGGGTCCTGCTGGGTCCTGCTGGGTCCTGCACATCCAGATGAGACTGTGTTGCATCAGACTGCTCAGCTACACACTCTCTGCTTCTCTCTGACCAGCACATAGACTCCTGTTTGTTGAGACTAACGCGGCTCAGCATTCCTGGAGTGTTTTCCTTCCAAAGCCTCTTTTCAGTCGAACTGAAGGGGAAATCTCATTACCCAGTTAATCGTAAAGTAAGAAGTTACTCGTCATGGGAGTTGAGACAACTCTTGTGACTGTATTCGCTTCCCAACAATCCTTCATTTGTTATTCGCTGCTCCTGCTGTTGTTTAATCCACAGCTGTGTTCCTCCCCTGTCCCCTGCCCCCGTCCCATCCAGGCTTTCCTCCGTTCCCCAGCCCAACTCAGCCCTCGGTGCTCCTCGGGGAGGATCCTCCGCCCTACTCCCCACTCACCTCCCCTGAGAGTGGCAGTGCTCCTGTTATCAACTGCAGGGTGTGTCAGAGCCTGATCTCCGTGGAGGGCAAGATCCACCAACACGTGGTGAAGTGTGGGGTCTGCAATGAAGCTACGGTACGTTTTCAGAGGAGGATGTAGAACCAGATCCAGTGCACGCACACAGCCTACTTCCGCTCACACAAATGATCATTTCCCCACAGATCTGCAGTGGCTTCTCGCCGCACAGGGTGTGTTAGGTTAATCCACCAAGATGTCCACCCCCATCTTGTCAGAAATGATGCTATAAATGACTCTCAAAGTACTGGAGACTGACATTTCTTTAAAAATCCAACAGAATCCGTATCATCTTTAGTTCCAGTGTGAGGGTCTGGTGAACTCTGAAATCCTAAGAAAAATGTTCTCGAAAAGTTGTTCTCATCAACTAACGCTTTGAATAAATGGCACAGTGTTTATAACATGGGAGAGTGACTCGAATTTAATTATCAAGATTCACATTCTGTCACTTTCCTTGCAGCCAACTCATCAAATTTCACTTTGCTGTCGTCTCCCACCTTAAAGGTTGCTCCCTCTCTCTCTCCCTCCAGTTTTATGTTACATTCCCAACAGAAAAGAATACACAGGGATCTTGTTATGATCTGAGAACCACCATCAGGCAGACAGCATCATTTGTTTAATGTTAAAACACAGACTCAAGTTTCTGCTCTCAGAGAGCTAATGAGGTGATAGACAGAAAGTTGCCCCAACATTTGTAAACGACACACACCTTGTGAAGAATGTAATTGCAAAATGGAACATAAGGTGTAGCAGCTGTTTGGAGCAAATATGAAAATCATGTAGTGAATTTTAAATTTAATTCCAAACGGCAACAGCAATTTTTAAAATGGATTCTCATTGTGTAAGCCTTTGTCTTTATTTTGCTCTATATTGTTATTTTAAAGTTAGAACTTGTGTTGGTGAGAATTTATCCCTTTTAAAAAGCTATGGATACCGGCTGTCTCTGTCTGTACACCGTCTTTCCTTTCACCTAATCTGCTGCCATTCCTCAGGAGGAGCTGTTTAATTGTCTTCTCTGTCACCTGTGGAGTAACAAGCAGCAACTTAGGGGTCCTTGTGCTGCACTCCCATCCCACTGCTCCTTATCTACAACCACAGTACTGCTGCTTCTATGAGGCGAACATTCTCCCTCATGTAGTATTGGATAATTCTGGTCTATCAAGAATAACTGGGTTGTTATTTATCCTTATTTTTTATTTGTTGCCTCACCTTTACGGCCTTGTGTGTCTCTGACTCCCTCCGCAGCCCATTAAGAACGCCCCAGCAGGGAAGAAGTACGTTCGCTGCCCTTGCAACTGTCTGCTCATCTGCAAAGTCACTTCCCAGAGGATCGCCTGTCCCCGACCATACTGGTGAGAAATACACACTCAACCTGTGTGTGTGTTTGTAAACGTGTATGAGTGTGTTTGTGGGAGAGGGAGAGAGGTGTGAAGTGGAGGAGCCCAGCTGCAGTGGGAGTAACAGTTCCTCAATTAAGACTCTGCTCCCAGCGCAGTTTACATGCAGTGTTCAGCGAGCCGGACGAGGAAATAACAGCCTCATTACAACAGCTGCATCATGGGTTTCACTTGAGCATGATGCTCATATTATGAGAGGTGTAGCTCTAGGGGTCTTAGGGGTGTGTGTGTGGGGAGTTGTGTTAATATTCAATTTCATTTACACTCTAGACGGCATCAGGAAAAAACACAAAAGTAAAGTGTCACTCCCGACACGCCTCTGCTAAGGCCCTGATGAGGCCTCATTCCACCTGTTTTGACCCAAATAAAAACCTCACTGTCAAAGCTAAGCACTGTTGGAATACTGCCACCTAAAACCTGAGCTGTCAGAATGCCCATTGTTCACAAAACTTTAATTGTTCTGCCTCTGAAGCAGTCAGACACTTGAAGTAGAAAAAAGGGGCCGCCCTCTTTTTCCTCCTTTTCAAACACCTCCTTCACTGACCAAGCTTTGTTTCTGTTTTGATCCTGACCCGCTCCCAAATTTAACGCATTCTTCCATGGGTCATGTGTCGTCCTTCCACAAAATCCCGTGGAAATCGGTCGTGTAGATTTTGTGTAATCCTGCTGAAAAACAAACAAAAACATAACCTCCTTAGCTGAGGTAATGAATTCAGTATCTGTCTGCCTTAATTATACTCTAAACTCCTGCTGTGTAGCTACCAGCCATATGCACACTGAGCAAATCCGTTCATATTATCATATCAGAGGGCAGCATGAGCACAGAAGCCACAAACAGATGACAGTAAACTAGGGAAGGTTCCAAAGTCGTTCTAGAGATCACTTGTGTGAGGTTCTTTATTTTCCAGGGAATAAAGAAAACATTACATGGCTGCTGACAGTTGAGAAAGAATAGGATGATTTCTGTTGTCTTCTGTCAGGGCAGCTGCTGAACGAAGAGCAACACAACAATTCTTACAGGTCAAACGCCAATGTGTTGGGATTTTTATCATCGCAAACACATGGCCGATATCACGGAGAAATTCAAGGCGCTGGCAGCTCATCTGAACGTCATGCTGCTGCAGCCGGGTGTAATTGCTCAGAAAGATAAGGTTCCTTGTTTATGCTCGAGGCATAAAATGAGCAAGAGCAACATTTATAGCCATCTTTTTTCTCTTCTTAATCTTCTGCTGCGATGTAAATGTGCATCATTTAAACTGTACATTTTAAATAAATGAAATCTGCAGCTTCAGTGCCGATCACAGGGCTGGACTCGAGACTCATTAGAGTCTAATCTTTCATGAACTGTCCCATTTTAAACTAAAATATTACATTTACTCTTGAACCAGTAAATTTCTTTCACATTGTTTTACATTTTATTCATTTAAAACAAAGTGAGAATCGGGCTCTCATCACTTATATCTGTTATAGATTTCTTTTAAATCACTGTGTCTAATAAACAAAATTGTACTGTCATAGCTGACGAGTGGGATTTAGCTTGATACTGACGCAGCAGTCTCCTAACCACATGTCGTCCATTTTATTAAAGACATCCTAAAAAGCCGCAAATATTCCCCAAAGGCCACTTTTTGCTTTTTGCATTGAGTCCAGTCAGACTGGAGCTCTGGTCCGGTCACTGACTCTGAGCTGTAGAAAAGCAACGTTAGCGGTACTGATGAGGATTGGCTGCGTCACCTCAGCAGCAGGCGACTGTTCACGTCAAACGCTGAATAATATCTTGAGTCATTGGTGGTGTGGATGCTGACTTAAAGTGGCTCTGTCTCTTCACAGTAAGAGGATAATAAATCTGGGTCCAGTTCATCCTGGTCCTGCCAGTCCTGATCCCCAGCCAGCCGGGGCCCGCGTCTCCTGTGGACACTGCAGCAACACCTTCCTGGTAACTCTCACCCAACCTTTCTTTGTTTTGTTTTTTTACTCGGGTTAGTTTCAGAGGAGAAAATATCAAATGTGGATCACAAACCAAATCCGCCTTGACCTCAGAGTACACAGCACATGTTTTTCAAAATCCTTTGAGCTCAAAGGTCCACTTGTGAGCTTTTATTCATTTTTTGCACCTTTTTCTTCACACCGTGAGACTTCAGCAAGAGGGAAAGTAAAACAAATGTAGACGACTCCCTTTCCCAGTGGCCACTTGTCAGCTGACTCAGTCAATCTCATTCCTCTCACACAATTAGTCTCTGACAGGCAACATTTTCCAGGCTGTGACAGCTCTCGCTCTCGGCCTGTTGATGAATTTTCCACGTTTAATTTCTGCAGTACAGACGTCAGGAGGTGTTAAGAACTAGTTTTTGCTTTTTTTGAGGCAGCGAGACTTGAACCTTTAAGACCTGAAGTCTAAGATAAGACCTTTGATACACTGCTAATGTGCAGAAGAGCAAATGAACTTTAATCGATTACCAGTGTCATTCTCGATGGCATCAGTAGGATGTTCTGCATCAATTCATTTTTTGAAGAGATGATGAATGGTTGTGCAAAGTCGCGGGACAATAAAAATTGGCTGCTATCAGCTTCTTAAATATCTTGTGACAGTTTCAGGAGGTCTGCTGTTAAATGTTTCACCGCTCACAACCAAAGACTGACTGTCGAGCGAACCCCCTGTTGCACCAGGCCAAGTAAATAAATGTTGAGTTATCGGTCAAGATCAATAGTGCTATAAACTCTCAGCTGATATACCCTGGCCATTTTGTGTTAAAAGGAAAGTAAACGTCTTAACTTACTCCTCTTTAACAATGTGTAGGACAGATAAAGATGCTTTGGATATACGGTGAAAGGAAGGAGGGTGGCATGCCAGAGAGAGGAGAGCAGAGGTGTAAACGGATGTGAGATAGATGGGACGCTGTGTTTAGCATTCAGCTGGACCTTCCCCTCCTGCAAACAGATACGGTGGCTGAATGAAAATACAAATCTGTGCCCTGGGTGGCGTCGCAGTGAACCCTTTGTCACAGATTTTGTGATTACGTTCTCGTGCAGTGTCTCCATCAGAAGAAGAATGTAGAGCACGCAGAGTGTATTTTGTTCTCATAAACACACCTGAGCGTCAGGCAGGGAACGAATGTCTACACCCGCAGAGAAAGCAATTTTTCTTTTTCATTTTTTTGTATGGTAAGCAGCACCTGTTGGCAAGAACTGGGATGGTTGTATTAAATTTCCCAAAGTGTGTCATCAATCCATGTGCAGCTGCAGGCGAATTGGAATAAGGTGAATAAGTTTTGTTTTGGCTGCGCACGATGCGAGCGTGCGTTCGAGGGTGTAGACGCGTCAGTGCAGATTTGCATGTTACTGAGCTGAGACAAATTCAGGATCAACTATTGGATCTATTGATTATTAGTCAATGATCGTGAAAGGCTCCCATGTATTTTTTATTTGGTTGAAGCTTCTCAAAGGAGCGCTGTTGCTTTTTCTCTTTGAAAAAAGATGTTTTTGATTTCTGAGTGAGATGTTTGAATTCAATTGAATGTAATACTGAGAGTTACACACCCACAACTTCTGTCATTTCCAGTGGACAGAGTTCACAGACCGGACACTGGCCAGGTGCCCACACTGCAGGAAAGTGTAAGTAGCCATAAGTAATAAACCCATCACACCACATCATGCTCACTGGACTTAAATTAACTCACCTTAAAACCTAAGGAGGTGATGTCTTCAGGGGCGTCCTCGAGGACAGAACCTACGTGTGTCTTCTTTCAGTCAACGAACATTTACCAGAAGTGTTCCAGAGGGGTTGATTGTGACGATGTTCTGCTCTGACCCAACCTGCTGCCTTCTTAATATATGAAAGGCAAACTCCCAGACATTGAACTTTCACTGTTAATCTCATTCTTGGATCTCCGGCTCCATAAGCATCTTAACATCACGAGCGAATGGCCCCAAAGTGAAATGTGCCAGTGTGTTAGTTGTGTCACTGCAACAAGGTGACCTGGAGCAGTTTTTATAAACGCCTCTAGTCAGGAGATTTCTGTTCGTCACATCCAAAATAGCTCCAGGATGGATTGAGCCTGGAGAGGTGCTGCTTGAATTTGAATTTCTGCAGGTGCATCGCAGTCATCCATCGCGTGTCTCTTCAGTCCCGCACCTCCTTTGGCTGTCGTAAATTTCAAACCACGACTTATTCAAAGTTGCTGCTCCTGGAGAAACTTTTGTGGCCACCTCTGATGAACATGTTGAGATGTGTTTTTATAGTCCAGAAAAACATTCGGTCATGTCACCGAGTTTATTTTAATCTTGTCTCCTAATGAGGTCGTCCTCTCTCTCGGTCCTGCAGCTCCTCCATTGGTCAGAGGTACCCCCGGAGGCGGAGCTTGTGGTGTTTTCTACTCTGCTTGCTGTTTAGCATTTCCACCGCCGGGCTGATGGTGAGTGAACACACTGATACCTGGGACCACGACCCGTTCAGCATTTAACAGAAGAAAACACAAATATGATCTATTTCTTATTTAAATTACAGTAGATTCGGTTTTCATTTATCAGAAGGAGTAAATGAGGAGTGCAGGAGCCAGAAAGTACATTCTGACCAGCAGAGGGAGCAAGATGAGCATCAAACAGCCTGAATCAGTGAAGAGCGTGCGTTTCTGTGTGTCTTCATGCAAAGAGAGCAGTGACCTTTTATTTTGCAGACAGTAGATCGGCCTCTGTTGACAGCGTTGCATAATGATGGTGTGGTGGTTTAAAAAAAAAAAATCTCAAAGCAGCATGAAAGGGTTTCAATTAACCAAATGATTCATGAGCAGATGTTTGACAGTTTAATCCTCAGAGATTCACATTCCCGCAATGTGAGACAAGAGGCAGGTGTAGTTTAATCAGGAATAAGAAAGCAGCGGCTTCAAATGAAGGTGGATAGAATATAAGGGGGTTGAACTCCAGAAGTGAAAATACTGCATGTCTGAGCTCAGCCTGTGAACAGAGAAGCGATGCTTTGAATTACTGTGAAACGAACAGCTGCTCCATCTTTGTTCAGAAATGGTGAAAACATGCCTGAATACAAGTTCTAAAAAAAAAAAAAAACACAGGTCAGCTGGACCTTGTAGATTCCTCTTGACCTGTTTGCAGCACTTAGATTTATCAGGACCTGGATGACTGAGAGCCTCTACAGACGCTAAGCAAAATGTTAGAAAAGAACGGTTCAGAATGAAGAGAGTGGCTTCATTAGAGGAGTAAATGGACTGAATGTTAAACTCAATAACCAAAGAAACTGGAGGAGGCCGGAATAGAAGGATTTGTTGAGGGAAATGCGCAATGTAGCCTTCTGTAATTTTTCTGTCCTGAACCTCCGGCTTCTGTATATTCTCCTAATCTGGTGTTTGTCAACTCAGGTACAGTGTATATATTCCTATATATCCAGTGTAGGAGCAGAGCAAGGCCCATTAGCTTTTCTGACGCTTCATATCCGTATTAGCTTTGCTCCAGCGCTGTGACTTTCAAGCCATTGCAACTCATATTTCCATATTGTCAGATAATCCCTGTGGGTTCTCTCAAAGTCATTCTCGCCATCTTCATTAAATAATTTTGTTCTGAGCAGCTGCACACTTAATACTTGATGGGAGAGGCACTCTCTCTCACCCACTCACTGTAGAGGGTTGAAGATGAGCTCTTGCATGAAGAATGTGTGCTTGAAACGTGGAACTTGTCGTCGTCACACCAGTCTGCAGATTCATCTCTCTGTGAGGCATGTGTGGAGCTAGACATTTCCTCTGTAAAGGACCTGGATGAAGAGTTAGGATTCTAAAAATATTTATCTTTTATCTGATCTCTGACTTAACCATTTTATATTAACTTTAAGGAATATATATACAACATAACAGGGTCATTTCATCTGAACACCTCTGTGGTTCCCTCAGGCTGGGACGTGGGTGAAGGCTCAGACCTACCAGGGGATCTACGCCTCGTGGGCCGTGCTGCTGCTCCTGGTTCTCGTCACCTTAGCTCGGGCCTTTTACTGGGCCTGCATGAGGGTCAGTCAGCCCCTCCAGAACTTCACATAGAGCCCGCTCCGACTCTGTGGGCCCCCTCGTCTCAACCCGCCAGGCAGGAGGAAAGATGGCTTTAAAAAAAAAAAAAAAAATCAAAAACACAAAAAACAGAATATTTATTTAAATCCAGCTTGGGAAAGAAAATGGTCTCCTCCCCCCCCCTGCTCCTGCTCCTCCTGCTCCTCCTGCTCCCTCCCCTTTAGTCTAATGTGTTTCTAAAACTGGATGGCAGTGGCTGCGGCCGCCGTATATCTATCGGTAATCATGATGGCGCGTATAGCCTAAGGTACTGTCGATCTATTCTAATCTTGTGGCCAGTGGGGTTCATTTTAGCATTTTTAAGACTTTTCCACCCCCCCCCCCCCCCCCCAGCGCTGTGTATTAATTCTGGCTTTAGTCTGTGGCTCATCTGTCGCACTCTGGAACCTCGAGTTGTAGTGAGAATATCTGCTCGTGGTTTTTTTTTTTTTCCCAGAGAAGGTGAACTTTCGATTTTCGGTCCTGATTTTGACATTTGGTTTAGTTTCTTCAGCATTTAACAACAAAGCAAAAGTATATTTAGAGAAGGTGGCAAAGTCAGATGACGCTGGAGAAAATTTAAAATATAAAAATGGCCGCCAGCAGCAGACGACTGGAGTAATTGACGGGACATCAGCCTCCTATTGTGAATCAAAGGATCAAGTAGGTGTTGAAATGTGTCTGAGAAGTAGAATTCAGCAGAATGTGGAGGTAAGCTCTGATGTGTCTGAACTCAGTGTTTATGCTGAATTATCCCCTGGGACTGACTTTGATCCAAAGCAGCTTGAAAGCCTTAAACGGAGGTGTGATGGAAAGATTCAACACGCTCTCTCACACACACACACACACACACACACAGGCACATGAATGCATATGGTGCACATCAAAAAGACGACGCTGTTTTAGAGTTGCAACAGCTCCGGAAACCAGTTTGCAGAAAGACATTCCAACCTCCGTCTTCAAAGACACACCAGTGAACAGATCTCCTCCTCCGTGTTGTTGCGTCCCCATTTCACTAAAAGGAAAAAGTGACGTGCACGCCACTTTCCATTCCGGTCTGATTGGAGTACAACAAAATCCACAGCTGCTTGTCTTTGATCCACAGCCAGCCCAAACAAGTTCACTTTTTACACAACTTTCTGATTTATCTTATTTTTTTTTATTCCTTGTCTCATTTTTTAATATTGTCGTATTGGAGGAAGGTTTTCATTCTGATCTGCCTCCTCGTGCTGCTGTTGATGGAGGTTGGTCCTGAGGTTCTCTCAGCTCTGCGTCGGTAACATGAAAACACACACACACACACACACACACACACACACGTTCCATTCTCACACTGCTCACCTCCCATGATGACTTGTCTGTAGTTCTGAATGTGGTGAGGTTTCTTTTCTTCTGTATATTTTCAGTTTTGATTGTAAATATATTTGTTGTTTGTGTATGATGGAAGTGACTAAGCGAATTACATTGCACTCGGAGCTTAACACTACTGCTGTGATCGCTGCAGATGTTTTTTTTCTTCTTTTTGTTAATTTTTAATAAGGTTGTTATGTTTTTTTTGGAAAGTTCTCGTATTTAATGATTTGACAAACTACTAACCTAATAAGCCTCTGGACGCCCGGGGGGGTGTCCACATCATTGAAACACAACATAACTGCACCATCCAACATCATGACGGAATCATTCAAACATTCCCAAGCGCTGATGTTTCTGTCTCGCACACACACACACACACACACACCCAGCACCTTATACAGTAGAGAGAAACACTGCAAACACTAAGAGATAAAGTTCCCCTGCTGGACCGGTCTGAGGTCACAGACAGCTCATAAGGACGTGTCATGTTATTTATTATATACGCTGCAAAAAAAAAAAAAAAAAAAAGGACCTCTTCAATTTCCCTAAAATCTTATTTATAATGGATGAATTCTGTTTATTATTTTTAAAGACCAGGCCAAGGGCATTTTTTTTAATTTCCTTCACTGAAAACGATTCATTGGTTTGAATTTTGGAGTTAGTCCATTTTTAAGATGTGGGGGGAGTAAATAAAGGAGACGTATTTTGTTGAAGAGCTTTTTTTTTTTTTTTTTTTCTTGCAGCGATCATGTTTTATCCATAACTGCAAAAAAAGAAATCCATCATGTTCATGCCAATAATCAAGACCCTGGCTGATTCTCTCTTCAGAGTTTGTTTACACACGAATAAAGACATGATGATGAGCAAACCTGGGTTTTATTATTCCACTACAGAACATTCCATCTCTATTTTACTGCCACTGTCTCTGTCATCACAAACAACAGCAAAGGCTCCTCACAGGTTCACCTCGGCCCGCACCATGTCAGGGTTAGAGTAGAGACAGAGACGGTCTGGTTTTCAAATTTACAATGGAACTGTCCAATGTTTTATAAAGCTGTATTTTCAAACATGTATCCATCAATTTAACTTTCAACTAGTTATCGTGGCGGAAAATAACTAAACCATTTAACCAGCTAACTGTTAATTCAATACAATTTAAACTACAGTATCTCAGATGTAAGTAGTTTATTGATTTATTCTGTGTATTGACTGGTTGTTGTAAATATACCATAACACAACTAAACCTTCGAGAATGACTCGAGTCTGTTTGTCACCTCATGACCTCATTCTTCATCAAAATTCCTTGAGTGTGTTTGATTCTCCGCTGCCTCTCTGGGATGGTTCTCAGGTATATTCCTGATTTAAATGCAGAAAATGAAACTGTCTAAAGAGCCGGTTTATTATAACGTGAGAAACTGAGCCCTGTGATTAACGCCGTCATCCATTCTCTGAACTGGGGTAATTCCTAATTATTGAAATGAGAGAAATCGAGACGCTGCTGTTTTTGCTGAACCTGGAAGACTCCAATCACAGACCTGCTAATTTAAAGCTCTGTGCAGTTCTTTCAAAAGGAGCCAAATGAGCTTTTATCTCCTTCTTTTTAATGAGCACCTCTACTTTCTATTTTTATTATTCCAACAAACTGCTGGAGAGGAGCTCGTCTCTTCCCTTTCTCACACGACTCAGCCCCAGTCGGCCTCTTCAGTTTCATGCGGATATATTTTTTTCCTGGACACAAAGAGATGGAGGGATTAAGGACACTGAGAAACCTTTCAGAAACCACAGCTCCCCGGAGAGCGGCGAGGACCAGAGAGGACGAGAGACTCAAGGAGGCAGAAAAGACAATGTGTCCCCACGACCTGCTGATTTGAACTGCGGCAGCTTTAGCCCCACCTGTCATTGTGTTACACAACACACACAGACAAGGCTCCGGGTCCGTTGTTGTGTCATTTTATTGAGTCAATTTCTCATTCATGATATTATAGCTGTGCCTCCCCGGGGAGAGAAGCTGTCTCTGCTCCTTTTGTTCCTTCTCTGCCGTCTTCACAGTCGTCCCTGGTGAGACGCTGCGGTGACAGTCGGGCTGAAGAGGGACTCAGACGGAGAGAGGAGGACATCTTCGTCTTCTTCTCTTTCTTGGATCACGACAGATCACAACCGAACCCTGATGATGTTGGTCCAAATCATTTCGCTCCTCTCCGTTTGACTCATCCAGTCATTTGGAGACGTGATGAGTGTTTTCCTCCAAGAGGCAGCAGCAGTAAACAGCCTCAGTCTGACAGAGCTGCTTTCATATCGCTCTCAGGCCACGTTTCCAAGACTATTTGGATTTGAAGTGGAGACAAACTGCAGCTGATATTAAACCAGATCAAGAGTTTTTCTCCCTCTGTTTCCTCCTTTATGAAATTAAAGTTTAAATCAGTCAGGATTTAACCCATGATTCCACCTCCAGCCCAGCAGTGGGTCACATGGTACAAACCAAGATGGACGACAGCACGGCGGCCCCCTAGTGGCTGAACCCCACCTCCTCCATGTTAGCAGAAAGTCTCAACGATGGACAACTGTTTCTCGTTGATGGTTTCGTTCGCTTCATCTGTGTCGAGCTCCAAATGACGCCGCACGGCGACGTCCACCCACTCATGTGGTCGTGTAGAGCAGGGACTGGAACATTCAGACGAAAACACTTTGTCCGACTGAGGACTGAAGTCATTTACACATCAAGGGCAGAGTGGGCGGGTTGCTCGTCAGCAGGTTTTAGCTGGTTATTCTGCTCAACCAGAGTTAACCGAGTTCGAGACACACACACACACACACACTCCTCTTGCACACTGTCAGTTTATATTGCAACAATAAAAAAGGCAGCGCCTCTCTAAAGCCTTGATCCCTCTTACTTCTAACAGGATTTGACCCTTAAGACCTGGAGCATGACCCTCATCTGCTGCAATTCCATCATCCTGTTTAACATACACTCTCACTATTGTTCTCCTGTCTCACACACACACACATATTCAGGCCTGAAACCTCCATCCTCCCACACACACACACACACACACACACACACTGTACTGGATGATGTAACACTGCTTAATTTTACGCATAACACACAACCTGGTGGATCCAGTTAAATGCAAATTGCGCACAACCGCTCCCGGCGTTACAAAAAAAAAAGAGGAGAGAGAAGTAAGAAGATGACAAGGGATGGAGAGAGGGAGGGAGGAGAGGTGGTGGTGGTGATGATATGATTGAGTGAGTGAGAAAGAGAGATGAAGGCGAGAGGCGGGGACGATGAGAGGATGCAGGGAGACGGAGGAGAGGAGAGACTGAGCAGGCGGCTAAGCACCAGATTAAACTCCGGGGTCGTCAGCTGTAAAACAAACAGTTCTTTTAGCAGGGATCAAATCCAGACTTAACCCCCCCCCCCCCCCCCCCCCCCCCCCCCCCCCCCCCCCCCCCCCCCCCCCCCCCCACCCTTACCCCCCCCCCCCCCCCCCTCATCCTCCTCATCCTCCTACACCACCACCACTCCCTCCTCATCCTCCTCATCCTCCTCATCCTCCTCATCCTCCTCATCCTCCTCATGCATGCACAGTTTGTCACAGAGGAGATAATGCCACAATGCTGAAGGAGGATGACAATCTCGGTGGAAAGCAGATTCCCGTCTCAGGGCCTGTTTTTCTTCTTCTTTTTTTAAGCTGCTTCCTAAATTGCCCCTCAGGGAACGTGAAGTCTTACTTTACCCAGACAGAAGTCCTTCATTATATTTGTCTTCCTCCCTCCCTGCTCTGCTCCTCCTGGTGATGGACTGGGCTAATATCTGGCACAGAAACACTGAGGAGTAAACAAGGCTGGGGGGGGGGGCTCCTCCTCCCTCCTCCTTTCTGTGTTTATATTACATCTTTACTGTAATATTCCCCCGCCGCCGCCGCTCGCCTCCATATTCAGCCCATTTGTTTAAATCTCTGCTCCTGGACGCTGCTCGGACGCCTCCATCAGTCCGAGGGCTCAATTTCCAAACTGTCAGCTTTTCTACTCACTGTGAGGCCTCTGCCTTTGTTGTGCATGTGTGTGTGTACAAAGAGACGTCTCTTTAAATGCAGCAGCAGCCGCAGCGTTTTTGATCCTGTGTAACTTCTTGTTTCTTTGACGACCAGTTTCCCCGGCGTGGCGCCCGTGCGAGGACATTTTGTGTCTGTTCTCAGCTCCAGAGGAGGAAATCTTTCAGTTTAATTGTGCTAAAGTTTTTGGTATGGCTGCTTTTAGTCAGACAATATTGAGTGAATAAAGAGTTTAAAAGTGCAAATGTATAATTATATGAATGTGTTTTACATATGTATGGGAGTGTGTGAGTGTGTGTGTGTTTGGTTTCAGCCTCTCTGCATGAGGGTCCCCGGCTCCCTGGTCTGCTAAAAGCACAACATTCAACTCAATTAGTGTCATAAATAATTGATGGCTGTCTGGGAGAGTATTTGTATTTACACTGGAATTAAAAGCCTCCGGTGTCAGCTATCACATCTGAGGGGCGAGACGTGTGTGTGTGTGTGTGTGTGTGTGTGTGAGCCGGGCTGGAATGTATAGGGAGATATGTGCAGCTATATCATGAGCCTTAAATGGATTGCTGCAGCTTTTCTTTGTCCCCTCTTCTGCTGCAGAGAAAACTTAATCACTTGCTAATCCACTGACACACACACACACACACACACACACTCACAGCCTCATTAAACGCCAACTTTCAGTACCTGACGCTTCTCCGTTCTCTTTACGATGAACACAGTCTCCTATATTGCAGATCTGACACCCAGTCTTATTTATTCTGAGGGAATGTTCTCGTGTGTGTGAGTGGGATTAGTTTATCAACGCAAAGAGCTTCTTTTCCAACGTGGAAATTTTAACGACTGAAAAAAAAAAAAAAAAAAAAATGCTAATGCAGTTACGCTTCCCTCTGAAAGAAGATTTATTGTGCCATTAAATGCACAAACAGAATGTGCCTGAGAGTTTAAATCGCCACCGCAGGGTGAGAGAATTCCTCTCCCCTCGTGTAAATGTGTAATATTTGAAAACGCGGTGATTTCACAAGTGTTGGCGGCTCCGCTGTTGTTCTGCTCGGCTGCAGGAGCCCGTCCCCCCGGAGCGACACAGGTAGTTAATCCTGCAGGAGCTGAGTTCAGGAGGACGTCAGCCGGAACGTGTCGGAGTATTGAACAGCCCGTTGACCTCTGGGGAAAGTCACTCCTCGTCCGGCGAGGAGCAGCTGTGGAGGAGTGAAGTGCGGCGGCTCCGGTATTGAGTTCAACACCTCTTGGATTTAACAAAACGGAAAAAGCTCCAGTCACCTTCGCTCCGCTCAATCATATCGTCCCCTCTCGACTCTAATTCGCTCCTGTCCTGCCACGGAGGAGAGGATCCTTCACCTCCTTCCTTTAGTGATTGCCTGCGTCTCCTCAGGTCAAAGCCTTCACACTCATCACAGTTTATCCACTGTGGGGGGGAGCAGCCGTCGACTCAGAGTCTAAATTCAAAGTCCTCGTCATTAAAGTGCCCGTTTTCAATCGGATAAACAATATTCAAATATTCCAAATATTCCATTAAAGAGACGGAAATCAAGTTAAACAAATGGTTGTGATTCAATTTCTTTATAAACTTGTGTCAAAATCTGATCATCTGATGAATCAGCACAAGATCCTTCAGATCTGACCCAGTCTCCTTAACTCTGGGAGGGGGGGGGGGGGGGGTGTCACAGGAGAAGGGGGGGGGGGGGGGGGGAGGGGGGGGGGGGGTTGTCACAGGAGAAGGGAGGTGGGAGGAGGTGAGTGGTGGGTGAGTGTGTGGTTTGGAGGGGGGGGGGGGTGCGAGGACAGATAGAGGGTTTAAGATTCGGTCCATCGTCCGTCCCTCACTGCACCCGACAGACGGGCCGATGGCTGATGTTCCTCCTGCTCCCATCAAGGTAACGGACCGGCTTCATTCTTCTTCCTCTTAGAGCAGGAGCCCCTCATCATGTGTGGGGAGGAGGCGCAGAGGAGAGCGCTCCTCACTGAACTTTGATTTGGAGTAAAAAAAAAATAAAAGAGGAAGCCAGGTTTTCCTTTTTTCGTCAGGGTTATTTCCCATGTGAGGGAGCCGGGCCTCAGGGAACCAGAACCAGCCCCCTGTGGCACCGTTTAAAGTCAATGACTGGTCATTAGGGAGAGGAGGAAGAGGAATGCTCCTGTCCCCGGGCCGGATGATGGGACAGAGAACGATCGAGCCGATACTCACGAGTTCAAAGCCTTTAGCTTTGTATTTGAGCCTGGAACACAACCGAGGCTCTGAGGTCATCGGAGGAGAGAGCTGGACTGGATGCAGAGGAGGGGAATGGAAAGGCTTTAAAAAAAAAAATGTCCTCATCCTCATCGCTCAGCTTGATCAGATGAAATTAGCCGGAGGGCTGAGGGATGTGGGATCCCTTTTATCACCTTCTATAGTTTATATTTGGCTCCGTAGGGAATAATTCAGGGATCCAGTCGTTTAAAGCTGCTCTCAGCTGCTGCTCAGGTTCTAAGCACAGTCCTGGTGCCGACGCTTTGGCCATGATGGACACGGGCACTGGCTGCTGTCGTCTCACTGTCCCTGTGGCCGCGTGTACGAACAAGAGATGAGTTTTCAGCCTCCCACGGAAGATGGTGTGTGTGTGTGTGTGTGTGTGTTTGTAGGAGGAAGTTGCTAAATGCTAAATTCTGAAATGAAGCTTCCACACTTGTTGTTGTGCAGAAAAGTGGGATTTGCTGTAATCACATCAGCTGCTGTGTCAGTGCATGTAAATCCGTGCACACGAAGAGCCGGGGGACATTTGTAAACATAACACTCGCTGTTCCGCTGATGCTGATTCCAAACACTCTTTGTTCTGGGTTTGGATTCGTCATTAAACGACTTCCTCTGCCGGAATTAGACACGCGCGCGCACGTGCTTTGTTGTGACGATCCATAATTTAACACCACATGACAACTAATTAATATTTCATCTGTCTGCTCTCACCTCCGCGACTTTATTACGCTGACGATCAGAGTGATGGAGGGAGCCTCACATCATGGCTCCTTCTTCTTCTCCTTTCAGATGCAGTGCAGCTGCAGCTCCTCCGTCCGGCACCTCCCGTCACCGTACTGGAGCCGAAGTACGACGCCGTGTGTGTGTGTGTGTGTGATATGGGATTTACATGTGTGTGTGGGCTGTGTGTGGGTGAATTGGTGTTTTTATGTAAGAGTTATAATTTATTCATCCTTGGCAGAGTGTGTGTGTGTGTGTGTGTGTTACAGCAGAATGATAAAATAAATGTGCACATGGATGTGAGATGAATCGTGCCTTAAACTCTTCACAGTGTCAGTTAGTGTAAAGTGATTTTAGTTTTGGTTTAAGAACCATGAACCTTCTGAGGTCAGCACCTCGTCTCCCAGGCTCCTCCCTGGAGCCGCAGGTTATAATTAATATAACATTAAAACAAATTAAACTTTATAACTTCAGTGTGGTACCAAATGTTATTATTTTGGCCCAATAAATTCCCTTTGAGCTCAGTTTAAAAATATGAATTGTTTTTCTCTTTCATCAGCAAAATAAAAGATAAGCGGTGGATTCCTCAAAAGAATGAGTTCATTAACGAGTCACGTGCACGCCAACCTGTTTCCGAACCACAGATCCGCGTGAAGTGGCTCTCAACTGAAGACGGGAAACGTCACGTTGTTCGCAGACTGAAGCAGTAACTGTTGCGCTCTCGTCCCCGCAGCCGTGCTCTTCCCTGACTGGGCCTACAGGCCGGCCTGGTCCCCGGGCTCCCGGCAGGTCCAGCTCTGGCACTTCTTACTGGAGCTGCTGGGCCGGGACGAGGGCGCCGCCATCGGCTGGGGAGGGGAGTGGGGCGAGTTCGTCATCCGGGACCCGGAGAGGCTGGCCCGGCTGTGGGGGGAGAGGAAGGGCAAACCACACATGAACTACGACAAGCTCAGCCGGGCGCTCAGGTACTGTATTAAATATACACACACTCATAAACCACAGCCTGTCACCGCCGTCTGACTGGGAGTGTGTGTGTGTGTGTGTGTGTGCAGCTCCTCCCTCAGGCTGATGCTCTAAATAAATTGTACTCCACGCCGACATATGTTGTCAGATTAAATTTTAAAAATCTAAAAAAGCCACAGATGCAATGCACGCCATTCAGGAAGCACTTTTATCTGAAGAGCCCCGCAGGAGCTCAAGTGCACACACACACACACACACACACACACACACACACACACACACTACGATCTGACACAGAAAACACTTTACTTGCAGATACTACTACAACAAACGCATCCTGCACAAGACCAAAGGGAAACGCTTCACCTACAAGTTCAACTTCAGCAAACTCATCCTGGTGAATTACCCAGGGTTCCCAGCGGCGCCGAGTCATCAGGTCATTAACTCGTCCTCACGCCTGTCCACCTAAAAACAACGCTGTGCAACTTTTAACCTGAAAGCAGCCGCTTCAAATGAAAGTTTGATGGTTGAGTGTTTGAACGTGGAGAGAGTTAGTTCTCGTTCGGACGCAGATCAGAACAGAGCCAGCCCCCACGTGTGGCTGCAGGGGGCGCCGCTGCTCAGAAGAAAAAGTCGCACACTGTTGCTTTAAGGATTTGAATCGTTTTGTTCTTCACATCATCTCATGAACTGTGTTTGGGACTCCTGTAAGAAGAGTTTTATTCCTCAACAGATTAAAACATTTTCTCTTCATTATGATTGGATATTTTAAAGAATTTGAATTAAACATTCCTTCAGCTTTATCATTTAATAAGAATTCGACTGAGCTGAATAGAAATCATTAGTGAAACTTTATCACTTCATGTGAGAGCAGCAGACTGACCCGCTAACGTGGACGGAGTCGGTGCGATCACATGACTCCCAGCTCTTGTGATTCACTCACTTGATCGGAATAAAACTCTTGTGTCATTATGTTCTTAACATTTTAAATTTCACGAGTATCAGGTATTAATTACATTCAATTAGTGGAACAATCCAAATCTCTACCTGCTGCTCTGGAGGACGTCTCTGAGAGATCCATGTTTCTCATTTCAACTCATCTCCTTCCATCTCGTCCCTCCACCTGTCCGCCCCCCCGTCTGTCCCCCCGTCCGTCCTGCAGCTGGTGCAGAGCGCTCCTCTCCCCCTCCCTCTGCTCCCTGCTGAGGGTGGCCTCCCTCTGTGTGGAGGAGCAAGGATGGACAGAGGTAAGAAAACACCTGGAGCGGCCGCTGCATCCACCACCACGCACACTCATCTCACACTGGCACCGTCTCAGATGTTCTTCATCCACCTCTGCCCCCCCTCCTCCTCATCCTCCTCTTCCTCATATTTAGACACTTTCTTGCTGATTTCTAAACGTGAAAAGAACTAATCTCCCACTCGACTGATTTAAAAGACAAAGAGGACGCCGATGACTGGAAGTGATTCAAAACATTCACCCTTGACCTTGCAGACTGCGTCTGGTTCTCTGACAGAATAAATTAGATCTTGTTTAAAAACAGGAGAGTTTCTTTTTTCCATTTTAGAATTCATTCATCGTGAGCTTATTAATCAGCAACAATTGATCTGTGTTTGAGATCAAACCAAACAGCTGATGTGACCCTCTCTGTTTCCGTGACAGCAGCCCCGCCCGTGCCCCACCCCTTCTTGCTCCCGTGTTGCCTCCCCAAGCCCATCCCGACCCCCTGGGCCCTCCACGGCCCCTTCCCCTTCATCACTGCCCCGTCTCTGGCCTCCGCCCGCCACCCGGGCTGGCAGCACAAGACCCCCGCAGGGTGGGATCCCAGCCACGTCGGCCGGAGTCGGCTCGGTCAGGGGGAGGAGAGGAGGACGAGGAGTGAGCCACACGTGGGGGAGAGGGAGTGAAGGAGGAGAAACAAGGGAGACAGATGGACTGTGTTTCCCCCTCAAACACACGCTTTATTGTGTTGTTTGGAGGAGTCGAGTCTCCACTTCCTGTGGTTGAATAGACACAGACTTTGTATTTATTGAGTTGGACAGGGTTGTGTTTTTGCGATGGACAAGTTGAGGGACCCTGCTGTTCTGTCTCGTGCCACGCCGGCTGGGGAATCTCACTTGTAATTGTAAAGAATTAACAACGTGGCACTTGTGTTTGAGGAAATAAAGCAGAGCACTCAACGTACATTATTCAGCTGCCATCCCCCAGCACACACACACCCACACACACACACACACACGAAGGAACCCCCAGTGTTCCCTGCAGCATCAGGCCAGTTCCACTCCGAGGCGACAGGGGGCAGCAGCCGTGACACACGAGGTTTTCACAGCTCACTTTCCCGGGAAAGAGTCAGCGCTGAGATATGCAAAGAATAAAGATGCTCCACTCTGATTGATCTTCAGTTGAAGCGTCCTGAGTCGCTCTACCTTGGTAAATTCGGGGTTTAATATCATAAATTTTTGTTTCTAACAACACGTGTTGTAGTTTCTTGGTTCAGATTGTGCAACGCAACAGATGTCTTCCTCCACATTAAACAAGGTTTATAAAGATCACAAGTTCAATTCACCATATGTCGGTTAACTGATGATCAAGAGTTAAATTAAAGAGAATAATGTGACATGAATAATGTAAATAAAATAAAAAATAACCCTCAGCACCTATTTCACACCCCATCAGTTGTTGATTCTAAAAAGCTGTTAGCTAGTCAAACACATGTGCATTATAAATTGTATAATGAATAATATTCTCACGGTTTAATAATTTCTTATCTTTACGTTTAAGCACGTGCTCTCATATCAGAGGACGGACCGACAGGAGGACAACAGCTCGGACCTCACAAGTGACTCATCTTCTCTCGCAACGATCTTCGGCCGAGGTCTTATTTTGGCGCCGAATATTCCAACAGTGTGTTTCCTTTGCAGCGCGGGACTTTGTGTGTCTCTGAGTGTGTGTATCTGTGCGTGCGTGTGTGTGGTGTCGCGGCCGGTTTGTTATTCCACTTTAACTGTCGGTTGGTTTGCAGCTGAACGCCGGAGACAACATGCAGCGGAGCATCGCGTGAGTTGTTAGCCGGACTATCTGTGATGCTAGCAGCTAGCGTTAGCTCTGGAACTTGTGTGTGTGTGTGTGTGTGTGTGTGTGTGTGTGTGTGTGTGTGTGTGTGTGTGTGTGTGTGTGTGTGTGTGTGTGTGTGTGTGTGTGTGTGTGTGTGTGTCTCTCGATCTCAGTGAGTCACAAGTTGGGTTCGAGGCCTTTAAAACCTCCTCCAGGGGTGCTAGCATGTGATGAGCAGCCTCAGGTTGATTCTCACGTCACTGACAGTCAGCTAGCTTTAGCTTAAATCAGCTGGAAGCTGTTTTGATGATTTTTGTTGAAGTGAGGCTGTGGTGAAAGTTCAGTCCAGGAGGAAGGAAGCGGTCCTGTGTCTTCAGTCCTCATCTCATATTTTATTTATTGACGTGGTGAAGGCACAGGTTAAATCACGGGTTAGCTTCATGTTCTCCAATGTTTGTTAGAATCGTCCTGAGCTAACGCTGGTTTGAAATAGTTGTGGATCTTAACTCTCTGGTTCTGTCTCATAAGAGCTGTGAGAATGTAAACGCCCATCAGACCCTGAGTTGTCATCTGCGTCCAACTCCCTGTCCCCCTCCATCAGATCTTTCTTTCAGCCCAAGAGCAAAGACAAGGACGTCCAGAAGAAGTCCGCAGATCCTCCAGTGAAAAAGTGAGAATGATGATGTTCTTATCACACATGGTTTTAGGCTGGTTGTTGTGTAAATAACATTACTACAAAGATCTATACACAAGGACTGGATCAAGCAAACCATATCAGAGCATTAGCACATGTCCAGTGAGTCTTTGTCTTGGGATACGATTTGATTTGATCTGTGAATATCTGCTGCTTTGTAAAAACAACAACTTCCTTGACGCGGTTGAAGGAAACCTCACTTCCTCATCTCATTAAGCTCACTCGTTATCTCTAAAACATTTATGTTATTTTTAAAGTCGGCTCCAGAACTCATGGATTAATCCTATTCATCAAAATAAATTGTACCTCATTCTTCCAATTCCTTTCATCTGTTTTTAAATCCTTGTTATTTGCAGTAAAGCCTCATAAATCTTGTTTCATTTGAATTGTGTGACGTGTGAAATCCCCACGCTCCTCTCCAGACCTGCCAAGAGCCCCCTCAAGGTGCAGAACGGCGCGTCAGAGCCCGAATCGCCCGTCAAGAAGGTCGCTAAGCGCAGCCGTCAGATCCTGGACAGCGATGAGGACGAGGCGCCCGTTGTGAAAGAGTGCGTCACTGCCTCCAACAAAGAATCCTCCAACAAAACAGAGAAGGTAAAAACAAAACAAAACACTCCATCTTTAAAAAGCTGGTGTTTGATTTTCATGCTCTCGCATTGTGTGAAAGAAACAAAGTGGACGTGCTTTATGTCACGATACCTGATGTTATAATTGTGGATGATGAATTTCCAGTGGGCGTCGTGTGAAAGTTACTGAAACAGTTTGATGTTTTAAAGCCACTTTGTAACCAGCACAAGCAGAAGCTAATGAGACCGTTAGAGCTCCCGTAGGCGTATCAGGGCCTATTGTTGATTCCACAGAGCAAAATCCACTGTGACACAAAGCTAGTTAATTGTACGGTGAGGGACGACGCTGAACGCATTTATCAATAAGCTGCATAATGAAAAGTCCTGATTATCGACTCTGGCTGTCGCTCAATCACCTGCTGTTTGATAAACACTTCTCTTAACTGCACCGTTAATTTTGTTTGTAGTGTGTCAGTCATGATTCATTATTTGATAATTGAGGGAAAAGATGGTGACGGATTCATTATGTTTGTCGGCGGGAGCCATCCTGCTTCGTTTTCACACTGTTGCCATGATCATATTATTCTTCATGAGGAGCCTGATATCATCACACGGCTGCTGCCCAGAGAGCCGCTCCGCTGGAGATAAGTGCAGGGCACTTTTTTCCCTTTTTTTTCAACACAAACAAAGAGACTATCAAACAAGGACAATACAGTAGACAAAAATAAATAATAATAATAAATGCAAATAAATAAAAGTGCATTCAATATGTAATCCTTGTATAATAATAGTTTCTTAGAGAAGAAATTCTCAAGGTATCGGGTAGATTCTCAAAATCAACTTTAGATGAATAAAATAAAATAAATAATAATGACAAGTCCATAAAAATCGATAAAACTGCAACTGTTTGTAATCATGTTGAGTTTGTTTTTCCTCCCACATCACAACTATGAGGATATTATCCCGACTGTAACTAAAGCTCTGAATGAACCTGGACAAACCCTGTGAATAGAAACTTCATTTTGCTCGCGGGCTTCATTTGCGACATGCTGGACAAAATAAAAAAGTTATTAATAGCTCATTAATGGGATTGTGGAAGTTAACGCCGATGTTTAATTGGGTGTTTTCAGGAATTTAATGTGGAGGCCTTAGTTGTTTTTAGACGTGGTTGCCAGCTCGCCTGCCGTAATGCTCCCTCCATCAGGCCTCACTAAACGACGTGCTCCATTGAACAGCAGACTTGTTTCTCTACTGATGGAGGTTTGTGTCATTCCGCGGCGCTTTGTAAACTGCTGAGACATTTCTCCTCACGGGCTTTGTTGAGGTTTCTGTTTTTTTCCTTAATTTGCTTCCTGACATCCCATAACAAAGGTCTCCGTTTGTCCATAAACTAATGAACGGTCCCATTCTCTGCCGTTCCCACCAAACGGAGTGCTCTCATTTGCTTTGATTCAAGATGCCCCGTCAGCATTTGTAACGCTGACATCCCAGGTTGAATCAAAACTGATCTGTGATAGTTCATTAACATGTTTGCTCATGCTGGCTCATTAATTCATCTGCTTTTTCATTTTTAGGAGGATGATGTGTTCAAGGCAGTCCCCACCCCTCTGTCTCCACCACCAGCCCCGGCCACCCCGGCCACCCCGGCCTCGTCAGCTTCCCCGGGGACCCCCAGCACACCGAACTCGACCTCCCCCTCTGGGATTGTTAAACGTAAAACAGGTCAGTATTGGGTCATATTAATTTTTCCGTGAGGTTCTCGACTCCTCCTCCTGAGCTGCTGCATGTTGAACTTTGACAGCAACAGAGATGTTTTTCCAACCTCAAGCAATTTGACTTGATTACATCTTAGCAGGAGCCTAATGGCTCCAGATCCTCATTATTCCTCAGTGAGGAAGTGCAAGACATTTGTCACAAGCTGAATTTATGAGATGCAAAATACACTTCTCTACTGTGGGAGGGAGGGGTGGGGGCGGGGGTCACGACTCAGTGAGATGTGTCTCATCAGTCCTCTCCTTATCATCGTCTACTGAGTCTAGTGAACCAGTAGACTCATCTTATCATTGATCCCAACGGTTTGCTAATTGAGTTTTTAATTTACAGGCTTCGGTAACTGTTGTTTAAAAAACAAAACAAAAAAAAATGGGGCTGAACATATGTGATGTTAATTAGTTCATATGTCTTTAATTCTGCCGTCTGACATGACAGCCTGAACATTTCCCTAATGAGTTCTTCAGGCCATATCTGGTCTTCCCCTTATCTGGGATCAGGCCATGGAGGCAACAGGCTCCATGATGGAAAGCTTTCCTCTAACAGTCTGGTTAAAACACCCACATTATTGCTAATGCCACAACCAGCTACACATCCATCTCCTGCTCTGTTGTCTTGTTTCTCTCATGAACAACCCCAGAGAAACTTAAAGTCCTTCACGCCCTTGTTGGAGAGAGCGTTCCACTGTTTTCTGTCAGAGAAATATAACCCCAGTGACCTCACACGAGGCTGCAGAGTGCACCCTGGGAGGTCAGATCGAGCCAACAGATCATCTTCTGAACCGGACACACCAACAATGATTTCATTTGAAAGTAGAAAACAAAATGTTTGTGCGCAACAGCAAACAGTGCATATGAAATAATGGCCAGCTTATTTTAAGGTGAGCTTTTTAAATTGCTGAATGTGTCACACTTTGTGTTTGGAGAATAGAAGCTCCTTCCAGCGGTGCGGTTTTCTTGTATTACAGATTTGTTTTCATTTAGGAAGTACCTCCCCCCTCACTTTCTGTGGCTCGTTCTCTTTTCATCATTTCTCCTTTGTTTGATGACTGCAGCGTTTGCTTTCAGCAGTGGTGTGTTGTCACAACAGGATCCGTGGCACCATCACGGCTGAAGGAAACATTAAAGTGAAACCCTAATTTGACCAGAAATTGTGTTGTTAATGTCCCGGGTTCATCTTTTCATTATGACATCTGAAGGAAAACGCCCCCGCTACCTGAGCTGAAGCCATAACAAGGACAAACACAAGGGTGGATGTAGAATCTACACCAAAGTGTCCCTCCAGCACCAATACTGCATAGGAAATTACATTATACTGGAACTATTAGCTGTGGTGCTGCTATGTCCTTCAGGATGGAATTAGTCCTTTCATTAGTAAAGCATGTATCTGCGATTCTCTTTTTTGCGTTGCCCTACATCTGCAGTGAGGGAGCAGACTCGTCCTGTTTTCATCTCCACATTCTTTCTGTTTGATCGTGATTTCAGTTGGGATGCTTCTTACTTCTCCCCCTTTCTTTTAATTTAACGCCCGTTCTGACGTGTGCAGCGAGAAAGATGTTCCCCAAGAGGAAGCTGGATGAGAGCCGGAGCGGCAGCGAGAGTCAGAAAGACGATGCCGCGGCAAAGGAGGAGCAGGGTCAGCTAAACAAACGACCCCGCATGGAGCCCGGCGCCAACGGTGCAGGTACGCCTTCACTTCAGGAGTCTGTTTGCACAGTGCAGCTCCTGCATGACTGGAGAGTCTGAGGGAGGATTTAAAATTTACAGGAGCTTGTCAAAAATATTTGGATTCTGCACAAACACTAAGGATTCATGGTTAAAAAAAAAAGAAGCATTTTCCAAATCCTGAAGATTATACAGTTATACTGTTATTTTCCATCTTGTACTTTTCAATAAAAATAACGTAAATGTATGTTAACAAATGGACCAGGTTTAAACTGATGATCTCTCACGTCAGAGCTCAAGAAGCAGACTTGTGGAGGCAAAGGCAATTATTCAACATTAAATCAAACTTTCAGAGAAGCTGATTAATCATATGAAGTGCCACTTTTATCCCACTTGATAACATTCAAGGGCAAAATTAACAAGTTTGTTTGAAAAGGTTTTCATCAGAACTGGTTGAGCCGTTAAGCTGGTTATTAACTAAGTCTCAAGTATTCGTTTGTTCCAGATTCAGGAAGATGACGATTATCAGCTTTTCTCTTTGTTAAATAGTTTGTTAAACTAATCTCGACTAAGTGAGTATTGTGTTTTGGCTCCACAAGGTGTTTAATTCAGCAGCACGTCCACAAACACACACAGACAGACAATTGGTCCTTTTCTCTTTTCTAAAATTGTAAAACCACCGGAAGTGACTCATTCCCTGACCCAGGCTACAAGTCTGTGTAAATTTTCACGTCTGGCCCTTTAGATCCGAGCGTTGTCTCCTTGGACTCTGTGCTACAAGTTTGTCAATAGTAATTTCTGTCTCTGACTCACTCGGGTGAAAGGGAAACTTTTCTAAAATATAACCGGCGGCATTTATTGAAGAAGACACTTGTAATGAAACCATATTAAAAAAAAACTGGGTCACCCTCAGAAAACTTGCTGGCATTTATCTCTTCAATAACTCCACTCCCTTTCTGATTCACCCCGTGTAGGGGACGCCGGTGACCCCATGGAGGAGGGAGCAAAGGAAGAAGACGTTGAAAAGCCAGTGACCGCAACTAACTGCCTGGATGAAGAGGTGGAGAACAAGAAGAAAGAGGAGGGAGAGAAGGCCAAAGAGGAGAGGCGAGTGGACAGAGAGAGCTGCGATGAGAGAGAAAAGAAAGCTGAGGGGGCGGAAAAGAAAAATGAAGCAAAGGAGAAGACGGATGATGAGAAAGGGCCTGCCACTGCCAAGGAGGAGGTGGTTGAAAAGGACGCGAAAGAGGGAGAAGAGAGCCCAAAAAGTCAAACAGCAAAAGAGCAGAAAGATAAGGAGCCGACCAAGAAATCCCCCATCAGCAGTTTCTTTGGTGAGGAGAGAATTTGCATAACTCCACGCTTGCACAAAAAAAAAAAAAGAAAACATGTCTTTGCTTTTATCGGTTAGGAGAGATGGCAAATTATTGCTCTGCCCAGCCACTCCACCAGCACCTGTCTTTGTTCTTTTATTTATCTGTTTTTATTTTCCAAATAGCTCCCAGGAAAGTTGCAGTGAAGACGGAGAAAGCAGAGAAGAATGAAGGAGAGAAAAAGACGGAGAGGAAGAGTTCAGCAGAGGAAAGCAAAGACACAAAAAGGTAAGGAAAGGACACAACAAGGAAACAGCTGAGTTCTTCCACCGGGCCCGTTTGTCCTTGCTGTCTTATTGTCCGTCCTTCACCATAATTTCACACACTCTGATTTATCGTGTTTGTCCCGGAAAGTGCTGAGAGCTGAGCTCTGTTGTAATCAAACTTTAATCAAAGTTCTCTTCAGCGTCCTCCACACTCGCTTGTTGTTGTTTTAAAACAATCAGAACTAAAACGAGATGCAGTTAAGTTGCTGCTTGCGAGTTACCAGCATCAACATCTTTAAGAACTGTGGCATGATTTCTCTTTCGTTTGTCTCCATGGCAACACATGATGTCTCTCCAGAGCAGGTTTCAGCCCCGGTGCTCTCAGAGACGTCGGGGAAGAGTGAGACAGGATGTTTGAGTTCAGAGGACACAGATTTTGTCTTTCTGTTTTCTTGTCTTTACACTTTGTGGTTAAATGTCCTCAGCGGGTTCGAGGTTAATGCTCCAGAGCATTTTCTGTATTTTGAGTTTATTTCCTGTGAGTCACAAACATAATTCTAGCTGTTGATGAACATGACTCTTTATCACTTTAGATTAAAGTAAATAAACATCAGTGCATTTATTTAATATCAGTAAAAGCCCTCTGCTATTGATAAGCATTGTTCTTTTACTGCAGCAGCATCGTGTTACTGCTTTGTCATTTTCAGGTCATGTTAACCATTTCATACACAAACTATTTTTAGCCCCAGACAAGAGGAAATGCATTTTTCATCCCTGCTAACTATTTGTTCTTTCATCACGGCCTCTCGCGTGACAGTGTAGGAGTGATAGGCACCACATGAAACAGGAGAGTTCGCTGCTCCTGGAAATGAATTCAGGCGATCACATTTAGGTTGTCTTTGCACCTCGATGTGCATGTTGCTTCAGGACAAAGCTGCTGGAATAAATTAAAAAGAATAAACTTTGGGATTTAAAAACTTTTCCTTAGTCGCGGAGCTTTTCCTTCTGAGATGAACTTTGCTGTAGTTCACATTCTTTCAGTGTGAAGCCGCTGCTGAAACTTTTAGCCTCCAAAATTCTTGTTGCATTTCAAAGTGTCTCATTGTCATGATAATGGCGTGCGTGACTTCCTGTCAACAAAGACATTCAGAGGGTGCTTCAGTGACGGGAACAGCTGTCACCACCGTTCACTTTGACACTAATTTGCTCTGTCTCTCCCTTCAACGTTCTCCTCAGTGAGTCAACTTCGGGACAAACAGACTACGATCCGTCCAGGCCCGGATATCATCCTGTGGACCACGCCTGCTGGAAGCAGGGCCAGAGGTGAGTCCACCTCTCTGCTCGCCGCTCACCTGATGGTCAAACGTGAATGTCCTTGTGGTGGATTCCCAGTGGCTGTGGCATTTTCCGTATCTCATTGAACTGAATGTTTTTATTCTGTCAGAATATGTAAGGGTCTTAGAAGCTGCTGCTCACTCTTTAGAAATCTCTCAAATCTATTTTTTAACTTGGAATGAAAAATAGATGAGGGAGTGCTTCTCGGATCTGACAACTGTGTGACACAGAACAGTTGCTCTTCTTGCACTGATAACCATCGCTCATAAAAAAGGACTGAGAAACCTTTATTTTAGAGGCTGCACGATAAGTATAAGACCAACGTCTGTCCTCCTCATGGTAACATAAACAAAGGGTCGTACCGTGGGCAAAACCTGAAGATGGTTCGGTTTTTGAACCATAGAATGCATGAAAAGAAAAGATGATGGTCTTCTTGTGACTCTTCCTCCTCCATGTTGGTGGATGGGACTTGAACAAAGAAAAAACAAGAGCAGGTCATTTGCCATTGTCACACTGCTGATTGTTTCAGTGTTTCTGATGTAATTATTTATCTGATGCTACTGCAACAGAGGATACCATCATGATTGACAGCTGATTCGTCAAATTCCAAATGATCCCAGACAGAGTATTTGATATTTCAGCTTATTTTGTGTACAGCCGAGTCATCCATCTTTATTTAAAGTCTATTATTCCAACCTGTCAGCCGACCCGGGCCTTGCTCTGCAGTTTAAGTTAATTGGAGATTCTAAATTACTGCTGCTTCTCTGTGTACGTTTTAACAGTCCAGGCTGACCTGCCGCCTCTCGTCCAGGTTGTTAAACTTGTTGCTACAGCTTTCAAACCAGATTTAGCTTCCACGAAATCCAGTCTCATGGACAGGGAACATGGAGAACGGAGAAAATACAAAAGTAGAAAAGAGCAGCTTGAAAACAGCATTGGATGACGTTTGCTCCAGACTGCGTTTTCAGGCAGGCCTTGGTACTGTGTATAATATTCTCGCAGTACAAGTCAGTGCCCACTTCATTGAGCCTTCAAATGCAAGAGAATAAAACTTGTTTTCATCCCAGACTAATAGAACGCCCAGTCAGGAAAAGAAGTGAAAGCCAAGACTATTATTTGTTACCTGATAGAGAAGCTACAAATAAAAAGCTCTAAGTGAATTTCCAGTTTTGAATAACCTTATTTATTGGCATGAACGTAAGTGTTTTTGTTCTTCCTGTACAGGACACTATGATCCTAAAGTAAATACATCAATCACAGCCCGTCTGCCTATTTGCCGCAGACCGTTATTCCGTCAAGCTGTCGTCTGATTGATTATCCTGGATTTTGACATTTCTGGTAATTACAAAGCTGGAGGGAGGCATCAGTGTGGGTTTGACTAAATCCAGTCTTTGTCTTTGTCAATATTCATTTTAATGTCCCACTTCCGACTGTCAAATGAGGATAAAAAGCCCAACGCTAATCCACCCACCAAAGAGTCAAGATTCGAGACGTAACAGTGACGGTTGTTATTAAATCAGTTCTTTTTGGTCTCTTGCACTTATGTGAAAACTTGCCAGAAGAAACTGTGAAGAAACTCTGACCAAGTCTGAAAATTTCAGGGCTGCCAAGTGGGAAAAACAGAAGTGGAATTTTACATCAAGGCCAAAGTGCAAATTACGCTGCTTAAACCAACAGCTCAGACTGGAGTCAACTACTGTACTGTGTCATGGGTTTGGTTCTGTTTTAAACCTGCTTTGAATACCAGATGGAGTTTTCTACTTCCACACAGTCTGAGGTATCGCGTCACTCACAGAAAAGTCACTGAATTGACTTTCAAATGTTTACTTTTTTATAATTAAATCAATTCTGGCTTCCAGACATGCGAATAAACCCCATCTACTCGCACCAAACGAAAAAAAAAACACATGTAAAAAGCTATTAGATTTATGTTTCGCCGTAACATCGATTCGGAAGCTTGAAGAAAAAGGATGCCAGTGTTGAAATTGTCACAGCAACACCTGTGTCACGGATCGCAGCGTAGATTTCACAAGAAAAGCCGTGTGCAGCCTCTTTCTCTCAGCCAGACCTTGAACACTAGATTCCACAGCACAAGGCCTCACGCTTCTGCTGCGCTTGAATTTGTGTTCCATGTTAAATAACCCAGCCTGTGGTGGTAATCAAAGATGTCCCCATCATGTGATAAGACTCCGGGATGTGACTGCTGTAGAGCGTGACTATCTGACCGAGCCGGACGAGTTGAGCCATGTTTGGAGAGAACAAGCAAACTGGTCACATAGAAAAATGTGGGTCAGGCTCTGCTGTTTAAAGCCGACACCACAGGTTATAACTGCACTACCGCCGATGCACAAATATTCCCTGAGCGCTCTAAGTTATGCACGCCTTATGTTTTAGTGATATACTTCTATTATGCAGCAGCGGCCCGGGTATCAAGAGGTAAAGTATTGTGAATATTTTAATGGATTTAAATCATCATCTGGATTGAGCTGCTCAGAAAATATTAATAATACTAATAATAGAAACCCTATCATGTATTTTTTACCCATCAATCAGTGTAAAGACACAGGGCTTCCCTCCTCAGCAGCTCTGACCTTTGTCCTCCCAACGGTTTTTCGCTCTCGTTGAGTTTCTGAAACCCACAATCAAAGCTCGATCTGCCGTCACGCTAATTGTCAGCGGCTCCGAACAGCAGAGTCAGCTAAACGTTGTGAATGCAAAAATCTGTCGTTTGGATGCTTCGCCTGCTAACGACATGCTCATCACTCTCCAGAGTGCCGTACTTGGCTGTGGCTCGCACCTTTGAGAAGATTGAAGAGGACTCTGGCAGGTAAGCGCTCCATATGGAGGGAGAGAGATCTTCTATTCCCACATTGAGGCGAACGCCATTTGGGAGAGAGTGAGCGCTAAATATTCAAAGCGTCTAAATAAACCAAAGCAGTTTTACAAAATTACCACTCAGGCTTTCTGCTGGGATTTCCTGGAATATGATTAGAGAAATGTCTTTCAGCCAGGGAAAGTCAGGCAATTTAATTTGGATTTTTTAAATTCGTGTATTTAAAACGGGGGCCAAAAAAAACGAGGAAGAAAATACACGTGATTCTTTTCACACCTGGTTTAAACATCCATCTTAAGTGGACAGAACGAGCCACTTCATTTTGATTGTGACTCTTCCCAAAGCACGAAGGTGAGATCCAATCCCAAGTGGTCCCGGGAGACACATTCAGGACGCGTTTTAATGGCTGGTATAAAACCCTGAGTTCAGCGCTGTCCACTTGTGATTGGATCGCTCAGGATGACATTAACATGTCTGAACTTACCACAGGAACCTCCATCATCTGAAACCAAAGGTTCTCATGAACAAATTGAAAGCACATTTTACCGACTCTTTTATTAAATCTTTTACGGATATTAAATGACAAACATCCCAATAGTGACTGACTGTATTTCCCCACCTTCTGCTGGTGATGTATTGTCATCATTCCCCTCCTGAACCTCCATTTCTGATTAAAATGTCCCAACAAATCTCATTTTCTGCCTCCCTGTATTTACGGAATAGCTTTAAAATTAATTTAACCCCTCTTCCTTTTCCTCAACACAATCCCTGTCTCCTCCTAGGCTGAGAAACATCGAGACACTGTCGAACCTGCTCCGCTCTGTGCTGCTGCTCTCTCCAGGTAAATGGTGTTTTATCTCTCCCATAATGCATGCTGATGTAGCTACACGGGCAGCTGGCTGCCAGCCACTCTATCAAGGAGACGATGATGAAGCCAGGTCGCACATAAAAGTGGGAGGATGAGTCAGTTCATTGATGTGTGTGTGTGTATGTGTACCTGTGAGATTCCGCTAGTGTGCGTTTTTGATTGTGAGTGTCTGAGCTTCTGTCTGGTGTTATTTGTGAACGCGCGGGGCCATGTTTGAGTCTCACTGCATGTGTGTTGATATCGCTCTGTGTGTGTATTTATATTAGATGGTGTGTGTGAGAGTGTATTTCTTCCCTTGTAGTTGTTTGTGAGTTAGTCTGTCTGAGTTTCTGTGCGTGTGTGAGCGAGCAGGCAGGCGTTTGGTGTCTTGAGATTGTGTTTCTGTGTCTGCACCTCCATGTTTGTGTGTCACAACTGGGCCTGTGTGCCTCCATGAATCCTTTAGCTTTAGTTTGTGTGTGCCAGTTTGTTTGTTTCCTATTCTTTGTGTTGTGTTCTGTCTGTGTCTTTTCTATGACAGCTTCTATTTTTGTGTCCATGTTGTTCTGCTTCGTGTTGTCCATTAAACTGTATTTGTGTGTGTGTGTTTACCTCTTTATTTATGTTGTGCCACCAGACGACCTGCTGTGCTGTGTGTACCTGTGTCTGAACCAGCTGGGCCCTGCCTACCTGGGGATGGAGCTCGGTGTTGGGGAGACTGTGCTGATGAAAGCTGTTGCTCAAGCAACCGGTAAAAGGACACACACATTAACATGCCGTGGCACCCAAACACTCGCTCGTGCACTGTGAGCCTGAACACTGATGCCGTCCTCCTCTGCTCACCAGCCAGCAACGCGGCTCCCATTTACCGTCTCCCTGTTGTTTCCAGGGCGACAATTGGACAAAATTAAAGCAGAGGCGCAGGAAAAGGGAGATCTGGGCCTAGTGGCCGAGAGTTCCCGTAGCAACCAACGCATGATGTTCCAACCGGCCAGTCTGACAGCAGGGGGCGTGTTCAAGAAATTGAAGGAAATTGCCAGCATGAGTGGGAACTCGGTGAGCCATGGAATAACATTTTCATTAGGGGGAAAGCAGGCTTGAGAAAATATTGTTTTCACTCTGTTTGCCTCTCAGTATCGAGGTGAGAGAGGGTGACAAATGAAAATGTTAATGTGATTGTGTATTGATTGAGGAATTATTAGTTTATTTGTTGACTTCTGAGGAAGGAGGTAATTTGTCAGCCTTCGAATTGGAAGTCGCCTGATTTGAAACCCTGAAGCAATTAGTTTTTCCTTCCTGTTGCTACTGGGTCTGTGTTGTTTGTATATTTTAATCCTGCGGATGGAACATGGGGTTTGTATTCACTGGTGACCTCAGCCTTTTTTGCATTCTGTCTCTTTTCGCTCTACTTCTGTGAATCTCAATTTCCAACTGCCTGCCTCAGGCCATGAATAAGAAAATCGACATCATCAAAGGCCTCTTTGTGGCATGCCGCTTCGCCGAGGCCCGCTACATAGTCAGGTAAAATAACGCTCGCACACACAGACAAGCCCGACTGTGTGTGTCATCACAGGCGTGCGTACACATCAAGTACAGATGCACGTACACATACATGTCTGCATGTGTGAACGGTCAGGCCTGTAGCCACTGTCACGGGCAGCAGGTTCAGTCTGACCGCTGTTGGTCTTGTGGTTTTGATTGACAGGTCCCTGGCCGGGAAGCTGAGGATAGGCCTGGCTGAGCAGAGTGTCCTATCAGCACTCAGTCTGGCTGTGTGCTTGACCCCACCTGGACAAGGTAGCCTGGAATTTTTGAAAGGATGTTTTGAAAAGCTTTTCATCTTAAAACAGCAGTCGGTCACCCGGCGTGTACACTGAGCTGGCTTCTGCTTGCTGGTATCACCCCTCCTGTTCACGCTGGCCATGAAAACACCTCTTTCCTGACTTGACTCAAACGCTAGTGACAAAATCCCCAGTTCTGTTTCTATGAAACTTGTTTTCAGGAGCTTATCTGAATTTAATTTGAGGCTTCTACTGTCTGAGGTGAGCAGTTGAGAAACTTACACTGGTGTTTATTACTTTAGATCCAGCTCAGGGAAGAAAAGGCACAGCCAAAATATTCTTTTCAAAGATACTTCGGAAGGCTTCCACATGCTACCTTAGCCTCAAATGGGCTTTCTGAATGTTTTTTTCACAGATCAAGGACTATAACTTTTTACATTTGCCTTGTTTAGATTAAGGTTTGCAGACTTTTTTTTCTGTTTAATAGTCTTCTCTCCATGTAGTATAACTCATTAAAGGAGAAGGGATGGTAAGCTTTATTTATAGAGAGCTGTTAAACTGTTAAATATTCTTCAGAATGAATGAGAACAGTTAAAGATGAAATGGGTCAAGCACACACACACACACGGTTATGCCAGATGTGTCCCTCCCATTGTTGAAAACCTAGTTTCTCTGTTTGTGATTGACGTACCTTCTCGCCACGTGTTGCTGAATTCATCACTTCCAGGTTGGAGAGTTTAGAGCTTATCTCTCAGCAGCTGCTCTCCGCACTGAGCTGGCCTCCTCCCACCAACACCACAGACACCAGATAAAATAAATTCCTCCCTGACTTATTAGTATTCGCTCCTGATTCTGCAGTAGAGGTATGCTTTAATAAGAGTCAATTAGACCAGAGGCTCGGTGGGGAAATTTGCATTGATCTGTGGTCTGGTCGGGAAATGTTTTTCTTAGCTTTTTTATTTTCCATTTAATTTGCCATTATTCTATCAGGAAGGTCAATTTGGAGTATATTCTTTGTAGAGCTGAAGTGGATCATTTCACTTAATAATTTAGTGGTCAGCCGTATTCTAAAGACGTCATGACTATTCATGTGAAGCCGCCTTCACTCTTATCTGAAGCCTTTTCAAGCAAACTAGAAAAACACCGAGGTGCGAGTAAATAAAAATAATTGCACTGCTCCAAGTCTCACATTCCACGGCCTTTTGAAGTGCCTCTGAAGTTTTTACGCAACAAATGTTCGCTCGTACAGATGTTCTGTCTCTGGCATGGATCTGTTTGAAATGCATTTTTCCCTCCTCCCTGGCAGATTTCCCTCCCGCTGTGATCGATGCAGGGAAGGGGATGAGCAGTGAGAGCAGGCGGGCCTGGATCGAAGAGAAGAGTCTCATTCTCAAACAGACTTATTGGTAACTGAAGCCTACACCAACCCTCTCGTTTGACTTTGCAGTGTCTCCCCTGTGCCACTACAATCCCCTCTCCCTCACTCTTTCCGCTCACTTTCATTTTGGATGATATTGATTTTTTTTTCTTCCTTCTTGCTTTTGTTTTTCTCCTCAAACACCCGTCTTTGTCTCTGCTTCGCTGCTGTTCAGCGAGATGCCCAATTACGACATCCTCATCCCTGTTCTCCTGAAAGAGGGCATAGACCAGCTACCCAATCACTGCAAGCTAACTCCAGGTAAGCACCCAATCAAGAGGCAGGAAGGTTATTTAATCCAAAATGGTGACTTGAGTGTGTTTATTGATCTGCTCGGTGGAGGTGAGTCAGTTATTTTATTTCAGTCATTTATCACTGAAAGATAAAAGATACTACGCTGGGGATTAGCTCCCAATTACACTGTTGTCAAGCTATTTGTGATAAGGAGCCCTGGCACCGAGGTGGGAAATTATTACCAGCCACCCTCTGAGCGGCACTAAATTGGGAAACTAAATTGGACGTTGTTGGTCAGTTAGACAAATCTAGCTGCTACTTTGGCAGGTAAACAGTTGTCATTCATGGAGCTTTGTTGGTGCGATAATACATAGTGTAGTTAAAGGGGCTGTAGAATTTATTTTTTTGGAAAGCACCAGGTTTGGGCAAAACATGACTGCCCTTGTCAATTCTGGCTCGGCGCTGCGTAAGCTACTATTTAAGCATTTTTTCCGGTGAGTATATTTCATTATCTCACCCCCCCGCTGCCTTTGTAGCTTAGCTTGGCAGTGCAGCCCAAGGGGGATATGAGTCAGATAACGTTCGCTTTGGGGCCAAATGAGAATGCAAACAAACTTAATTTCAACTGTGATTTAGTCCCAGATGAAGAAGTTGTGGGTGTGATGTTGATGTGTCATGTGGGAATGTGTCACCGAAGCTAATTTCACAGCTTCTGGGTTTCTTCCGAGATCTGCCTCACTCTCGTAACCTGCAGGCCTGTGAGCGCCAGCCCTGCCCCTCCTCTTTGCATTCATCGAAAAGAAGAAAATGAAGAAAACTTCTGCTTAGCCGCTCAGACTTTGTTTCTCAGCTGTTTATAATTCATGAAAAATGCATAGCAGCATATTTATATTGATCGGTTGGTGTCCCGCTGTTTTGAGCTGCTTAATTCATATTGTCTCGCCATCTCTCCTCGCTCAGGTGTGCCGCTGAGGCCCATGTTGGCTCATCCCACAAAGGGCGTCGGCGAGGTGCTGAAGAAGTTTGACGAGGCGGCGTTCACCTGCGAGTACAAGTACGACGGCGAGCGTGCACAGGTGTGTGTGTGTGTTTGTCTGTGCATGTAGGTGGCTGTGTGACAGAGTGCAACTGTTTTCCCTGCGTTTGGCAGCGAACATATACCTGCTGAATTTTATATGCGTATACCTCACGGCTGTGCTCTTTGAGTATGAGATATTGCTGTTCTGTGACTCACTGTGTTCACTTGACTGTGTGCATGCATGCATGGTGTGTGTGTGCGTGTGCGTGTGTGTACCTATTCTTTTAAGATAAACAGTAGTGCTGCTTTGCCCTGGGCCTGTAGGCAGAGCGGGCTACCTCTCCCATTGTGAAAGGAGCAGCAGCAGCAGGAGGAGGAGGAGGAGGAGGAAGAGGAGGGGTTGGGTGGGAGAGAAAAGCAGTGAGGAAAGAGACTGGAGACGGTGGAGGCGAGACACATTAAGAGACGGAGGGAGATGAAAATGAAGACACAACGGTGTAACAGCAGGGGGGATGAGGGAATGTTGAGTAAGAGACACATGAAGAGACGTAGTTGGGGAGAGACAGTAATGTAAACCCCCTCCAGCTGTATTGTTAATTTTGGACAGTCATGCCAATAAAGTGTCTTTGAACTGAGTTGGATTGAGAAGAACAGAGATGAGCAGGGAGAGGAATAGAGAGAGAGAGAGAGAGAGAGAGAGAGAGAGAGAGAGAGAGAGAGAGAGAGAGAGAGAAAGAGAAAGAGCAAGCGTTATGACGTCCTCTTGTTTCTGTCTCTCTCTCTGGTCTCACTGCAGTGGACTTTACCTCAAACAGCCAGCAGAGGGACTCATGGTTCACTACTTACTAAAGCCTCACTGTGCGCGTGTGTGCGTGCGTGCACATATTGTTTGTCTGTGTGTGTGTGTGTGTGTCAGTGGCAGTTGCTGAATCAAAATAACTGTAAGCATTCATGCAGTGTCTCTCCTTCTCTTTAGGCAGGGGAGTTATTGCGTATTCATGTATTTAATTTTCCTCTAATTATTTATCAGCGATGACACTTATTGATCAGTCTGAAAAAAACAAACAAACTTTGGAAATGAGCCAGAGTCGTCTGTTCTTCTGCACTAAGAGGCAACCGAAAACATAATGAGGCTATTTAGGGACCTAATGACAAAAGCTGTTTAAGAAAATAGACTTCATTTCAGAAGATCTAGTTAAAATCCGCTGCCTTTTGTTAGCACCCTTGGATTATATCCTCTGATGGGAATGTGTGGCCAGGCGGCAGCAGAGAACACTTGCTGCTTCTTGGGATGAGATGTGCCTTGAATCAGCCTCCATTCTCTGGAAGATAATAATAATCCCGACATGGCCTCCTCTGGTGACCTGGACTTGTTATCCTGGGAGGGTGTAAGTTAGGAGAATGAGAAGGTCGTCCGCTAAACAGAAGGTCGGCGGTGTGATCCCTGACTCCAGTCTTCATTCTGAAGTGTCCTTGGGCAAGATACTGAACCTGTGACCCTGCTGTGCCGACAGTGTGTGACTGATGTGCGAATGGGTCAATGACTTGCACAGTAAATCGGTCTGAGTGGGTGGCAAGACTGGAAACGCACCAGTACGCTGTAAATACTGCTCTGCTGGAGACTGAAGGGATCCTGTTGGAGAGTTGAGAACAACCGAGGTTCATTGTCTTCATTATTGTATTCACCACATCAATTACAATCTCATCATCTTTTTATCGTGTTATATCAAACATCTGTGCTGAGAATTCAATATTAAGATTCATATATTTCAAAGGCAGCTCGATGTTTTTTATGGAGCCCAAATGTACCCTTAATAGGTTTCCACCAGGCCCTATAGTATATCACTTTAGTCCTTCAATATGGAGAAATAGCAGATAAGCCTGAGGAACACCCACAAAGGAAGAATCCCTGCAGGACAGACATGCAACAGATACAGATGCAAACACAAACTTCATCTCCTGACAGCATCTGTGGGTTCATTTCCAGTTCTTGGCATCACAACGTGCAGGACACGATGCCCACAGTCTGAGGACGAGGACGATCAAGTAATCAGGGAGTTTGAAACGGTGGCTGATGGGTTTATACTGATGATGAAAACTGGCGGTCAAGACTACTTTAGTTTTGCAGTTTCATGTTAGCATACCGCAGTGAATTCAGAAATACAACCACAGCCTCCGATCAGATAAACACTCACCAGTTGAAATCTTTTTTTAATTAGTTTCTATTTTATTTTTAATCTTGCTTTCTTCACCCCCTCCCCCCACAGATTCACATTCTGGAGAACGGCGAAGTGCGAATATTCAGCCGCAACCAAGAAGACAACACCAGCAAATACCCTGATATCATCTCTCGCATTCCCAAGGTAAAAGAGCCGAACACACAGAGCGCTGCGGCTCAGCCCCGGGGAGAGAGAGGCGAGACAATGTGCGCTGTGATTGTCAACCGATGGTGTGCAAATAACAACTGCACACATTTATCTCGCTCGCTCAGTCTTTCATTTCTGCCTTTTTCCTTTAATCCAACTCTCTTCTCTCCTGTGTCCGTGTGTGTCCACTCTGAGCCGCCCATTTGAAACCCATTTGATTTTCCTCTCGTCCCCTCTCCAGTCGCCAGGACCAGTCAATAGCTTCTGATCTTATGCTCACTCAAGAACCAGCTTGTCATGAAATCCATCCACGAGTAAATATCAAGAGAACAGGTTGTTTAATTTAAAGCTGCGGGCAAGGATCTGCTGGTGTGTGAGGATGGGAGTTGATCACCTGGAGCTTTGGCAGTTGGCCTGGAGTTATCTGAGCATGCTCTCTCCCTCCATGCCCGCTGAGTGTTTTTCTGCTTTGGTGCTGAGCAGCAGTCACTAATAAAGCTATATCCGTTCACTCTCCCCTCTCCTGCCTTTCTCATCCACCGTGGCTGTTTACCAAGGCTTTGTCCGATACACAAGCGTCAGCAATCAATAATATTAAAGGAAATTCCCACCTGGTTTGTACTAATCAGGACAAGTTAGTGAATTAAATAAACAGTTGGATCAGTCAGGCAACATTAGTAATGGGTCCCTTAGCTGGAATTCGTGAAGACATGATTTATTGTTTAAAAGAGGAAAATGGAGTGTGCTTTTCCCGCACTGATTTTTTTTTTTTTTTTAAGGCTGTTTTCAAAAACAAGACATCAGGTGTCGTTTGGAGAAATGTGAATTTGAGCAGAGCTGCTTCCAGACTGAAGTGAAGTGGATAGTGAATCACAGGAAGTGAGTGGGCAACATGATGAAGCTTCAAACAGAAACAATACAAATATCTCAGCATGAAACAGAGGAGTCATGCATTCATGCATCTGTCAGTAGAGATGGTGCAGATCCAAATGATTTCCTCAACGCTCGACCCAGAGCATTTTCCTCCTGTAATAGGCGAGGTGTGGTCTAGCACGGTTGTTGGCCGCAGGGATCCAAATTCTGTGTTCAAACCAAAGTCTTGTGTTAAACCGTCCAAACACTCGGGTAGTTGTGAGTTAAGAGATGTTTCTGTTTGTTTAGGTCTCTGACTTGTTCTGTGACTTGTGAGTTCAGCTCAACTTCTTTGTTCCTGTTTACTCATCACTTGCACAGCTCTGTTGGTTTTACTGCTGCTGCTGCTGCTCCTCCGCATTAAAAACTCTCCACCGAAGAAGCGCTCCGGTGGCCTTGGCACTGAACATGAACTGAAATGTACCTTTCGCTCTCCCTTCATTTCCTGTCATCCCTGCGCTGTTAACTCAGCAGTAAAAGCACTGAAATGCCTCAAATATCATTTTAGAAGCAACAACCGCAAACCAGCAGGATTCTATCGAGAACCCGTGTGCAGACCACAAGCTTTCTGTGATGATTTCACTGTCCGGAAAAACGAGGAACCTTTTGGTCAGATGTCTTTAATTTGTTGCCAGGGAAGAGGAGAATTAAAAGGAGCAGCAAACATTAGCTGACACCTCCTGAAGGGGTTACACGTGAGAACATAAGAATCAGTTGCTTTGGACGTTTGTCTGAACTCTCCTCGCCAGACCCCTTGGGGGACAAAAATCCACATTGATGTTGGACGAGTTGATGTGAAAACCAAATATCTCAGAGGTAGATGATGCTGACGGAGATTTAAGAGAATTTTAGATGTCGTGCCTCCTGCAGACGCTCACCTGAGCCTTCCTGTTGTGAAGGCGTCTGTCTCCTGCTGCGTCCTTCATATGGAAAAGACGAACTCTGCAAAATGCACAGGCCAATTTGTGTTGTGTTTTCCAGAGTTCTAGTCAATGTAAACATTGTTCAGACGTTGGCGCTGCTGTGTGCGTGAACCAGCTCCTCCTCCAACACATCACCAAGCTTGAAAACGTATTTTCCATTTTCCCGCTGTCCAGTGGAAAACCAACAGCTCTGAGCCAGCATGACTTGAATGGATTGTGGTTTTCCTCGTGGCTCAGCCCAGCACGAGTTTCTCTACCTGCTCGGCCTTTTTATTTTTTGGCTTAGGTTCATTCTTTCACCCGTCATTTCACATCACCCTCACGTTTCTCCCTCACGCTGACTTTCATCTTGCTCCGTTTCTTTTCATATCTGTAAAAGCAGCATGGTTCTTTGTCTCTCGCTCTCACCTCATTGCTTCGTCTGTCCACTTGTCTCTTTGTCCCGTGTCACCGCATCTGATCGTCCCTTCTTTCTCCTTCATTACATCTCGATGACACCTGTTCGTTCCTTCACTACTCTTTGCTCGTGTCTCACCCGGACGTCTCTCCTCAGTCCCGTCTTCGTCCTTCCTGGCTCTCTCTCTCTCTCTCATCTTCTTTCATCTTCTTCTTTCTGTGATACAACCTGTCTGCAGTTTCACTTCTTGGTCTGTCTGTGTCTCTTGTACCCTTCCCCTCTCTCCCAGCTCTCCCGCACTCCTTACATATTCGTTCTTTTTGTTTTTGCTTTCATTTCCTCCTTATCCCCATCTCCCTTCTCACCATTCGTCTTTGCCTGTCCTCCACACGTCTCCCTCCCTCCCTCCCTCTTCTTTAAAAACATTTCCTTTCACCCTTTTCCCACTGTCTTCTGCGTCTCGCTTCTCCCCCTTCTCGTCATTCTCTCGACAACCTGAGCCTGTTTTTTCTCGTCTGTCATTTTTTTTAGTTTTTGCCTCTCTCCTCTGCCGTCTCTTCCCTTTCTCTCTTCCCATTATTTCGGCCTTAACTGTGTAAAAACAAACAGAGGGAGAAGTTTGCCCATAAGTCTCTTCTTTTTATTTGATTTTATTTGTGATTGAAATTCTTTCCCTGTCTTTGTGTAATTTTCATTTCTTAATTTAATTTGCTGGTGTTGTGAGAGTAGACGCTTCAGCTGGTTTAAATCTCAGATATTGATTCCTGATATTAATGTGGCAGATCATTGATAGGAGATATTGCTTGAATTAGAATCTGCACCCAGTGACATCGTGTTGTCATGGCGGCGTCTGTGTGTCCGCACACATTCTTGTAAACACAATAGACGAACTATGGCAGCGTGGGTTTCACTTCACACTAACACACACTGACTCCACAGAGGAGATGGTCTGATTAGATTTTACACCACCTTGCTGCATTATTTTGCATATTAATGAAGAGGAACTAATTTTCCTGAAGCTGCCGTAGCCCCGTATTGCTTTAAATTATGAATTAATAGTAATATATTAACACATTCATATTAATTCCAATGCGTTAATTTGTAAATAATGCATTACTTAGCCTAATGACCTTATGAGAGTAGCTGGTAATGTTTTATATATCAGACCATTTCCAAACATCTTCTCTCTAATGTGCCTCCTATTCTGAGCTCTGATTGGATTTGTCTGATCCGATTTCAGATTTCACTCTCTCATCGTGTCTCAGTCTGGATCAGCTTGTAAATTCACACGTTTAAAGAATCGTGGTGACCCCACTCGACCAGGAAATAAGAGATTTGGTGGCTTAGATAATTAGCAGCCACCTGGTCTGATCTTGGTCAATATGCCCATGAGCTTTTTTTTTTTACCAGATCAGGGAAACATCAGCTGCCAGAGCATTCTCCCTAGAGCAGTATTAAAAAGAAACTCAAACTGAAAAACATATCCAGTATAGGCTTTGGCTTTTGGAACAGTGTGGGCATCCAACCAATCGAGGGGGAGTGTTTGGCAACTGGTTGAGTGTTAGCGACGGCCACTTGAGAGGAGCGATGAATTTGAGGGAAGAAGAAAATGATGTGTTGACTTTCAAAGCACATGGCAACAAATCGAGGGGAACTGCAGGTCCTGAATCAGCCTGAACACGTCTATACGCCATTTTTGTCTGACAGTGTTTAAGTAAATCCTCCAGTCTCTTGTTTGCTACAGCAGCTGTTGCTCATACACAGATGGGCAAATCTGTCTCTTTAATGGAAAACTCTCAGTATCTATCTTTGTGATTCTCTTAACGACTTCCTCTTCAGGTGAAGAAGGACTCTGTGGTGTCATGTGTCCTGGACTCCGAGGCTGTCGCCTGGGACCGTGAAAAGAAGCAGATCCAGCCCTTCCAGGTTCTCACCACCCGTAAACGCAAGGTACGATGTGGAGAGGGATGAAATCAAGAGAGAACTGTAATGTTCATGAAGGTGTAGCAGACAGAGGAGATTAGGTAGGGGCAGACGGAACAGTCAAAGGAATCGAGAAGAGCAAAGAGGAGTGTGTGAGATTGCAAATATCAGGTTTAAAATTTAAATTTTTTTTTTTTTTTTGTTTCAATCAAAATAACGACCTCTCCTTTCCACACAAATCACATTGGGGAGGAAACAGCTCTGTTAGCCCCGTCTCTCTGCAAGCACCATGACACCCGGGTAAATTAGAAGGGACGAAATGAGAGCACAAATATGGAGCCTGTGATGATGAGAGTGGGTGAAAATGATTATCCTGATGATTTCTTTTGCTGGATATTGTTACAGCCACTATGAAAGCATGATTAGTTATAATGACAGTTTGATGCACAAACTGATTGTGCTGCCCTGACAGCAGTTTATGTAACAGCATCTCCACTGTTTCCTCCACCTCGAGCGTTCTCGTTGAAATGAAACATTTTCAGAATAGGAGATGGAACCAGATATGGACTAATTAAACACTGTTAATGAGCAGAGGGGAAGTAATGAGGAGAGCGAAAGAGGGCAGCGATAAATCAAGGGACAAATCCTTCATATTTGGAGACTGCTGTGATTTTATTGTAATTGCTGCTGATTTTCTCCACACCAGATTGAGATGCTGGTCTTTCTCACCAGCCTTTGTTGGCACATTGATGTTTGAGGTTGCACCGCAGCTGTGTTTGATAATTTTAACTTGAATGATGCCATTTGATTTTAGTTCTAAAACTAGCTTTCAGGTTCACATGCCATGAGTATTCATCATGACTTCAGTACAGATCATGGAATCGCTTCCTTCAAAGAGGAAACTGATAGGAATTAGGAGAGGTTTGTGAGACCTTACGTTGTGTGTGTGTGTACCACAACGTGGAGATGCCATGTTTTAAAGCGGCAGAGGGCCGACTTTCAAACGGAACGGGAGGGAAATCAAAGAGCTCTTTGTAACGAGTACCAAGGTTAGATGTAGCGATTTGTGAGTAAGATGTGTCAATTTGCATATTTTTGTCAAGGGAAAAAAAACATTAAAATGCATATTTGTCTGAATGTGTGTTGATGCTTCCCTGCAGGACGTGGATGCGTCGGAGATCAAAGTCCAAGTGTGTGTGTACGCCTTTGACCTCCTCTATCTCAACGGCGAGGTAAGACCCAGTGATGAGGAGGAAAATATTACCCAGAGCTCTCTTCTGTTGTCATTTAAAACTGCTGTGTGCGTGCGTGTTTATTGTTTGCGAGTGTGCTTGCATACTCATCGCCCCGCCGAGATGCCAACAACTTCCCTGAATGCCAATGATGGTGCTACTGGAGGCCCTAATGAGATAATGATTGTAACGCTCATTGTAATTCCAGTGGAGTGTGTCTGAGTGTGTGTGCGCGTCTGTCTGAGACTGTCTCTGAGTCTGTGCTTGAGAAACCGGTGCATTTTTAAATGTGTGTGTGTTGGTCTTGGGAAGTAATTGTGTGAGATTGAGTCTTTATGTTTACAGCCAAATAATGCAGCGTTTTTAAGCAAACGCCGAAGCTCTAAGTCAACCGAAGAAAATGCTAATGAGCGAACGTTTCCATCAGTTTGTTCGATTTTCCCAAGTGGCCGACAACAAAATTACACAATTAAAAGAGCAGCAGTGTCTGTTAAGCTCTGCCGTTTATTGCTGCGTCCCACCTAATACGGCATTTATGTAAATTTTATGAATTAATTTGTCTAAGTAAGAACATTTTTGTGTCTTATTTTTTTAATTTATTACCTCATGTCCTTCGTTTGTTTATTTCTCTTTGCCCACAAATTTGAGATGTGCTGGTCCCTGTGCACTGAGAGTAAGTTTGTGCTGAAGCTCAGACCAACCAGCAGGAGCAGCAGTGGCCACCACGAGGACACCAAGGTCATGTCCTTGGACAGGAGGAGACATGAGAAGGATTTTAATGGCTGAATAAAATTAAAATCACAGCAGTTTGTAGCAAAACAATTCAAAATATATGCCTTAAGAGCTGGGTGTCTAATTATCAGAGGTTGGTGGTTCCATCTCTGGCTCCTCCGACTCTGAACTTAATCAAGACAAAGATAACTGTCCCACTTTACTTGGTGGACGTTTTTTGGATTAATACCTCGAGAACAATAGTAGGTGTTGGGGAACAAACTCATCGTGAGCAACTGAGGCTGCGTGCGTGTGTGTGTGTGTGTGTGTGGGCGTTTGTATGTGTGTCCAAAGCTGTAATGAGTGTGTCTGTGAGTTTACTCTCAGAGTTTGTTTGTGTGGGTAGCTGGTTGAGATGGCATTTCATCCTTGTCATTGAAATGCTTCAAGCTACGAAGAAGAAAATGGTTGTTATAATTCAGTTTTCTCCAGTTGTAATAAAGAACGTGTACTTTTTTGTGCTTGTGTGTGTTTGTGCGTGCAGTCCCTGGTGCGACAGCCGTTGTGTCGGCGTCGAGAGCTGCTGAAAGAAAGCTTCTCAGAGGTGGAGGGAGAATTCGTGTTCGCCCGATCCATCGACTCCGACAACACCGACACCATCGCAGAGTTCCTGGAGCAGTCTGTTCGAGGTGTGTGTTCGCGCGTGTGCGACTGTGACAGACTCACTTGTTTTCCTTCTCGCTGTCTTTTTGTGTCTTGAACTCTGTGTACGTGTACTAACTGTGCTCTTGTTTCCTCGCCTGCTGTCCCTGTGCATCTAGAAGGTTTTTGTGTGTGGGTGTGTTGCTGAAGTTTCATGTGTGCCTTCACGTGTCGGTTGTGTACTCGTGCTGCCGACTCTTTGTCGAGCCAGGATGCTGGCTCGGTTTTGCCTTTGCTTGAGTTTGTGTGTTTGCAACAGAGATGGAGCCTGTGAGTTGTGTAACTGTGTTTCCAACTCTGTGTGAGAGAGGGAGCATATATAACGTGTACTGTGTGTATCTAAGTCATACGGCCGTGTCCTGCCCGTCTTTGTGGGGAACACAGGCAGACAAAGACCTTTTCGTGTATCTGAGAGATAATCTGTTCATTTCCTTTCTGCACCAGCCACATTGTGTTTTATGTTTATTAATGTGTGTGTGTAGATTCCTGTGAGGGCCTGATGGTGAAGACTCTGGAGAAGGATGCCACCTATGAAATTGCCAAGCGTTCTCACAACTGGCTCAAGGTGTGTGTGTGTGTCTGTTGTGTGTGGTGTGAGCCAGCCCTGTAAAAACAGTAGTAATCCTCATGAACAAACCTGGCAACAGTTTTATGTTTCGTACACTGTAACTTTCTTTGTTTCTGCTTTCCTGATCTTGTTTATTAAAAAAAATACAAACAGTTTTTTTAAAGGCTTAAATAAAGTGGCACATTTCATCTTAACAAAACAGAATAAAATAAAACTGAAGAAAGACAAGTCCTCGTAAAGACAAAGAACTCTTTTAGGGAGGGACATTTCTCACATGCCTCGGTTGATTACAGTGTTGATTTTAATCCAACCTGTCCTCACATATCTGGAGGACAAGCACATTTTAGAATGCATTAGTATTCAACATTTTCAGGCAGCGGTTTGGAACTCTGACAGGTCGCTCACATTATTAATTAATGACATGTAATTGTGCCCTCTGGCTTTTGACTCATGCAAAGAAAACTGATTCCCTGTTTAGGAGTCGTAACTGATTTTCATTTTTCATCTTAATGTGTTGTGTGAAATATTGTTCAACAGTTAATCGTGATATTTACCCTGATACCCTCTCACTTACTGCTGCTCGCTCCCCAGCTCAAGAAGGACTACCTGGACGGGGTGGGGGACACCGTCGACCTGTGTGTGATTGGGGCCTACCTGGGGAAAGGCAAGAGGACGGGCACCTACGGGGGCTTCCTGCTGGCGTGCTATGACGAGGAGAACGAGGAGTTCCAGTCTGTCTGCAAGGTGCGTGTCCTCGTGTCACATTAAAACTTTTAGTTATCTACAGAGTTTAAGGTCTTCAGGTTTGTTTGTTCCTGCTGCAGGTTTCAGGTTGGATGGTTTCGTAGATTTTAGAGTTCATCTTGTGATTTACTTTGCAAAATACAATCAGTGAAACAATAAAAACAATCGGCTTCTTTAAGAGCACATCCATTGCTGCAATACAGAAACATTATCAAATGCCATCTTTAACTTTTGCATAAATACCTTCAATGCGAGACCAACACGTTTGTTTGTGCCGGTCATCAAAGGTAAAGTTTTTATTCATACTTCCAAGTGTTGCCAAAGACATTTTCAGGTTGTTTTGCTTCCCCGTGCCGGTTTTTGAAGTTCACTATAATTTAAAATAATTCTCTGAGAACCAAAGATGCCACACAGAAGGATTGTATTTATTTTTGTATATTTATTCATTTATATGAAGACGTTCTTTGACCCAGCTGCGTGATTGTAGTAAACAACCAAGTAAATATATAATAATGTTTACTCTCACGCCTCAGCTCTTAGCTGATGAGCAGAACTTCACCGCCTATAAAAACATGTTAAACGTCACATTAAACCCATAATATACATACGATTAACTGCATTAACCTGCATTTGACTGGATTAGCTTTAGTCAAACAAGCTGAACGCTGTGTGTATTTCATGTGTCGCTGCACCTCAAGCCATTTGTTTGTCGTCTTGTTTGTGTTTGTCTGTGCCGATTTGTATTCCTGATCTTTAGCATTAAGCTGCTATAGAGTGTTCGGGGAGCGTGAGCATTTCCTGTTTACGGCTGTTTGTTGCGAGTGTGTGTGCGCTTCGGGGTGTTTTTATTTTATTTTGATACAGCTCGGTGTATTTTGGATGTGATTGTTGTTTGTGTATGTGAGGCTGCTGTGTCTTGTATCATTTTTTTGCACGTCAATCTTGGCATATAGGTGTGTGTGTGCGTGACAGGGTGCTTAACATATATTGGAGCATGTGTGACTACTTGAATGTGTGTGTGTGCGATAAAGTCAGCGTGAACTTCACCAGTGAGCATAAATCCAGTCTCCTCTCTGTCCTGTTAAAACCCTCCACCTTCAGTTTCCCCCTCCGTAACTTTTATGCCTTTATCCATGAAAACCTTTTTTTATTGAGCAGCGAGCGCTTCTTCCTTATTCCTCCTCGCAGCACCTCCCCCTTCACTCGTACATGCTTACACACACTCACACCTGGGAGCTCGCTGGCACGGCCGCAGCGCTCTGCTGTCGGCCGCCGAGCAGCAGCAGCAGCTCCACTGAAGCTGATGGAGGTTAAAGCACCCATGAGATTACCGGGTTTGCATTCCTGGCAGCTCTAGTGGTTTTCTCATGTTCTCACACTTGCTTCCTCCATAAATAAAATCTCATTGTAAAGTGTTTGCACACATGGAATAACGGTCCTGGTTAGGGGAGGCTGGATGTGAGCGTGAGCTACACAACAGAAGGTGAAAGATATCGGCAGAGTAACCCCTGTGTTTTGTCTGCTATTGATTTTCATATTAATCTTTCCATGCCTGTGGAGCTGCCAGCTCCAGAGTGAGAGACTCCATCAGCTTTCAGATGGTTCCTGTGAATGAAGTGTCTCTAGGACCAAATCCTTCAAATTTCACTCACTTGGGCTCACAGATGATCTGATTAGATTGAAAGGTCAAAGGTTAAGATCACTGGTGCTTCATAAAAACACTTTCCAGCCCTTAACTCGCCGCCATTACGGGAGAACAGAAGGGGGAGTTTTTTTTTTTATATATATATATTTCCTGCAACTTCACACGTTGGTGGAGGCATTTAACTGAGAGGTGGTAAATCCGGTGTCATATCCCTGGGCATATAAAACTTTATGGATATTACAGACAATGTCATTTGGTTCCTTTGCCCTTAATCGACAATCAGAAACGGTCCAGGGAGAACAAACTGGGAAGGAGACAGGAGCCTCCTTCATTTGCTTGCATTTTTCTGTTAGCACAAATTATTTCAAATGTTTTAAACAAAAGGCAGCACTCGGACGCAGTTTCACTCTAGGGATGTCACCTTTTCTATCGCACGTCATCGTGCACAGGGTCCAGTGTGTTAGCTAAAGACTAGAGGAGCCAGGGAATCAAACCACGGAGCTTCTGGTTTGTGAATAACCTGCTCTAGAAATCCTCTCTGATGATAAAAACACAGGAGATTGTGTAGTTAAGTGTAAGCAGTAATACGCTGTGATGAGTGTACGGTGCAGGTCATTAACAGACTGATGGATGAATGTGGCTGAAGCACCCTCAGTCTGCGTGATGCATGGTGGCAGTGCAGCAGTTCTGTGTCATGTGACTGCAGCGCTCCCATTTCCTGCGGGCCGCACGTCATCTTTCTTCATTTCGGTCACTCGTCAATGCCAGCCGCGAAGCAAAGGCAGAAATCCATAAAAAATAATCTAGTTGTCCTTGACACAGTAATCTTCACAAACCCCCGAACGCAAAAAAATTTAAGTCTCTGTCTTCATTTCCCAAATGTAATTTCGATTGTGCGTCCCACAGAACTGTCCTTGAGCGAGACAGTGAGTCCTCAGCAGATCCAGGGAAGAGTACCTCTGCTTTAAAAATACACACCCCTACTTTAATTCAGTAGAGATTGTGAACAATAGACAGGATGTCGTCATTCAGCAATAAGCTTCGGTTTCCTTCTGCTGAATCCAAATACTGCCTTTATTTCTGACTATGAGAGAGTTCACGTGAAGCTGCTTGTGTTGAGATGACAGTGAACACAAGTGTTTGTGAACGTGTTAAAGCAAAGCATGTGTGAACGTGTGATTTAGCGCGCTGCATACAGATCTGTCCTTAAGGCGTCGCTGAGACCCGGCTGATGCGTGACAGTGCGAAACACCTCGGAACCTTCTCGTATTGAAACATCAAGAGGTTCTTGTGGCCACCTGCAGCAAACGCCCTCAGACGATCCTGCATTTGCATGATGTCTGCCTTTTTTCTTCCCTCCGTCAGCCCATTAGATGATGCTGGTGTCTCAGCGGGTTCGGCTCTTTCGAGAGGTGACAGAAAGCTTCAGGCGGAGCAGGCAGACGAGGCTCTCATAGTGTGGGGGGGGGGGTGTTGCTTGCCGATCTGTGTTCTTCTCCTCGCTGCCAAATGTCTGCTGCCTCTCCATGAGGGAATATGTGTTTGTGCGCCTCTCTTATCTCCTTTTGTCTCTTCCAGATCGGCACAGGTTTCAAGGATGAAGATCTGGAGCAACATTACAAGTTCTTAAAGGTAAAGTGGCGCAGTGCGACTGTCACGCTTCGGTGCAACAGCTCAGTACAAATCACAACTCTGCACTTGTTTACTCGGAATTGACACCATCATTTTTCAAAGTCATAAGCCAAATTGATCATTCTGCTGCTGTAGCTTCTTTTTTAAACGGAATCAGATTCAGGTAAACAGAGCCCAAACTCCTCTAATAATAATCCTAGAGTTTCAAACTAAAATAAGACGTGTGCAGCCATCCTCCAAAAATAAAACTGCTCCAGAGACGCGCTGTCTCGATAAAATGAAATGAAGTTTCACACATTTAAAGATCTCAGCCCTCCAGATAACACACTTCAAATCTGAATGAGTCGTTCTGACGCTTCCTGTTTATTGTTTTCTATGTAATCTCAGTTCGGAGCAGACAGGTGAGAACGGAGCCTCTCGCTGGAGGATGATAATGCCGTCACTTTCTTGTAACCTTGCCTCCGGGTTCTTTTACCTTGACCAAATAAGAGAAGTCACAGAGGGAAGCTCAGGTTTTACAGAAGATGATTTTTCCCTCAGGCTTGTCCACAAACAGTATCTACAGTTACGAGTGCGCTGTATACCACTTAAAGGAAAGTACAGCAGTATAAATAACGTTGCTTTAAAATATATATATTGGCATAGAAATGTATGAATTCAGTGTGAGCTTGTGAAGTACGGAGCCGGGCTCGTAAACCACCCCTGTTTCACCAATAAAACGTGCACTTGGAGGAACTGTGCACTGCAGGCTCGGCCTGACGCTGGGAAATGAATTGCTTTTTCAATTTACTGCTGAAGAGGTTTGTTCCGGAGCAGCAGTGTCACAAGAAATTGACAACGGCTCTCTGCAAATGATATCACTTGTGGATTTATTCTTCAGTTGTTGCCTGTGCTTTTAAAGATGCTCCTACAGAAGCACACACAGAGGATTTTAAAAGTGACTAATTGTGATATGACGGAAAAAATGAAAAAAATAAGTAAAACATTCTTGAAGTTAATTTTGGGAAAGATTAAGGTTTGGACTCAGTGGTACAAACTGCTGCTTGCTGCACAATCCCAGTGAAGCGGTGATTGAAAGCCAGAGGAACCTGTATTTTTTCCCTCTCCACACCATTCCACTGTGTGCTGTAGTGCTTTATAACGAAGCCCTCCCTCTGAAAGTGATGGATGGTGAACCCAGGCGAGCTGCCGGTGTGGCCGTGTTGCTTTGGGTGCAGCACTGCGGGGCTGACGGGAGCGGAGGCAGGGAGACGATTGGCTCGGCTCGCGCTCCTCTGGGTGGTGCCGCACTGTGATTTAAGAACAGACGCGCTGATCCCTTCCCCTTCTGTCCCGATGTTTATTCTGATCAAGTTCTGAAGAGGAGTTTTGTCTCGTCCGGCTCTCCAGGCTGTGCTCCTCCTCATGCGATTGTTAATAAACACTGAAACAGGCGGCCGATGAGAGAGCGCTGACAAAGAGTTGATGGTTACATTATCATATTTAATCAAAATGAAGCAGCATAAATTCACAACTCATTTTCCTGAGGAATTCAGTGTTTATTAATTTCAGGGCTTGTTCGTCTGCGTCCATTTAAAGTTGTGAGTCTCTGTGCAGGTGTTGCTCTGCACCCACCTGTGATTTGCATATGACTTTTCCCTTTCACATCAAACACTCTGTTGTCCCTCCTTTGATTAATAACAAGAATGTACAGTCAAGCCACGAGACGAGAAACTAAGACTGGAGTTGTTGCCTTTTGTTAAACTCTTGTTTGGTCGTCGGTTGTTGAGTTTCCCCCGGTGCGGCACCGGCACTTGATTGTAATTACTCTCCTTAAAGAAGTCGCTTTACATTTCCCCTCGAGCTGAATTCATCAGCCGCAGCTAAGAGGTGTAAATTTATAATGGAATATGACCGAACTTGCTGCTGAAATTCATTTGTTAACTTTTTAAAACGTATTCAGTGTAGATCACAAACACATACAGCTAATAAAAGAATAAATCAAATACAGGTCGTCAACACGTTTGAGCTTGAACAGAGGGGAATTGTTCTGCTCTCCACGCCCACCTGCCCGCTCACTGTAACACACACTGCATATGAGTATCACTTGAGTGGCTCTAGAATAAACAGCGTGAGAGAGAAAACCACAAGCTGCCAGCGCTGCAGCCTCCCAGATTAGCTTAACGATGGCCCAGCTCTGTGGCTGCACACTTTCCAAAATCCACCAACAGGAGACGAGCGTTATTCCGTGAGCCTGTGACACCTTCGCTGGCAGAATGATGGAGTCCATTTATTGAAACGAGGTGCTGTTCAACACTGTGGAAGTTGATGGTTTGGGTTAGGGAACAGGAACAGATCAGCTCAGAGACTATATCTGTTTTGGGGTTTTTTCCCTGAAGAGGAGGATAAAAGGGATGTGAAGGTGTTTCTGAATGAAACCACTGGTGTTGGCGTCTGATAATGGGGTTTGGAAATCACACATCCACGACAAGCCGGCGTCATTTAGATATAAGTGTGTTCAAACTGTGCCGTCTCAGTGGAGATGATCATGAGGCTGCAACAGGATCCAGCAGCACTGTTTATATGCACCATACATGTTTGTTTATTTCCTCCAGGACCACATTCTGCCCAAACCTCGCGCCTACTACCAATTCGACCCGTCAGCGGAGCCCGACGTGTGGCTGGACGCCGTGCAGGTGTGGGAGGTGAAGTGCGCCGACCTGTCGCTGTCGCCCGTCTACAAGGCTGCCACGGGACTGGTCAGTTCAGCAACGTGTTCATCGCCTCCCTGCCTCTGTGTGTCTCCACTGATAAATTCTGCCTGTCATGGTCGGGTGCCCGTAATGAAAAGTCACAATTAGTGCTTCTTAATTGAGTTATTAAAAATGTTGTAAAAGATGCTGGATGTAATGGAACAGATTCATTACCTCCGGCTTCGGCTGCATTGGACCCAAACCTCCACTGTGCATGTTAACGTGTTTGTTTTAACATCTGCACTCATTTTTAATCAGGGTGGAGAGAAAAATGGCACTGAGGTGGACAAATACAAATTTATCTAAGCCATTAAATATTATTTTTATCTTGCTAGGCCAAAAAAACGGGACTTTAAAGATGGTAATTGGGCCCCGTTGTCCGTTCGATCTTGTGTCTGTATAACAGCTGAGTTCTTCACAAAAAGAGACGTTTAGACACTAAATTCCCTGGTTCTGTTTGACAGGTCATTTGTCAAATTATTTAAGCTCTTAAAAATTTATGTTGCCACAACTTTTCCCTTTAACTTATGATGTGAGTGACTTTAAAGGACATGATATGGTCTATTAAAGATTCCAGCACTAACACATTATTAGTGGTGTGAGACTTCGGCCTCCAGTCGTATTTTCTCAGGGTGTTGAAGTGACGTCCGCCTGAAACTCACAATTAATCACATTCTGTTGATGACTTCCACGAAAAAAGCTTATAACCTTTAAGTTTTTTTTAGGTAAACCTCTGTATCAGTGAATTTAAAAAAATATCTTTCTATCTTTTGATTTCGGTGATGATGAGGTTGTTAGATGTTGAGCAAATAGTTGCATAAGATTTCATGAGGAAGCAGAAAACTTTGAGACGTTTGGAAAGCTTGGACTCAAGTGATTCAACAGCCTTAAAGGCCTGACGCTCAAAACTTCAACCCAGCTCTGTAAGTTATCATTTTCAGGACAAGTCCCAAAGGACGAAGCAATGACATGTATCAGTGACAGTGTCCTGTTCACTCATTCTCATCATGTCTGTCCTCAGGTGGATCCGGTGAAGGGCATTTCTTTGCGCTTCCCTCGCTTCCTTCGGATCAGAGACGACAAAAAACCAGAGGACGCCACATCAGGAGCTCAGGTACGTCACGTCACAGAGTTGGATCGTTTCAGTTGTACTCATTAATTAAATTCTTCAGTTTATTTCCATCTATGTTAAAGAAGCAGATGAGATGTTTAAATAACAAAAATATTATTTTCAGCATGAAATGAAATAAGAAATTCAAAACCCCTTAAATAACAAGGATCCGTCTGCAGCAGTGAATTAATCAAATGCATCTTTATTGTCAAAGACAACAAACAGAGGAAACAACAGTCAAAACAAGTCAATGTTAAAGCTCTAGAGAAAACCTACACAAAAGTAAATTCTCTCCATGAGGAAAAGCCTGAGAGCAAATATCAAACTGTCCCACAGAACTGAAGCTGACTGAACACATGCATGGTGGTACACGCCGTGGCATGTGTCCACACCGCCAACATTGCTGATGCCGCCAAAAACCCGATGTAATTATATTGTGTATGTTAACAGATCATTGGATGAAGGGCAGCGGTTTTCTGCTGCTTGCTCTGAATGTAGGGTAAACAAAAATCTCTTAACTGCGTTCAATGATGTTTGAGCACGGCTGAGCTGGCAGGAGCAGGGCCGCAGCTGCAACACAGCCGCGCACGTCACACGTGTGTGTCCACATGACGGCGCTCAGTGTGAACGCCGTTGTGTTCACCCACAGTTCAGAGCGAGCAGCAGAAACCGCGACCGCCCTTCATCTAATGATCTGTGAACTTATTGACATAATATAATTACAGCCTGCATCGGCTCCTTGGCAGTCGCAAAGAGATTGGCGGCGCAGACACACACAGGCGTGAAGGCCACTGCAGTTCAGGCGGGTGTTATGCACATGTGAAGTGAGCACGTTGACAATGCGATACAAGGGGGCGTGGATCTGCTTCCTTGGAGTTGAAGGAAGCCAGTTTAGGAAAATAGAATAATTTTCCATGTCAAGATCAAGAAATGACTCACAGGGACATAAATATAAAAAAAACTTGTTTTGTGGAAAAGAAAACCTCCCGGATTAGCCCCGTGGGGTGCGTTTGCAGACACACGAGGTCAAACTGTCACACAGACGCTGAAGCGGTGAAAACTCCGTCACATGTGAGCTGGACCATGTTACTTGAAGTGTCGTGTGGAGACGATGCATTATCGTCATCATCACAGTCGCTTCACAAGAGGCGTCCTGTAAAATTTCAAGGGTGAACAGCACCACAAGGACAGAGTTTTTTTTTTTTTTTTTATAGTAGCGTTGTTTTATGCCATGTCCTCTCGCTGCGCGTCCTCAGGAGGACAGTGAGGGAGACAGTGTCATGCAGCAGACTGTGAGAGTTATTGTACAGTGGAGAGGTGCAGGTCAACTGAGCTTTCACCCGGAACAGCAGGAGTCTGTGTCTCTACTGGACATAAAACCTGCTGTGGGGCTGTCTCTGCTCACTGATGGACACCTCACCTGTCTTGGGGACGATTCATTTAAAGATACAAATTAATTTCCAGCATTTTGTTGAAGTGTTTTCCTTCTTAATCTCGTCTCCTGGCCTGTAGACCCACCGGCTCATCATCATTATTCATAACTCCACCCCACCGGGCTGAATTACTAGTCTGTACACAAATCACTGTGGAAATGATCTGGGGAAAAACTCCTCCTCTGCAGACGCTGATAAATTCTATTCATGTTTAGAACAAAAGAATCGATTCCTTGAAGATAAATTAAGGATTTATCTCTTAACTCTCAGCTTTTCTGTCTTCATTTATTCATAAACCTTAAAAAAAAGAAATTAATCAAACAATTAACTTCTCGATAATGATTTTCATTATCACATTTTCTGCCACTTACATTTGTGATCAAACATTTCATGATATGTTTTTAAAACACTCAGTAAAAGTCATGGATGTCTTCCCAAGAAGAAAATGTTTAAACCCCTTTTTGAGGAAGCTTCTTTCAGAAATTTTTTCCTTCTGTCTTTTTTAGTTTCTGTCAGTCAATTCATAACATTCTCACAGTCATGTCTGAAATTAATTCTGTTTCCAAATATCGTGAATAAGAAAATCAAATATTTTAGGTTCTTTTAATTTCTCCTGGTTTTTCCTGATAAAATCATTCAGCAATTACTCATTAGCTGAAGCCAAATTAAAATGGAATGGATTAATTTTCTGATCAATTATTGATCAGTGAAATGGTTTGTTCATCTTTGCCAAGATGATAAAGATAAATCAAGAAATGCCTTGGCTAAAATCTGCCATCCTCAGTTTTTAATGCCGAGAGATTCTTCTGCACTTTTAGCGACCGCTCTTGTTGCATCGCGCTTTCTTTGAGAGGCACTAAAACATCTTCAGGAAGCTTTTATCAATCGCTCATAAAAATCAATCCATCAGCGAGCGGCCCACCTCCAGCCGGACAAACAGCCGCTCGCCTTCTACCACTTTGCTCAAGAACCATCTCCAGGCCCCACTAAAAGTTTCAGGTGTTATCACCAGCATCAAACTGAGATGGGCCCACAACACCCCCCTGTTAAAAATGGAAGCCCAAACCCTGCAGGAGACAATGAGTTGTTGTTTTACAGCACACAGGAAATGCTCACAGATTTTAATGAGACTGGAAAAGATTCAGCTCCAGTCTGGAGTTTCTCTTCTTCCTGAGCAACAGACTTTTTCCGCCTTCATTAGATGTGAGCCATAGCATAATGTGAATTTTCACCGACTTGAGCAGACATCTGCCGCCTGAAGAGTCTCAGCTTGTGCTTGTTAAAGCTGGAGCCGTAATATCGGCTGCATTAAATTACACTTCCTTTCAGGTATTATCTGTGAGGATGCACCGACACACTCTCCTGAGAACAACACAGTTTCAATTAAGCAAACTTTGAGTCTGAACATCTTGTGCTCAGTCAGCTGAGAATCAAAGCGTCTCCGTGATCCTGTGTAGGAGAAACGATGTGATGTTGCATTGTTTTGCTGCCCTGCTGTACTGGTGCTGATACCGAGGAGTGTGTCTGGACCCGCTGTTCACACATTATTCATTGTCAGGCCTTTCGCCCCCGCCTCACCCCCTCACCCTCACAGAACCCCGGTGAGTCGGAGTGATCGCAACGTCCGTCTCCTGCTCGGCAGCTGGGAGTCACTGACTTCAAAGCTCAGGATATGAATAATCAAACCGTTATTTTTAGCTTTTGCTCTTCATGTTACTGACCTTACTTCATGATCTTCCTCTCCCCTCCCTCTGTCCATCACTCTCTCTCTCTGTCTCATGCGAACCCCCTCCCCTCCGCTCCATCTCTGTCCATCTCGCATGCTGCAGATTGCGGATTTGTACAAGAAGCAGCAGCAGATTCAGAACCAGGGGGAGAAAGCCGACCCTGAGGATTACTACTGATCGTCTGTAGTTGTCCGTCAGAGAGAATAAAGAAATATCTGCCAATTTCAATGTAATTGTAAATAGCTTCTGTCTTTGTTGTAATGTTGAATCAAAAATAAAGGCTCCTTCCTGTTTTAAGCCGCCTGCTGTTTGTGTTGTTGACTAATCGAAGCGGGGATACGATTTTGCCTTCACAGCTAAAGTTGTGTAAATATCTTGCTACATCTGGAGCACATCAATTCCAAAACCCGGGATCAACTCCCCTCCGCCCCGTGATAGATCTCTATTGAACAGTCACCGTGCAGAATCGCCAAACGGCAAACATGAAATGTACGGAACGCATACCAATCACTTTCACCTGGCCGCATTTCTGCTGGAGATCTCAGAAAGGCGCCGGCCAAAGTGCATTTAGCGCGTGGGGGTTTAATAAGAGGACAAGCCAAGGAGATTGCCGGCTGCCAGAAACGTTATTAGAAGCAGAAAAAGACGCCGGAGCTGACAGTTGCTCAAACAGCAGGACAAAAGAGAAGCACTCACAGCTTGCATTAGATGATGGAAATCCACTAACTGTCCAGCCTGAATCAATCAGAGGCTGCTGGGTGGTGTGTGGAGGCAGCGAGAGGGACGGGGAGGGCACTTTGAGAGCCAAGGACAGGCGGATATTAATGGAGCAACCAAGAGGGGGATTGTGCGTTTCCTCTGCTGTGATGACAGGACGCGAGTGTTCTTGCTTTTGAGATTTAACCAGTGTTTGTGTTTCTCTCTCTGAGCTTGAAGAAACTCATCCAGTGCAATAACAACCACCGCCAGACGCTGAATGATTGAGCTGTGGCGGCGGAAACGATGGCAGAGCAACAGACCTGCGTCTCACTGTTGAGCTCACATTTGAGTGGAGAAGCCACACGATGTGTTAAATACAAGTTTGTGAAAAACACCAGGGGGCAATCAAGGCTTTTTGGTTTCACTTCTGGAGACCTGTCATCCATCTTGGTGGCCTCGACTTCTCTGTCTTAGGTTAATTCCATTACCTTGACATTTAATATGGGGTTCATGTTCCCAAGAGGATGACCCACACAAGGCTTTGATGATTTCCTGACCTTTCCTCTTCTGCCACCACGGGTCCCACTGGTGGAAATCTCTCCACAGGCATTTCATTCATTGCTTTGATAATCAGGCACTCTCACATTCATGCCCCCCTTAGGATGAACGTTATGGTTTTGCTGATCCCCAGGCTTTCCCTGCAGGACACAGAGGAGTCGATATGTTAATTCATCTCGTAAAGTTTATGATCAGATATACCTGCGGCGCTCAGGACGTCCCCATACGTCCCAGCCTCATCTGTACTTTGTGTAGACGTAATTAACAAACAAACAGAGTCACGGTAAACGCAGCAGCAGCACAATGGCAGAGTTTTGGTTGTGCTCGCTGCCTACAGGATTTACGCCTTGCAGGTTTTTAGCGTGGCTGTGAACTCTAATCTGGAGCGGTGTTTACCAGTTGAGCGGCAGTGCCTTGCTCCAGAGCCACAGCGGGGACTTGTACCTGACACGATGCTTTGGCAGTGGTGTTGTTGCAAGGAGCCAGACATCCAGCACTTTACAGCGCTGGCTCGTCTGCAGGATATTTGCATGTACAATGTTCCCACTTCTGCGGTGACTCACGCAGCATGTGGCTCGGTATTGTCACTGTTTTCACGTTCAGAATGGTTTGTATTTCCGCTACTCGAGAGGCTGTGAGACCACTATTTGTTATGCCATCTCTGTAAGCAAGTATGCATACTGCACAGTTGGTGGTTTGCCTATTATTTGTGTGTGTGGGCTGTGTCCTGTGTCTGCTGAAGGGGAGTTGGAGAAGGATGCCATTGTGGTGGAATAATCATGGAAATCCAGAATCCAGCTTCGCCTGCCCTTTTCATCTGCTGCCGTCTTTATGTACTCTCCCCTTTTTTACTGGCTGCAACAGTAAGGCTGCTGTTGTTTACCCTCGGTGTGCCTGTGTGTGTGTGTGTGCTGCAGGAGCCACTGAGGCGGGTTTGAAGACGTTGCTGTGTGCGTGTGTGTGCCTATGGAAAAGATTTTAATCACCATAAAATCCTCACAACTACAGAACACTTGATAAAGGTGAAGTTAGAAGTGTGATGCAACAGCATCAAGTGCTCATGGGTAATTCAAAGGATATCTGGTCTCTTCAGGGTTCACACACTGCAGAGCAGGGTTTTTTTGTTTCTTGAGCCCAGAGGAGCCTTCAGACAGATTGGTGTCACTGTCTGTGTTGACAGAAATGTGCCAAAATGAAAACAAGTTCAGAATGAAAGTGTAAAATATTAAATAACATTCTGTTTTCATAGGTTTGATAAAGACTGCAGTTTTTTTCTCCTTTTCATTTTACCTATAAATATATGTTATATGCATGTATTTATGATCTGTGGAATGTGTATACCTGCTAAACATGTCATGAGTCTTACCCTTTCCTGTTCTTAGTCTTTCATGTTTCTGTATAAAAACCTTGTCGTGTGACAACTTGGGTTGTCACTCTCCTACCATGCGGGCTGGAGGTGAACCTCTGCAGAGCTTTATTAAATGACCCATTAGGACAACTCAGGACTGAGGAATTCTTCATTTCACATCTCGACTGAAATTTCCACCACACATGTCATGAGTCTTACCTCCATTACACCTCATCCTCATCTTGGATATCATTAACACACAGAAGCCAGGGACTTGCTGACGTTACTAAATCTGAATTTCAAACAGCACTTGTCAGCTGCTCTGTTAGAAGTTGGCTTGAAACAGCCAGTGCAAGGGATGGAAAAGGCCCTAATGGAAATCAAACAGGCAACAGAGCATGAAATATTGAAAATGCAAATATGTAATGAATTTGGTTCCATATTGTGTGCATTGTATGATCCGCTCTTTTGTTGTGCGTTACTCTGAGGTCTGAATGCAGAAACCGCCTTTGTCTGATTTGTGTACGTCGGATTGTGTAGGTGAAGGGGAGTGTGAAGGTCTTTCAATCTTTGTGCATCTTTTGTGTTGAGTTCAAGTCCCTCCACGCTTTGTTTCCTTTTGTACATGTATGAATGGGGATCTTTTCATCGTCTTTGCGTGAAGCCTGGTTAACTGCCCATGGTCGTGTGTGTATTTATATATATATATATATATATATATATAAGCGTGTGTCATTGATGTTTACTGAGGGGGGCAGCTGGCGCACATCACGCGCCTGCAGGGCATTGCAGCACAGCAGCCCTCTACCGCCCCTCGAGGTCCCAGCCTGTGTTCAAACAGCTGTGCTGTTAGTTCACATCAAGTCACACGTTCAGACCAGGTCCCGCCGGGAGGGGGAGGAGGCTGCAGTTGTGCAGCTACCTGCTCGCTGCCTCTGTGGAAATGTGATTAAGGGCATGTTGGGCAAGATTTTCTACAAAACGACCCAGAACTGATGTTGTGAGGGGATCTGAAGACATCCCTGCTGTGCTCCTCTTTAAAGTTATAGGAAGCGTCCCCTAAAGCAGGATTATGGATTTCCTCCCATCGCTGGTGAAAAACAAGGGGCATCTATAAAAAACTGCCAGGTTCACCTTTCTCTGTCCTTTGTTGCCCCCCCCAACCCAACCCCACCCCCTTTCTCCCACATAAGCTATCTGTCTTGTTCACAATACCCCTTTCTCCACCCGGAGAACAATGCGTTTGTTCTCCTCCGCCTCCTCCCCATCCCTCCATCCTTTTCTATCTCTCCATCCATTTGTTTGGTGCTCTCTGTGACATCTCTGCCATGCCAGGCAATGAGGGAGAGAGGGAGGGACAGGCCCGGCCATTGTGTCTGGCCCAGCCCACGGAATATCAATAGTGTTTTTCTTGAGCAGGAGCTCCAAGCGTTGGCCAGTAACCTTTCAGATTTGATGATGTCAGGCCCCTGTGTTTTTTTTTTGGGCCCTTGATATGATTTCCCTCAGTCTCTTGTCCTCAGCAGAGGGACAGAACACAAATGTATTTGCTCAGTTAAACTACTTCATCTGACTGTGCCAACCAATCCTCCAAACTGCATAATAAAATACTTTGTTTGAAATTGACCACGGGAGCGACGCACAGACGAGTTTTCTGATCTGGTAGTCGGCTGTCGGCGGACGCTGGCCCCTCTACTGTAAGCTTCAGTCATGACATCATGGTTTCAGTTGCTGCAGATCTAGCAATAGACCTCCAGCCTGGTGCCAGAAAAAGGAGTTAATGTCACGTCAGGTTCAACGGATGGATGGATGGAAATGTTCCCCCTCGTTGGGAATCACTGCTCTAAATGCTAATAACTGTATTCAGATGCTTCTCTGGGTGGCAGGTTGCTGACCTGTGTCCTATCAGGAACCTAAATGGCATAACGTGGCTGTATTTAGATTTAATTCTGCCCTCCAGCATTTAACTTCGCATAGTTTTCTGGCCAATTGCTTCCCACGGCTCATTTGCTGTATTTGGTCTTGGATATGTTTTGCTTGATTATCCAACCCCTGCAGCCAAACTACGAGCCCATCCAGTCTTTTACGAGACCACTTTATGATTGGTTTATGATGGCGCCGGTTGTTTGTTACCCACTTGTCGGCGCTTCACTTTGGCGCACGCTGGGAGGCTCGTGCTGAAAAGGGTGTGATTGCTGTGCTCTCCGTTGGATCATCGTTGATGTTCATTAGTCTTATGACCTTTGCGTGGACTGCCCTCTGTGGCATGTCTCTCTTTGTCTCTTCCCTTCTTGACCGTCAAGGAACCCTCCAGCTACCCCGACTGAGAGACACTCTCCATTCACAGAAGCCACCACATTTGGATCAAGACATTCCCCCTCTGCACATCTGCCAGCCTGCCTTGTGATCACGGCTGCACTCAACTGTGACAAACACACTCAACATAGCAGAAAAATTAGACATGGATAGAGTTGACAAGAGCCCCTAACATCTACAAGTCGGGATGCTTTCCCAGACTGTGATTATCCCACGGTCTCTTGACTGTATGCTTGGCTTCTTTCCTTTTTTTTTTGTTCCATCCCATTGGAAATTATTCTGCGTCAAAGGAAATTACAATATCACAAGAAAATATGCTCTGTAAATTTCCACGGGTGTCTAACGACGTGCCCTCACTGTCGCAGCCCGCGGAGCTTGATGGGTTACACAGGCAGACGTACACACAGTGGGTGAAGCCTGAGGTACTTTGTGTTTTCAGTCATCTCTAATAACTCCGACTGATGAAGCCCTGTCCACCTGAATAATACCATCGTGCGGCTGGAGGCTCATGTATAACTTAGCGAAAATCTCTAAATGGCTCTACAGACGGAGTTTGCTCTCTCTCCTCCTCCTCTCTGTATAATTCAGCAGCAGATAAACTCTTCCTCTCCTACATCGGTGTGCAATATCACTGCCAGCTGAAGGAACAGGGGCCCTCGCTCTATATGTGATACAGTTTCTGGCTGCCAAGCTCTGCCGCCGCTGCTGTCACCATCACACGCCGCTGACCAGTTTGGGCGCTTGCCACATTCTGCACCTGCCAGGCTCATAAAGAATCCCCCTGTCTCTCTGGAGCCCGAAGGCAGGATCTGCCATAATTGTTAAGGATGTCGCAATTTAGACCTTCAAGCCAAAGCTTAGACATTTGATGGCGCCAACAAGTTGGCAGATGGTCCATTCTGTTCAGCTGATCCATCAGCGCGGTGCTAAGATGAATCAACGGTTGCAATCAGTCATAAGAGCTGAGAATTTATGTGCCGCTCTCAAATGTAAGCAAAAGTTGATCGGCAGCTAAATGTTCCGCCGCTGTCTTGGCCCAGAGAGCGGCGTCGCACAGGAGATGCTTTTATTTCTAGCTCCGGAAAGCCGTGGATGAGGAGGCTCAATAAAACCACAGAGTGAAGTGGATGGAGTGGGCATCCTTGTCGAGTACCTCCTCCTCTTCTCCTCATTAAATATGCTCTCCTGAGGGGAGAGGAGGAGTGAATTTATGATTGATATGGTTTACGCTTCATGTTGAGTGTAAGTGAATCCGGCCTGTGTATTGGCTGGAGCTAGAGGAGAGCCGCGCACCATTAATTTCTGTATGTATTCACTGTTACTGTGCCAGTGGCCAAATGAATGCATATTTGTGACGTGTGACAAAATGATGGAATGAGGCCTCCAGAAATGAGGCTTTTGCAGAAATCCCTCTTGTGCGTCTCGCCTCATGCACATGCTGCCTCTCTGCGGCCCTCGTCGCCTCACCCTGCGTCTGTGGCGGCTGCTGCCGTTCTCCCAGTCCGAGCGTCTTGCCCTGTCCTGATATCAACCCATCTATATATAGCAGGTCTCCCCCTACACTCTCACTGTCTGTGCTACTGGAAAAAGAGAGGAGTGGGCGCTTCACTTTGAATACTCAGCTTTGTCTGGGCCGGAGGAGAAAATGAGGCAAAGAGGGCGAGGCCGCAGAGGAAGAAAGCGCCATTGACAGGCGGGCAAACACCAGTCAGCCCCAGTCCCCCTCTCTCTCCATTGTCTCCAAGTTCTAGACATCAGCAAATGACAGGAATCTGGAGAGAGGGAGGAGAGAAAGAGAAAGAGAGCCAGAAGAGTCGGGGCTTTGTTTGGACCGCTGGCCTCAGAGCCGGTGAAAGTGCAGGGAGAGGAGAGCGGAGGGCGAGGGATGGGGATGGAGGAGAGCGCACTGGGCTGACCTCACAGCAGGATCCCCCTTCCTCCCTGTAAACAGACCCAAACAGCCTCCCTCCGGTCCCCATGTAATATTTACACATGAGCAGTGATCACATGCAGAGTGACTGCAGATGGCCGTGATTCCCCGTCTCTCTCGTGCTCCCTCTCTCAGCTCCATCACTTCACAGTGAGGGTGTAATGGAACACATTACATCCATCCTGTCTGTGTGTGTGTGTGTGTGTGTGTGCGTGCTGCTGCAGTTTGCAGATTCGCCCCAAGTTGCCTTTTGTTTACCCAATTAATTCAGTGGCTTTACTGAGTGAAGCAGGTGCCTCTCGCCAGCGTTTTCCTCCTCTTCAGAGGATTATGTGTGTAATTTGTTTCAATGAGGGATGAAAAGGGAGGACGGGTGGAGGTGGTGGTGGGATTGGGGAGGGTTGGGGCAGAGGGGTGGAGAGGAGGAATGGGCCGGGCCGGTCCTGGGCGAGGGGTGTGGTTGGGTATAAACCAGGGGACAGTGGGTTTTCTGTTGTTGTCCTGTTCTGAAGCCGTCTGTCCTGGGATCTTTGCTCCTGCTCCTTCTCTCTCCTCCTTCCATCGCTCTCCCTCCACAGTTGGGACGCTTCCTTGACGAGCTCCTGTCACATCCGCAGCATCCATCTCTCTGGGAGCTCCGTGGAAGCCTGAAACCATGCTGACGATTTTGGCGCTGGCGTCGGTTGTCCTCCTGGGAATAGGTAAAAATAAATCAATTAAAAAATTCAATTAAAAATAAATATGTAGTTGAATTTCCTCTGTTAAAATGTTCTTTTCACTAATGTGAGGTCAGAGGTTAAATTAGAAAATGATGACGATGACGGCGTTCTCTTGTTTTTTGTGTCAGCAGGAGATGTGTCACATTTCTCTACGCTGAATTAATATTACACTGCAGCATTTAAATGGATATCTTGGTATTTGATTCATTAGTTCTAAGAGGCCATGGGGGCACCGCGATAAAATCCTCTTTGTTTCCAGGTGCTTTGTAAGTGGCCCTGCACTGGTCTGACGCAGCAGGTGACTCCAATTCGAAAAGCACTTTCTGTTATGACTCTTAAAACCGACGCTCGTCTGAGTTTCTGCTCTCAGTCAGATGCGGGCGTGTTTTCCATTTCCCCTTCTGTCAGGTATTTGCAGTTTTTGTCAGGGTTTTAATTAAAAGTGTCGAGTGTGATACCAGTGACAGGTTGTGCAGGGGCTGGCTGCACTAACACCAGCCGCTCAAGGACGGCTCCAGCGCAGGCTCTGAACACGGCGTTAATTTCAGCGTAGCTCTGAATACTGTGACCCATTCACGAGCGCAAAGTGACACCGAGCAACAGAAGGGATGTTGTTGCTAGCCTCAGAGTGGCAGGTGTGTGCGCGGCTCCCAGGGCCTTCGCTGGCTTGTTTGAGATGCTGACTGCAATTTTACAGGAAAGTAAAATATTGATTTTGCAGCTAAAACCAAATTAACATCAATCATTAAATATCATTTAAGCATAAGCGGTGCCAACATAATCCATATTAATGGAGAAGATGAAGTCCCCCTTTGGCTTTTAGAGACTATCACCAATATTCCAGTAATAATGTAAATATTTACAGACATCTGAGCGACTGTCGGCCCCGACACGTCTGAACATGCAGATTAATGAATGATGAATATTAAAGATAAATTTTGTGAACTAACATCCACCTGATGTGTGTCTCCCAGTTCCCGAGCAGTCCCAGGCCATAGTGATTTACACGGGCTGGGAGCGCCATGCCCTGCTGGGCTCAGACATCCGGCTGTCATGTTCGTTCTTCTCCTGGCGCTGGACCTCGGAGGACGTCACCTTCTCCTGGACGTACAGGCCTGACGGCTCCCGGGACAGCATTTCTGTAATATACACACACACACACTGTTTCAGTACACTGGCACTAATGAAATCTCTGTGGAACAAACCTGATGTCGGCTTTAGAAAATAGTCTTATGGCTCTTTGTTTTGATTTTGGAATCGACCACTCTGGTCTCTGGATTCACTCGCATCAACCTCATCAGCATCGTTTCATCAGGCAGCCGAAGAGGCTCTGATAAACCCACTCGCTCGTCACGCGCTGGTGAACGCAGCGATGAGTGAGATATTTAGCATCAGTCATAAAGTGCAGATGCCTCAGGAGCCTCCTGGGTCCCTCTCCTCCTTAAATTAAATTCTAACATGCACTCTGACTCAAAGTTAATCTTTTTCTTTTGCACTTCCAGTTTCAAGAACTTTCAAATCAATAATTTAATCAGTGTATAGTATTTTATATATGGTTGGCCTGACAAACAATGGCTGGGTTTGTTTTGGAGAAACAAGAAGACGGGCAGAAATGAACTCCTGAAAAGAGGGAGTGGTTTAGTGATGTCACACGGTGTGCCGCTTCGGTTCCTGATTCACGAAAACACAATCTCACCAGAGATGATTTGCATACGACGGCGTCTTATCTGAAATGTCACCACCTCTGTAGCAGCGCTGAATTTATTCTGAAAGTTTGTGTGTGTCAACTTCAACAGAAACAACAAACGCTCAGAAACTTTCTCTGCTCGTCTCCTCCCTCCCCTCGCCGCCTCACCCACCTCCGTCTCTTTAATTTCACTCCTCCTGCCCTTATCGTTCTTCCATCTTTCTAATCTCTCCATATCTCCTCGTCCTGACTGCGCCTCCCTCTGTCCACCTCCCTTCATCTCCTCCTCCCCCTCCCTTCCTTCTTCGTCCCTCCCCCCCGTCTCTCATTATCTCCTCCCCTCACCTCCTCTGCCTCCATCCATCTCCTGCCGTGGCCTCACTTTGAAATTTCACTCCTCTTTAATGTTGTTTTTAATCTTCTGTCACTCACTCCTTCACGGGCCCGGGCAGATTTATAGTGTCACGTGTTTTACTGTTTTCATGGAGGATTTTTCTTTTTAAATTTCACATTTTATTTCGATTTATTTCAGATTGTATCAAGGTCCCTGTTTAATTCATGAAACCTGCTCTTGTGTTTCACGACACAATTTGACCTTCACTTGCAAATCAATTAAATGGAATTCAAATAATCAGTTCTCTCAACTCTGGATCGACTTTAACATATTTACCGGCATATTATTAAATTATTAAATAAATTATAGAATTATTAAACACGAGCAGGAAGATGAAATCTAACAACCACAGAGAATAGTTTAAACGAACATTGAAACATTCGCTCTGTCTTTTAAAGATCTTCCACTACACTGGTGGAGTCGCCTATGTGGACAACAAGGGCCCCTTCAGGGACCGGCTGGAGTTTGTGGGGAACCCTGGGCGCCGCGACGGCTCCATCCTGCTCAAGAACCTGGAGTTCAGCGACAACGGCACCTTCACCTGCGACGCCAAGAACCCCCCTGACATAGTGGGCCGGCCCTCCAGCGTGCGCCTGCTGGTCTTTGAGAAAGGTGAGGTGGGGGCGGCGTTCGGGCGCCGGGCTCCTCAGCGACTGTGATGGTTTCATTCACTTACATCCGAGTCTGTACGTTCGATCCCGCTGAGCCCGTATGGCATCTTATGGTGAATGTGTTTTTGTCAGGAGCTGTTCCCAGTAACAATCATTTGAAAGTCTTAAACAAGTCTTAATTCTCACTGTGCATCAGACTGAAGCGAGTTCTGCTCTCACACTAGTGGCTGCATTTAGAATTCCTCCCAGTTCCCCGTTAAATGGAAATGAAATCAATTACAATCTTATCTGGTTCTCTATTTGAGATCACTATCGTTGCCTCACTTCTTTCCTTCCCCTTCCCACTCGCCTCCTCCTCCTCCTCCTCCTCCTCCTCCTCTTTCTCTTTCAACATTACACTGTCCCTGCTGCGCCTGAGTCCTTCATCATTTGTACAACCTTTATTTTACCTTTACTTTCTTTTTAAATTTCTTGTTACCTTTTCTTCCGTCTTTGTGTTTGTTGTGTGGGTCCAGTCCCGACTTTTAAGAACATAAAATGGGACGATTTCTTAAATTTTGTCAAAAGTATAGTTGTCAAGATTGATTGCATTCTAAAAATCAACACATTCTACTTTCCTTCCTTTCCATAGTCATTCTTCTCAACACTCCGACCTCCTGTTTTTCCACCACTCTCCCTGTTGTGCTGTGCTTCACCTCCTAACACTCCTCCTCCTCCTCCTCCTCTTCCTCCTCCACAGTGCCCATCCAGGCTGGCGTGATCACAGGGGCGATCATCGGGTCGGTGCTGGGCCTGCTGGTGCTCATCGTGGTCATCTACTACCTGATGAGGTTCCTGGTGGCACGCCGTGTCTTCAGCCTCAGTGTCAGGTCAGTGCCCGGCCTTTGGCCAGCGGTGCTCTGCCAGTCCAGCCTGTGCCAGGGGCTGGAGCTGAGGCCGGAGCCCATCCCTGGCACCGACACCTGCGTGGCCCAGAAGACGTAGCTGCGGTGCCATGATTTGATTTGGGCTCAGATTTGGAATTGGTCATCTGTAAAGAGACGGATAATAATCTCCCTTATTTAGATCTAATTTCGCTTTAATCTGAAAAACCTTTCTGGCTGGATCCAAAGCAAGACGATTAAAAGTGATGGAGCTGAGGCGTCTGAGTGGATAATCCACCTGCTCAAGAAGATGATGATGGAATGATGGACTCATCGTCCAGTCATAGAACCTGGGGGGGGGAGGCCGGACCAGTAGATCACGTCGGTGTTCTCAGTGTGACGGCTGCCAGGCAGTGCTGCCCTATGACCACTGGAGGGAGAGATAGATTCGACATTCTGACATTGTCTTTCTTTTGTCCCCTTCAGCAAACATGGCAAGAAAAAGAAGGAGGGATCACAGCAGAGACAGGCAAGTTCCCTCCTCTCCTTCCTCCTTGTCCCCTCTTCTTCCTCTTCCTCCTCCTGCTCCTTCCTTTTCCTCACACACGCGCCATGACACGCACACATCCGCTTGAAAACTCCGAATGCAACAGCTTTGTTTGCTGTCACATTCCGCCGGCGTGCGGAAAAATGACGAGAGATTACGCCGCCGTTTGGTGTTTGAATATTTGTTCGGCGCAGGAAACGTGGTGTCAAAAGGAATTTTCCTCTATTCTGTCGCAGCGCCGCCTCACAATAGCACACGTCCAATGTGACAGTGCATAACGGCACAGTTTCATAATCCCATTCCCCCCATTGCCATTCCGAGCGGCTACAATATGTCCGCCGTCTCCTCCTCGCAGCAACAACAATAAAACATGTCATTCACACCCGGCAAACGCTAATAACGGCGTTGGAATCCCACGCCGCCTCAGAGTTGGAGGTGCATTAAAGCCTGTTCTCCCTCGTGCGGCCCTCACCCCTCCTTCAGGCACCTCAGGGAGGCTGAGCGGCACAGCGCTGGTAAACAGCCCGGGGGCAAAAATCAAACCAGTGACTGTGAAATGGCCGCGGCCAGGTCACAGCGCTAATGCTCTCGCAGTATTGAATGAGGCTGTGCTTTGCTCGTGGAGGGAAAATGGATGGAAGCTACTGATTTCGCTCACTGGGAGTCAAATGAAAATCGCTGGGCCCATTATGGTCGCAGCCGTTATCAGTGGTTTTACGTCGCTGCATGCAGGGGATCTGGGCCATTTTTTTTTCCTCCTTCCAGTCCTCGTGGGAGTGCGATAGCCTCAAGTGGTGGATTAATCAGACATTTTGGCAGCTTGTATTCTTTTGTTAGTACAAGGCACCGGGGCAAGTAGTGTTTGATTACTCTGTGGTAATGTGGGGGCTGCATGGTTGCAGGGCGGTGTTGTCATCTACCGTGCCGTCGCCCTGCATGCTGATAACAGCGAGAAAACGGGATCCCGGGATCCTAGTTCACTGGATCAGAAATCAGCTTCGCAACCGAAACGATCCAAGGTTGAAAATAACAGCTGTTAGAGCGACAGCGACTCATTCAGCAGCAGCAGCAGCAGCAGCAGCGGTGAGCCTCTGCCCCCGTGCCGTGAACCTAGGGGGCGACCAAGTGCACTCACCCTCATTTCCCCGGAGCCTCTCCTCCTCCTCCTCCTCCTCCTCCTCCTCCTCCCGCTGCCTTCTTCCTCTGCTGCTGCCGTTTGATTGTCAGGTTACTCTTGAGTTGCAGTCAGTTGCTCTCAAGTGCCTGTGGTGGGTGACAGTGCATATATGAATAAATAACTCGCCGCCAAAAGGACACTGAAATATTTGACAACATTGTCATTTACAGTTACTCGCATGCATGTCTCGTGCAGCTCGGGAAAAGAAAATGCACAGACGCAGACATTCCTTCTGAGCTCGAGCACACTTTCGCCTTTTCTCGTCATTTTTTTCCCCTTTTTTTATTTTTCTGATTCCTCTCTTGTAGCAACGCCACACACACAGCACCCACGGGATTTTATAGTGCGCTCATAAGTGGCTGTTTGATCAAATAGCCCTTATTAGGAGGCTCTGCTGACACCACGCTATTCTGTATCAGCCTCCCCATCTTGGGTTCTCCCCCGTTTGCTGGGCTTGCACTACAAATCTCCACGAGGCTGCGGGTGAGGGAGTGAGCGAGTGAGTGGGTGAGACAGAGAGACAAAGGAACCCCGCGGTGTGTGCTACTCCCCATTAGGTGGAGTTGTGGGAGAGGAGTTCACCCGACAGCCACACGCATCAGGAAGCTCTCTCTCTCTCTCTCTCACACACACACACACACACACACACACACACAGTGTACTGGAATGATAATTGAGTGCACTCTGTATCGATCCAAGCTCAAACACACACACAATCCAAGCGTTCTTCTTTCCATCCCCCTTCACCTCCCTCACTCTCTCATTCACATTCTTTTTATCCGGTCCCCTGACTCCCTCCCGTCAGTTGCATCTTCCTCCTCCCTCTGCTCCTCCTCCTCTTCCTCCTCCTCTTGCCTCTTCATGCCTTTGACTTCCTGACTGACCACGAAGAATCTATCTATCTGTAATTCCTCCCTCTCCTCTCCCACTCTCTCTCCCGCTCTGGTCATCGTCCCCCCCCCCCCCGCCGAATCTTCTGGGTTCTGATCAGTTTTGGTTCCAGACAGAAAATCACTACCTCTCACTCTTCATCTGCTTCTCAATCTCCCTCCTCGTCCTGTCAGCTTCTCATTCTTAGTATGCAGCAGGGGACCCGGCCACTTACCAACCTACCCTCCCTCCCCCTCCCTCCGGTCCCTCCTGTTCTGCCACTGTGCCCACATTTTCTTTGAAGTATATGCAGCTCCTGTAACGAGGTGGCGGTGGGGTGGGGGGGGGCTCCCCCTGCGTGGACTGGAGCGTGTTTACGAGGCAGCCCCTTCGTTAGCGTGGGAGCTCTGCAATACGTTGCAGTGCACACTGAGGCTGCCATGAGGATGCGTGATGGTAAACAATGCCATGATGTACGAGAGAGAGAGAGAGAGAGAGCGTGAGTGTGATCGGAGGTAATGACACTGGATGGGCTGAGCAGCGGCAGCGCTGTGGAGCCGGCTGGTGGCTGCCTCAGAGTGAGTGCTGCTCTTGCACAGAGCGTCATTAAGGACGATACGTTCTCCAATGCAATCTGTGGGGTGTTGTTAGCCGCGGCTTCAGCGGGTAGCGGACGCAGTGGACCGAGTAAAGATGGACGGCACGTGTCTGCTACCGGTAATTAGAAATGAAGCCAGAATGTTCCGGACGCTGCCATCTTGCATGGAGTCCGTGCGGCCTCGCGGCACGGACCAGTCGCTTCGGCTGTCAGTCATGACGCTTTAATGGCGTTGAATACATAATTAAAACCAAACTGATCAGATGTGCGATCGCTTGAAAGGACATCAGAGTACGAGGAGGTTGTTCAGTGTGGCACCAGGCAGTGCAGAGACAATAGAAACAAACGGATTCAGACATTTAATTGCTCTAAAAGCTTCAGTGGAAACTTCAGACCAGAACTCTGTAGGGAAGTATACTTCAAACTTCTAAAACACACTTTAATTTGGTTTTTAATTGGGTACGTTGAACCCTGGTCCTCAGTGACACGGCTGCACGGATCAGCCCGGCCGGCGATGTTAGCAGAGGCCGGACAACGCAACGCTAAAAAACAACACGAACTTATAGTTTTTTTTAACGTTTACTTCAAGTTTTTACTTTGACCCCTGTCCCTGAGCTCACGACCTGTACCACAGCCGGCCACCAGGGGGGGATAGAGTAGTTCGTCTTCGCTTTAGTGGCGCCCACATGACGCCCATCTTTAAATTCAGTCTACCGTCTCAGCCCCAGCCTGTACTTCAACCTGCATATTATAAATACAGCAGTACTGTGATGGCCATTACACAGGTTGAGTGAGGTGTCAGTCGCAGCGTCAGGGTGTGTACTTCACCAGGTGACCTCACAGCTTAATGCACTGGAGTGCAGTTATTGTATAGCAAAGGTTGTTGTTGGATTGACCTGATCTCCTTTGTGTCCCGTCCCTCCTGATGGATGCTCTGTGCTCAGCTGAAGTCTCACGTCACCTCCTCCTCTACTCCTCCTCCTCCTCCTCCTCCTCTTCCTTTTCATAGATTTCTTCTTCAAGATGTTTTTAGACATTGCACAGACAATATCCAGAATGAGTGGGAGTGAAAGGGTGAATTATGCAAGTGCTGCTTGGATGAATGTTTGCAGTTGTTTAAAATAGATTCCACAGAGCCGACGAAGGTCTGAACCTTGAAATGAAAGACAGATTTATACTAATAAGGTTATGAATTGAATTTGTGACCTCACCAGTACTTAAATATAATAACGACTGAAACATGTACTACGTTTCCACAAACACCAACACTGTCATATGAAGACCTTAGCAGCATCATATCCTGCTTTTAGAGCTTCCACAGCATCAACATGTGACCGTTACTCCCTGCCTGAGGATTTCAACCCTGGAAGTAAACAAGATGGAAAAATGAAGTTGTTGCTTTCAAAGAAACAGAAAGACAACATAATATCGTCTATTAGCACCTCAGTGTATTTTCTTAACCAGAGGCACTTGCTAATGAAGTTATACACTTTATACGCAGTGAGGTCTCAGAGAAAATGAGAATAGTATAATAATAATAAATAGTTTATCTCTAAATATTTACCAGTGAAGATCGATCAATTCCCATTTCAAACTGTTTGTGTGCGTGTGTGCGTGCGTGTGTGTGTGCGTGTGTGCGTGTGTGTGTGCATGTGTGTGTGTGTGTGTTATCGATTGTCTCTCAGTTGTCACAGGTGTATGCAGCCTGTCTGCCACTGTGTCCCATCCTAACGCATGGTTACCTGTTTTGTCACCCCCTTACAGCTCTGGACACCGCCCCCTCTCACTTGCTACCCCCTCCCCTAAAAGGACTGTCTCTCTACCTCCTCCCCCGTCTCTGTCTCTTCGGACGTCTCTCTTCTCCTCTTCCTAAATGTGTTTTTTCTCTCCTCTTCACACAGCTCCGCCCATCCTGCTATAAGCCCATCTCTCATCCTCTCACCTGTAACGCCTCCCATCTCACCCCCTCCATCCCGACACCTCTCTCACTGTCTCCCTCGCACTCCTTTCCTTCTGAAGTGACGCTCCTCCCCTGTTCTCCACCCGACCCCCTCTCCCTCCTCCCCCACAGGGCCCCGTGCCTCCTGCTGACCCCTCCAAGGTGAAGGCGGCTGCCTCGGAAAAGAAGAAGCAGGAGTCACGCAAGGATAAGAAATAGGATACGGGGATGGGCTGGGGCGGCCTCGCCAATCGGCTGCTCCAGCCCGTGCGCCAGGCGGTGGCGAAGGCCCGATCCAATCAGCAGCAGCGAACCGTAGTCAGAAAGACAGAGAGGGTTGTGGGGGGAGGGGAGGAGGGTCCGGGCCGGGTGCTGATGACCATCGAGCTGGAACTGACCCGCAAAAACGGGGAGGAGGGGCCCAGCGGCGAGGGAGGGATGGGGAGGGCCAAAAGTCACGGTTTTCTATCCCGTCTCGCCAACCAGCTCACGTTCAAATAACCCAGCTAACGGGAGGCAGGGGACGCCACGGGGGGGGGGCGCTTGAGGTTAGACCGGGATTCTACCGAGGAGGCGGCAGGAGAGCCAAACCACAAACCAAGTTCACGCCCACCACAATGCCAACCTGAGTCCCCGAACAAATGAGTCAAATCATATCTGCTCCCGTCACAGGCCGGTGACCGTAGACGCCGCGGCCGCCGCCACGCGGGCCGGGATCTACGATGTCGTGATAATCTCTTACAGCAGCCGTCAGCACAAGTGCTTTTGTCAGGTCGTGAGATATGCCGTCTGGAGCGAGACCTTAAGATGGCTGGGTTCGATAACAAAACGGGAAAGAAAAAAAAAGCTGCTCGCCGGGTTTTGCCTTTCTGGTTCCTTCCATTGTGATCCTATCCGCCAAAACAAGCTTTCTCCAAGTGCGTCCGATACGCATCGCGGGTCCCCGCCTTCAGGGACAAGCCAATTTGCCTTTTTTTCCCCGACGTGACATGTCAAACTCCCCTCACACTGATCTCCCTCCTCTCTCCTCTCCTCTCCTCTTCCACTGTGAATTTCTTGACTTTCTTGTTCATTTAAATTACAGGTGATTTATATGCTAACCGCTCTATCCTGTTTCTCTTCTTCTCTCACTTCCCTTCCCTCTTCTCCTCCTTCTCTCTCTCCTGTAGATAAAGGTCTGACTTCTCCATGACTGCCTCCGCTCCTCTAGTCTGCTCCCTCCTTTTCTGCCCGGCCCGACGCAGCCCCCATTATTTCCCATTATCTCTTCTCTTTCAAGACAGCACTGGCTGTAAGAGCGCTCCTACTATATCAGTGGCAACGGTGTCAAATAATTTTTACAATGCCTCATCAGAGACCCCCGTACGCACTCATTGGGCAAATTGTAAAACTTTTTAAGGCCTAACTATGCACATAACTTTCTTAAGAGGAACCCGAAAGACATCCCTCTGTGTTTGGAGTCCCCTGAATCTTCCCCCCTTCATGTTTACGACTCTGAGCGGAGAGCCGTGAGTGCACTCCGGACTTCAGACGGAGAAAAACAGAGAGGCAGAGGAGAGTGATAGCGAGGGGAGAAATATGATTCCTGCTCTCAGCCGGCGCACATAGAGGTTCGAGCCCTCCAGCTCGGGGTGATTCAATCCTCTCACATTTGAGCTAATGGAGGTTGTCGCTGTGTCCCTGCCCCGGCTAAAGGGGGCTATTTCTGGCCCGATGAGAGCGAACAAGCTTACTGTAACAGCTGCACATTTTTCAGCCGACAGGGGAGGGGGAGGAGGTGGGGGGTGGGGAGGCTTTCCGCCGTCGGCTCTGCGGCCGGCGACTGACAACCTGAATGACGTCACGGCCCCCGGCGCTGGCGGACGCCCTCAGGAGCCTGACGGAGGGGCTTACCGGGAAGAGGTGCAGCTTCTGTGCTCCCTCGGTTATTTTAAGGTCCAGTTAATCCGCTCACACGTTTCTCCTCGCCAGCCCAGAGCTAATTATTTCTGCGCGTGCTGGTAACCAGATATCTCTCTCCACATCGCGCTCCCTGCCTCCTGCGCCTGCCTCCGCTCCTCTGTTATTCTCTCGTCATCTCGGCCCCCATCTTGGGATTCATCTCCTCCCACCGAACCCGTGTTTCCTCCTCGTCTGTCCTCGCGTCTTCGGCAACCGTTATCATCTCCTCCTCCTCCTCCTCCTCTTCTTCTTCCTCTCGTCCAGTGACTCTGCACTGTACCCCCCCCCCCCCCCCACTGTATCCCCCCCCCCCCCTCCATAGAGAAAAGGCCTATAGAAAATCCACTCCAGTCTTTTTAAGTCTCCTCTTATCTGACTTCCAGGCCTACAGCTCAGTGCTCTGCTCCTCTCTTCTGTCCTTCCTCCTCTCTTCTTCTTCTTTTTTCAAACTCAGTGATGAACATCTGACGCCCCTCGATCGACGAATGCCCCCCCGCCAGCCCTCCCTCCACTGACCTTTTACTGTCTTACTTCTGCTGGTTCGATTCCCAAAGCGAAGGAAACACCTTTAGTTCCGCACTGAAGGCAGACACTTATAATCCAGCTAGCTCTTCTCCGGTGGCAAATACGACGTGTGTTCTCTGTATATGTGTGTTTATTTAAAGCGTGTCGAAAAGAGATTTGATGTCACCCTAAGTAAAGCAAAGATTCCTGAGACATTTTTTTTTACATCTTAATCAAGGGAGGGAAGAAATGCAGTTGTGTTTCAGCGGAACGTGCAATTATGTTTCTGTGTTCCGGACGGTGCTGTGCGGCTGCGTCTTTGGTGCACGGTTCATTCCGCGGCGAATTGAAATCGCTCAGATTCAGCGCGACGTGGCTGGGGAGGGAAAGAAAAAACAAAGGGGGGGGGGGGGGGGGGGAACAAAGGGGGGGGGGGACGATGCTCGAGAGAGCCGTGGAGGAAGAAGAAGAAGACTTATCTGGTGTGTTAAGCCAAGCCACAAATCCATATGTATCAGTACAGATAGAGTCTGCTCGTCCCCCAGAGCTTTCTTTTTAAGGTGCTCCCTCCCTGAGCCGGAGATGGATTGCGATCTGCGTGCTTGATATGCAGGGTGGATGGTGCAGACTTGAATGTTTCTTTAAGATTCATGGCAGGAATGGAGGTGCTAAAACCCACATCTTTATAACCGGAGATCTGTTTGACTAGTCGCTGTTTAACTCTCCGGTCACATGGATTAGTTTGAATGTTTTTCTCTGTTGCAGCGAAGCCACACAGACACCTGACATGAGACGGCGTTAAACTGCCTTTTTTAAAAGAAGTTTCGTTTGTATCGTCACAGTCGCACAGTAACATTCCTTCGTTTAAAAAGGGTGCCGCTTCTTATTTTCTTTTCTGTTTCCTTCTTCTTCTTCTGTTTTTTTTTTTTTTTTTACATTTATTTTAATGCTTGTGGTAATTCCAGAGCACTAACAACATTTGATGACTGTGTATAATATGTTGTAAAGAGAACGTAAATAAAAAATTAAAGCCCCGAGCGCAGCTGTTATCAACAGGAGACAAAATAAACCCAGCTGAAAAATGTCTGCAGCCTCCTTTCTTTCTGTTCCAAGTCCCCGGCACCGTGTGAATCTGTCACTCCGACGCTCCTCCACGAGCCTTTCAAAAGGAGAATTTCTTTCTAAAATGAGATATCCACTATTTGAAATGTCTGAATACACTGATGGCTGGCATGAAAGTCGAACTCATTACGGAATCGCACCGGCCTTATTATTATGGGAATGCATTTGCATACACAATCAGAATGTTTTAGAGGTTTTAATCTGGAGACTGTAGACGCGGAGTGCTCGCCACCAGTTGGCTTTTTCTTTTAAATACAAAAGGTGTCCAGTTTTTTGAAAATGTAAAATTTAAACGGTTCGGCGGCCTGACGGAGGCCGAGGGTTCGAGAGGCTTCACCTCATCGTGCACCTTTGCTGCTCGACCGCTAATAATAATGATCAACTGGAAATAGCGCTCAGGCAGCGTTTACAACCTTTTAACATTTGAAAGGGCGACAGAGAGGGTGTAATTTTCAGAAAGGCTTAATTTCGCCCTGACATAAACGTAGGTGGAGCCCAGTGAGCACACATAACCTTTCTAAGAAACGCTCCACTCTCCTAAGAACTAGCACCAGCACTTAGACCTGAGACACAGAGCAGAAGTGGACGCTGCCACTCTGACGCAGGGTCCGCGTGTTGTGTGGGCGCCATGGCGTAGACACGGTGGACTTTACACTTTAATAGTGGCTCCGGATCCAAGTGTGAGAGAAACAGGAAAACACGGCGTTTGAGGATCAATCGAGACGGGATTCAAACAGTTTATCAGCAGATTTATTTGCAGAGCTTCCACCTGAGGACTGGATCCCAGCAGCTGGATGCACAGCGTCCTCCTGCAGGGCTCTCGTTATCACGTTTTTCTTTTCCAAACGCCGCACTGTACGCTATCTAGAGCGCAGAATTTCATTTGCTGCGTTGACAGCAGTGATTGATGGGCTGTTGTTCTCTGGGAGGGGGGGGGGGCTATTGAGCAGGTGCAGGTATACACACACACACACACCCAAAGCCCCTGTGTGTGTGTGTGTGAGGTGTGGGGCCTGGGGCCTGGCCAGGGGGGGGGGTTGCTGCCGTGTGGCTCAGGTTACCCTGAGGATGAATGGGATGTTTGGCGTGGGGGGTGCTGGGCCCAAAAAAGCCACCAGTGTCATCCACGGGGGTGGAGGCAGGGTGGTGGTGGTGGGGGGGTCCTCAGCTGTGGCGTGGGGCCCCTGAGCTCCGTCCCTCACATTACGACCAGCCGACGTGTGGAGGTCCAGCATGGGGAGAGGAGTAAGTTTGCATCGTTTTTTTTTTAAATTCCACTTTCACTAACATATTCATTTTTTTTATGACATGTATTCTAACACGTGCGTGGGCGTTGGTGTGATGCGTGGACGCGTGCACGGCGGCAGCAGACGGCGTTGGACGTGCATCGTGGAAAAGCTGCTGAATGTGGCCACGTGGCTCCGTGTCTCTCTGAGCTCCACTTGGGGTTTTTTTTCCTGGAAAGTTTAACATCTCCGGCTGATGGGCCCCCCCCGATAACTTTGATTTCGACTCGTCGTTTATTTGTGTAATTACGTAATTTTGCTTTTATTCCTTCCATCAGGCCGATTCCATTTACCTTTATGGGAGGACAGGCTGATAATTGTCCTCACGCACAGCGGGGGGACATTGCTATGCCAGACACATTTCAGGCACTCCAGCGACTCCTGCTCCCTCTCTGACTCCTTTTGATTACTTTTTCACTGTGTCACTCGCTCGCCGCTCTCCTCTCAATCTCCTCGTGTATCCCTCCTTCGCTGACATGCACATGTGCTGCTAAGAGGAGACTGACAGCAGCAGATGATTTCCATGATGCACCGTTCTTCCATCTGTTCATGACGCTCACACACACACACACACACACACACACTCTCTCTCTCTCTGTCCGGCACAAATGAGGAACTGGTATCATGAGAATAAATATTTCCCTCTCAGTATTTAGGGAATAGTTGGCGATAGTGCCAGGAGAGTGAAATGAAGCCCATTGAGCTCGTATTGACACATGTGACACGTGGGGATGAATGTAAATGGCTGAGCTCTGCCAGTCTAACAAGCATGTGACTTTCCTCACTTATTTTTCTGTGGGGGTTTGGGATCCGAGCGGCCTGGTGTGTGTGGTAATTGCTCTCTCTCTCTCTCTCTCTCTCTCTCTCTCTCTCTCTCCCTGCAGTGTGGCGCCGAGAACGGAGGGAAGAGGAAGAAGAAGAAGGACAGGGATCTGGATGAGCTGAAGAAGGAAGTGTCCTTTGTAAGAAAAACAAGCTGTCGCCGCCGCTCCTCGCGCTCGCCCCGCGCCGCGATTGATTCCGTCGCCGCTGCTCCCAAACGATCCGCAAACAGTGTTACGCCAAAGTCACCGGGTTATTGAACGGGGCTGTAAACGAAAACACTGGCCCGTAAACAAAATGGCCAAGCAGGCTGCTCAACGCAGCGAGCGCGAGACGAGTCCTCTCCTATCTGTTCCACCACCCTCTGGCTGCTCGGCTTTGTACTCCAGAAGATACTGAATAATTTGTGGGCCACCAGCAGCGTAGTGCAGAGTTTTTGTCTTGTGCAGAGCTGTAGCTCTTTGAGCCGCTGTCAAAACGCAGCCGAGCGACGCCCGTGAAGGCCGGGCCGCGTCCTGCTGCTCTGTCTCTGATAAAGCGGCTCGTGTCAATTACCACGCCGGCCCGTGACCGATGACAGAGAACGATTCCCCGGATACCGTCGGCGTTTCGTCATTAACTGATCGCTCTGCCTTGCGAACTACTTTCCCAGTCCGTGATGTGAACTTTAGTGGGTTGTTTTAACCCAGAAACCACCAGACAATGGATGATCAATGTTGGGCGCAGGCGCTTCCAAACGCAGCTTAACGAGCACACGGTTCCGTGAACGCCGGGGCTGCGTGTCTGTGGCTGCAGTCCACCGTCGTCCTCCGGAGACAGCTGTAGGTGAGAGGACTGGTGGACGCGTCTCAGCTTCTGTGCCCTGGAATCGGTATCTTGAGGAAGCTCTCAGTTAAACGTTTGAAACGTACGGGGGAAGTAAATGTGCAGTTTTATTAGGTCACAGTGTGACGACCTGAGAGAGGACGTTTCAGGTGCAGATGCTCCGCTCTGCGTCCTCTGATGTCACCAGGACCGAGCCCATGGTTCTGAGTGGATCAGTTCACCCTCCTGCAGCGGTGGACGAAGTACTGAGCAAGAGACAAATGTGTGTTCAAGTTTAAGTAGAATGTACTGTGGTAAAAGTGAGTAGTACCCAAAGGTAAATGTACTTTTTATATCCCTCTGCTGCCCTCGTTATCCACTCAACCCTACCCTCGATACTCTTCCCTTTATAGCAGCTTTCCTAATGTTCAGGGTTTCATAAAAGGGACGGTGACGGTCGCGTTGTAGTATTCCTGATACATCGCAGTATAATTTAAAAATACCCTGATCCTGTTCATTGATCCACTGAAAGTCAAACAGCCACATCTCCTCCTGCAGGACGACCACCAGATCTCTGTGGACGACTTGGGGAAACGCTATGGGGTGGAGCTCACCCGGGTGAGGACGTGCACGCAGACACACACCGTCACGTGCACACTCTCACACAACCCAAACAACAAAGAGCATCCCTTATAGAGACGCTATCTCCACACAGCCTCCTTCATCTCTAATCCCTCCCTCACACGTCCACACAAACATTTTCATACACAAACCCCTAAAAGGCCAGATCCATCCCAGCAGAGCTCACGCACCTTGACTCTGACATTGCAGGTGTAGTGAAACTGATTTTATCTCTTTAATAGTGGACGGGAGGAAAACACGGAGAGCTCAGGAGTCGGGCTCAGCCGTCCTCATCGAGTGCATTTCACCTTTGTAACGCATTAAAATGTGGAAATGAAAAAAGTTGAGCGGAGTCAAATCCAGCCTTTGTATGGCCCAACACTTTAGAGGAGAGGAGTCCCCCAGTTTATTATACATGTGCTTTTAAATAGGCCAGGCAGGAATACTTGATGTTCTGCAACTGCCATCAAATTGGCTTTTAAGCTGCAGTGAAAATGGGACTGTTGTGTTGTAATAAGATTCTCTCTCTCCCTCTCAGGGTTTGACCCACGCCAGAGCGGTGGAGATTCTGGCCCGGGACGGTCCGAACGCCCTGACCCCTCCACCCACCACGCCAGAGTGGGTCAAGTTCTGCCGCCAGCTGTTCGGAGGCTTCTCCGTGCTGCTGTGGATCGGCGCTCTCCTCTGCTTCCTGGCTTACTGCATCCAGGTGGCCACGGAGGACGAGCCGGCCAACGACAACGTGAGAAATCCTTCACACACGTACATATGCGTGCACACGCCGTTTATATTGTTACACTTTATTATTATACGTTTATAGTATTATAGTTTATATATAATGAAACCCATTGTTTAGTCATTATATCTTTGATTGAGCGTCACACTCTCTCACCACAAACCTCAAGGAACCTGTTTTTTCTTGCGTTCACTCACAACAGTTTTAAGCCTTAATATGGGAAAAGAACTGCGGCGTGAGCTGCTCGGGGGCAGACGCAGGTTAGAAACTGAGACTTCCTCCGCTTCTCCGCTTGTGAACCACTTTAACCCTGAGCAGCCGACCTCCATCGAGGTGCATTAGCGGCCTGTATCCACCATCACCCCTGAAAACCACGAGACGTCTTTCTGTCTTTAACCTGACATGAACGGATTAAAAATACATGAACTCGAAAAATAGAAACTCCAATCTATATATATAATAGCAGCAGGAGCGTGTGACATTAAAACGAGGAGTCTGACACTGGCATTAGCATAGAGCCCTCCACACTGCAGTTTATGGCTGCATTAGGACTCATTATGTAATCATCACTCGACACTCTCCAAACCTCCGACAGCATTAAAGCCTTATGTAATATACAGTAACGTACAGACACACACGCATGTCGCTTTAACTTTAATCTCCCTGTGATTTAATCGGTGTCTTCAGAGCGGCTGCCTGCAGCTCTGCTCTCTGAGCCTCTGCACGGCGTTCGGCCCAGATGGAAATCCAGCGGAACAGGACTTTACATGTTGTTGTCTTCCGGTAGCTTTGTTCTCGTGTGTTGATTGTCGCCGTTCACTGCAGGTTACTTCATCTGAAAAGCTTCAAATTGAGTTTGATGGCTCACTGATTTGGAAAAGACAGAACGGAGCCTCTTTTCCTCGCGGGCCCTCCTTCCCCCTGAAAATCCTCTTCCTGCTCTGTGTCGCGCAACTCGAGAGTGAAGCTGAGCTGTGGATCAGCGAGAAGGTTTTAAACATTTCAAAATATAAAGAGGCAGAGTCTGGTGGATTTCTAATGGTGATGTGATGGACTGAACCATGTGTCCCTGCAGGGGGCGCTGCATGGTGTTGCTTTAAAATCCCTGTCACCTGTCGTCTGGGCAGATGTTGCTCTGATTTCAGCTCTGCACATTGAGGAGCTCCTGAAGCACGAGGAGTGGAAAGAGCTGAGACTTAACATCTGCTGTGTAAACAAGGCTGGAAACAGAATAGTAAAGCAGAGGCAAATATTACGGACCCTGACAAACTGAGGATAGATATGTACTCCCTTGTTCAGAGGAGGTTTGGCTGCTGTGCTACTAAAAAAAAGGAAAGAAAAGTAATTCAAGTGTGAAATAGCAAAACAAGCTGTTGTTTCTCCAGGATTTTATTTTCCAGGAGTCTGGGGCGTTCTCTGCACCTCGCTCCGGCTCCTGCTCCCCGCCTCTTGTTTGGCATCAGTGAGAGAAAATATTCACCAAAGATGAAATATAAAGGGGCCAGAATAGCTGTTCCTCCCTGTCACACGAGTGTGAGAGTGTGAGGCGCTCTTGGCTTTCTTGGTTTGCGAGACAGATGTTCCCCTGAATCAAACGTCCAAAGTGACGGGGAGAGACACGAGAACCCTCCGTGATGGATTCTCCCTTCAAATCCCACAGAGGCTGAGCGTGCGTGCGCTCTGAACTCTCTGCATTCTTCTTGAAGCTCAAACGTGACTCTGTGTCCCCCAGCTGTATCTGGGCGTGGTGCTGGCGGCCGTGGTGATCATCACCGGCTGCTTCTCCTACTTCCAAGAGGCCAAGAGCTCCCGCATCATGGACTCCTTCAAGAAAATGGTGCCGCAGGTGAGTTGACGGGTTGGGTGCCGTCGCCGTGCCTCTGAATCAATAAGCCGTCCCTCGAGTAGGGCTTACACTCTGACTTGAGTGGAAACCTAATAAGCTCGCACAAAAGAAGAATAAATGTTTGAGCCAAGTTGTTTGCATAAAAACCCCCCTCACGTTATCCACCTCCAGCACTTTGATTGCCCAACTCTTTAATCTATTTGGGCTCTTTTCACTCCCTTCTTGTGCCTCCTCCTTTTCCCTACCTGTCTCTTTTTCTCCCTTCTCCTTCTCCTTCTCCTTCTCCTCTCTCTCTCTCTCTCTCTCTCTATCTTCCTTTCACACACCTCTACACCCTCTGGCACCTCTTTTTTTAATCTCCCTGCTATCTCCTGCTCTGACTAAATCCTCTCTCTGTTCCCAAACCCTCTCTCTCTCTCTCTCTCTCTCTCGTCTCCCGCTTCCTCTCGCTCCATGCCAGCAAGCGCTGGTGATCCGGGAGGGGGAGAAGATGCAGATCAATGCTGAGCTTGTGGTGCAGGGAGATCTGGTGGAGATCAAAGGGGGAGACCGCATCCCAGCTGACCTTCGAGTGATCTCCTCCAGCGGATGCAAGGTAGGGGAGGGGTCCGGGGGCCGAGCCCCGGGGAGTCTGGAGGTCTCGGTGGGATTACAGGAGTCGCGCTCTGGTCTTCGTTCTTTCTTCTTTGCTCTGCTGAGGTCCACTCCAGTGGTGCCGCACAGAAATAAAGTGGGTTTGCAACGATTTAAAGTAAATTCCTTTCATTAGAGTTCATGCAATTTGTAATGTGTAAAATAATAAAACAGAGAAGTGGAGATTTATTTTAATTTTATTATTTATTTATGATTTAATTCACGTTATCTCACTGATTATTTAAAAACTTTGAGCTTTTCTTAGCAAAGTTAGAATTAGATAATAATTAGAATTAAAACGTTTGGTCACGATATTTTGGCTTTTGTAGATCATCGAGTTTATAGTGCATGTCGGTGACATCACAGCTGACCTGGGGTCGTGCAGCTCGCCCCCCACCCCCCCCCCCCCCGTTGCGTTGCTGTTGGAAATGAATCCTGACTCCGACACACAAACACGCCAGCTGTGTCTAATTTGCTTTATAAATAACGCTCATGTGTTAATGACCCATACGCCACATTAACGCGGCTCTTTACCCACTTATGGAAAAAGGGGACGGACGGCATGAAAAAGTGAATATTTCTCCCACTGATTTTAAAGGAGATAAATGTCTGCGTGGCAAAGGGAGGCACATTCTGCTGCGGTGATGAAGCTCTTTAATAAAAGTACACGACTGAGCAATGATCACAGATTAGCACAAGATGCTCACGTCGTTCACCACCATTTATCACCGAGTCAACGGCCGCTCCCGCCGCGGGTCAAGCAGGTTTAAATCTGACGATAAACCACCCGTCTGTTCGTTGGGATTTACTGCAGCCAATGGAAAGATAAACAAGCAAACAGACATCTGATAAAATATTCCAGGAAGTACTGGTGTGTGGTTTTGCCTCGCTGAAGAGCATGATGGGTCGTTAGAGGTCAGCCCAGTATTAGAAGATTTAAAAACATATTTTTATATGGAAGAAAACGTCCAGAGTTATTGTCTGAAATCAAATTTTCCTTGTTGACATCTGGAACGGACTCGCTGATTGGCTGAGTGTGTGAGGCCCCACCCCCTAAATCCACTCTATTTGACTCTAGCTTGAGGAATATTACGGGGATCTTCTCTCTCATTAGTCTGACCTGAGGCTGAGCTGCTCCTCTGGTTCGCACCCTGTCACTGCCACCTCCTCGCCTCCTCCTGTTCCTGTCCCTCACTGTCACTGAACAACACTTGTCTCTCCTCTCCCTGTGAAGGTGGACAACTCCTCTCTGACGGGGGAGTCGGAGCCCCAGACCCGCTCCCCGGAGTTAACCAACGACAATCCTCTGGAGACCCGCAACATCTGCTTCTACTCCACCAACTGTGTCGAGGGTCAGTGGGCCACATCTGGCCGGGAGTCTGTCTCTCCTCTTCTTTCTCTTCTTTTACGAGGAGCCGTGCGTCAGCAGCCACGCACGCGTCTCGCTGCACGACTCGCCAAGTGTTCCGTAACGATTATTAACGAGTTTCCCTCGTGGGCGCGACCGGTGGGGGCTGTCGTTGGTATCAGTCGTTGAGCAGAGATGCAGTGAGCATTCCAACACCCGCTCTTCAATATCGGCCGCTGCCTATTTGCATGTAGGAATATTTAATTATGAATAAAGATCAAAGTTTCTTTATGAGCTGATGAAGGAGCTCAGGGTCAGAAACAAAGATGGAGGCTGATTTTGAAAGAACCACATCATCAAATTTCCCTGGAGAGCCACGCAGATGGTTTCGTGTTTTCTCTGATTCCACTGCAGCTAAATTAAATCACGTTTGCTGTGCAATTCAAAACGATATAAAAAAACAACAACAAAAAACTACTGACATTATCTTTTTCCCCTTGTTTTCATTAAAACTGCTGAGAACGTGTTCCCGGTGGAAACAGCTGATCACAGAGGCCGCGCCGTCTCTCCCGAAGTTTCTGCCTTTCACAGATTCAGATTCTCCCCGACGCTCGCTCGCTCGCTCCGTCCAGCATCTGTTCAGCCGCACCTGAGCATCAATCAGCAGCCAACACCTGTAATTCCTCCCCATCCATCAGCGGCTCTCATCCAGCCGTCACCTCCCCATCACCCCTCCCTCCTACTTACGGGATACAGCAGTCAACCCCTGCGGAGTCCTCGGCGCTAACGGATCAGTCATTCGTCTCTCGGAGAAACACAGACAGTGCATCAGTTAAACCTTTAATCTTCTGCTCGCGACTCCCATCATGTCACATCCTTACCGCTAGCTTTGATTTGTTTTGGGGTTTTTTTTTAACTGACTTCTACCCCGACAAAGAAATGATTAATCATGCGTTCAGCTCAGGAAATGTAATTTCTTTAAACGCCTCAGTTCCGTTTCTGATGTGTTATCCTGGTGTTTTTGTGGCGAGAGCTGAACTCAACCTCCCCCCCCCCCCCCCCCCCCCCCCCCCCCCCCCCCCCCCCCCCCCCCCCCCCCCCCCCCCCCCCCAGGCACAGCCCGCGGCATCGTGATCGGCACCGGTGACCGGACGGTGATGGGGCGCATCGCCACCCTGGCGTCCGAGCTGGAGGTCCGCCAGACGCCCATCAACATCGAGATCGAGCACTTCATCCACATCATCACGGGCGTGGCCGTCTTCCTGGGCGTCAGCTTCTTCATCCTGTCCCTCATCCTGGGCTACACCTGGCTGGAGGCCGTCATCTTCCTCATCGGCATCATCGTGGCCAACGTGCCTGAAGGCCTGCTGGCCACCGTCACCGTGAGTAGTGTGTGTGTGTGTGTGTGTGTGTGCGCGTCGTGTTCCTCCCGGAGCAGAAAGGGAACGGTCATAATTTAGCCACTGCGCTCAAACAGACTAAAGGTTAAGAAGTGTTTTTCTTCAGATGTTTTAATTGGAAGTGCTTTGCATTATTTAATAATAGTAAAGAGTCATGGAGGATGAAAAAGGTTGTGAAGAATTAGCGTCAGTGTAAACAGAGGAGGGACTGAATCCTGTCCTCTCGTGCGCTGCTTCAGTTTTGTGTGTGTGTGTGTGTATAATTAAAAAGCCTGATGGCCACAGAAAAGGCGTTAACCCGCCCCTGCAGCTCCTCGCCAGGCGAAGGCAAATTAAAAGCAGGAAGCTGAAGTGTAATGTCTCCTTCAAGGAGCTGATTGGATGGGACGTTCACCGGCGTCGGCATCGAACTGCTCACATGTGAAAACGGTTGAACTGAGCAGATCTGAGGAGCTGGATGTTGATTCTTCATCGAGCAGCTGCTTTCACATTTCTCACAGCCATGTGATCCATTGTTGGGAGTATTGATCCGTGCAGCCGTGAGCGTGCCAGCCCTGCTGGCTTCCTGTCATGGCTCACCTGAACGGAACATCAATGTTAGGAGTTACGCTCGTGCATTTCCCAGCTCTAATTCAACCTCAGCGAGCATTAAATGATTCTGCAGAACGCCGGTGATTTACGGTTGGAGCTCGAAGCGGCTCCGGGGCCGAGGTGCTTCTAACTTTTTTCTGCAACAATAAACAAAGCACGCGGCGAGCCGGGCGCCAGCTGGCATTTGAGACGCCGTCAGTCGACATTTCACTGGTCACAGAAAATAAATTAACTTCCAGCGGCTGGTTTCTTTAGCTGCGACTGATTCTCTGCTCCCACCTGACCAACGTGGTCAGCTTGAACTCGTGCACGTGGCCGTGAACATACAGAACGTGTCTGTGCACCTCTGCACCTGCTGTTAACCAGCCCATCACACACACGGCACCTGGACCACGCATGATTTCACATGCACAAACACTTGAACGCACCGCTGCGTTGTTGACCAACAATCACCCCCCCCCCCCCCCCCCCCCCCCCCCCCCCCCCCCCCCCCCCCCCCTGACTCTCACTGCCAAGCGAATGGCCCCATCCACCCCCCCCCCCCCCCCCCCCCCCCTCCTCCTCCTCCCAGGTGTGTCTGACTCTCACTGCCAAGCGAATGGCCAAGAAGAACTGCCTGGTGAAGAACCTGGAGGCCGTGGAGACGCTGGGCTCCACCTCCACCATCTGCTCCGACAAGACGGGCACGCTGACCCAGAACCGCATGACCGTGTCCCACATGTGGTTCGACAACCAGATCCACGAGGCCGACACCACCGAGGACCAGACAGGTAAAACCCAGGGAGGGATGGAGGCTGAGAGAGAGAGAGAGAGAGAGCATGGTGGGGGGATGGAGGCCCAGATATAAAGAGGGGAGTGTGTGGGAGCAGAGGGGGGGTGTGAGTGTGACCACCTGCTGAAATTCATCTGCACAGCGTTCACGCTGCCAGCTGACGCTGACGCTCCAGCTCGGATTAAGCGAGCGGCGGTATGGGGTGGGTGGCGCAGCCCTCGGCGGCGAGCCTTTTCCCAGCGGCCCCCGAGCAGCACCGCCGCTGCTGGAGCAGTTGGATTCCGGTCTCACGCAAAACGGCCGCAAACGAAGCCAGATTTCACAGAAGCTTTTAGCCATAGCGAAAAGGTTTGCGCATACTAATGAGCGTTGACAAACACAAGGAGCAAGCAGCCGCGCTGACAAAAGGCCACACAGCCGGAGCAGAGCCGGAGCCGCGGGGACACAGAGTTTCCATTGTTCAGCACAACATCCGCGGCAGCTGCTGCAGGTTCCACTCGGCCGCGTCGAATGGAACCAACTCCAGCCGCGTGTTCTCACCTTACGAGCGAGAACAGGAAGCGGACGCGTGCAGGTGACCAGGGAGCACGTCCTGCTGCATTCTGCCGCATTCCGAGACGTTCTGGTTAAATATGAATGTGTTCCAGAGCGGGGAATTGAAAAGGAAAATCTCTTTTGTTAAGAGAAAGTGATTGATTGCTCAACTTAACTGACCCCTGTTCCGTTACTGAGCCGCAGCGAGCTGAGAGGGACATAAATACTGAATGAGTCTAACCGAGCCTCCTCTGCCATTCTCTCAGGTTTGGGTTTTGACAAGAGCTCAGCTACCTGGACCGCTCTGTCCCGTGTGGCCGGCCTGTGCAACCGAGCGGATTTCAAAGCTGCGCAGGAGCACCTTCCTCTCCAGATGGTACTGACTCCCACCCCACGCTGACTCTGCTCCCACAACCTTCCTCAACCTTGGCACCCGAGTCCCATGAATTAGCTTCACTCGCTAAAGCATGGGGGGGGGGGTGGTGTATAATGGGTTTAGATAAATCCGAGGACTTCATGAACTTATCGGATGTGTATCAAATAAGACATGCACATTATTCATGGGACATGATTTAGCCTCAGTGGTTCTCCGGTGGGGTGAAGCTAACAACACGGCCAGGTGAGCTGTCACTCAGTCCTCAGTCCTCCAGTCCTTCACTTGCTGTGAGAGAGAGAACCACAGGTGAGATCATAACCAGCACTTCCACCGAAGGAACCAGGCTGGATCTTTTTATTTACTGGCAACAAGTTGTCATGGGAGTAAATGCACCATCCAAAACCTGCGACAGCCTGGGAACTTCTTTGAGATCTTTTTTAATTAGTTTAGAGGAATCCTGCTGAGTGACAGACAAACAAATGACAATCCAAACACTAAGGAGACGTCTCCACATGCTACTAGCAGCAAACTAACACCTGCTTCTTCTGGTGGAAAAGCCCAACACAGAACTGGTTCTGCCCAATAGGTTCATGGAAGTCTGTGCAAACAGACGTGGGTCAGAACCTCTCCAGCTGCTGCTGGTGTCTTTATCTTATCGTTGAAGCTAAAACGTTCCCGGCAGGAGCAGGAGCGGTCTTTAATATTCTCACCCATGTGGCTGCAACAGGGAGAAAACACCCCGTATAAATAATTTGCCAATACCACTTGACACCGGTGGCTCACACTCCAAACCTGCCTCTCTCACAGAAACTCAGACACGCTGTGGATAATCCAACGCACCCCTGAAAATAACTCCCACAATGACACACACACACACACACACACGCTCACACTCTGCCAGCAGAGTAAGTCGATATTATCCCAGCGTTCCACCAGCCGCTCTCCTACGGCTGCTGCCGCACTGACCTGAAGAAATTCTCCACGTGGCCCCCAGCAACAGGGATTACAGGTCCCCCCCCAGGTGTTGGACTTCCTCCCTGCATTAAGTAACAGTCGTGTCTGCTGACAGCTCTCGACCGCAGCCATCAAGGCCCAGGCTCGACTAGCGTCACAACAACAAGTCCCCATCTGCACCCACAGAAACAGAGAAATGGAATTTCCTTGATCTAGTTATTCATTCATGAAAAGGCACAAACAAGGACAAATGTGTGTGTGTGTGTGTGTGTGTGTCCTTGTTTCGTGCCTGTTCATGAATGAATAAACAGGGACAAAGAGAAATCTCAGGTCCTGGTTTGGCTCCCGTTGTTGTATCAAGCACCACTTGGGGACGGGTTTTAATCAATTGCCTCTAAGAGCAGGATGGATCGCAGGCTGATGTCAGAGGTCATCTGAAGAGAGCGCTCCCTTAAAACCAGGGGTGAACTGGAACCTAATCTCAGACCAGCACCAGCTCTAACTTCTAAACTGGTCTGTGCGTCGATGCAGCACGGCCCAGATGTATTACAGATTCAGCCCATGTCTCCATGTGAACGGACACCCAGTGCATAATAATCATATTATCAGTAAATTAATAAAAGAGAGGGTAAATAAAATGCACTCGACCTCTTGCTGCTTCGATTGCTTATTGACCTTAAATGATTATTATTAATTACCCAAAGGGTTGCAGCGTGGACGTGGGTGGACCCGCCTGTCACTCAGCGTCTCGCAAACAACTATGGAGCCAGAAAATGGAACAAATAACCAAGTTGACGTTGAAACACATAAAACTAAAAGGAATCAATAATCAATTCGAAATTTCCAATTTTCCAAATGTTTTTCACGACTGAACTCAGAACTCAGAATAAATTTTATTTGAATCACTTGAAGCATAATTGACTTGTTAGCCTCCTCCTGCTAACAGAGTTGTTTATTGCGTCATTAAAAATGCGTCTTATCACTTTACACAATTATCATTTCAACTTTTCAAGAAGCAAAACTTTCCCAAGACAAATCATGTTTCAGGCAGCGGTTGTGCTGCTGCTGCTGCTGCTGGTGATGATGCAGAGGCCCGTCAGGTGCTGCCATCATCAATTAGTCAGCACACGTGGTGAAAGCTTCTGATGAACACGAGGCAGCGTCTCCGTTCTTCATATGCACGTGTGAGTAACTGTCTGTGTTTCCCCAGAGGGAGACCGCGGGCGACGCGTCAGAGTCGGCTCTGCTCAAGTGCATCGAGCTGTGTTGTGGGAGCGTTCGTGACATGAGAGCCCGAAACCCCAAAGTGGCAGAGATCCCCTTCAACTCCACCAACAAGTACCAGGTAGGCCACGGCGCCGGGTCACAGCCAGAGCTGTCGTTTTATCAAAGCTCACAAATCAACAGAAGGTTTTATTTTCTTTTAGAGTGAAGCTGCAGCGAGTGGTTTCTGAGCATTAGAGCATTTAATCCTCTGCTAGTGATCAAACTGAATCTGACAAGAACACGTTTGCTTTAAATCTTACTCAGTTCAACTTTTATTAGATTCTTTGTAAGTGCGATTGAATTTTGCATTTGTAGAATCTAATATTTGTTTTGATTAGCAGGGGCCTGCGTTGCATTTCTTATTCATGTTGGGAAATATACAGCGTGTAGGAATTATTTAGAAAACGCTGTTGAACAAGCGTCGTCAGAGGACGTGAAGGGAACACGGGCGCCTCTGACAGGTCGTCAGGTCACGTGCACGCCGTCAACAACAACCCTTAGCAACAAAATAAAAGCGTGATGTTAAAGATGTTAAAGATGCAGCAGCTAAGAGAGACTCTCCCAGTCTCTGCCAGTCCCCCTCTGGAGGGTTGAGCCGGCGTTTGAATCCGGAGCAGAGATGCTGAAGAAAACAAAGGACTTCCTGTGTGTGTGTGTGTGTGTGTGTGTGTGTGTTTCGTGCACCTGTTCCATTACTTAAAATAGGAACGTCTGTGTTGAGGGGAGGGAGAGAGAAAAAAAAAGCAATTTTGCTGCGGTTCTGTGAGATTAGATATGCTGTGACTCAGATACAAACGACCTGAGGGAGAGAGTGTGTGTGTGTGTGTGTGTGTAGCTGCAGCGCCACGGGAATCCATGTGAGAGTGAATGTCCCCTCAACACATAACACATGAATACCCAGGGTGCATTAGTCAGTGTCAATAAGACGTTGATTTCATAACGTGACGGTGACGAAGCTCAACCTGTTTTCATTCTGCTGTTTTACGTCCTCCTCCATCCTCTCAGCTCTCGCTCCATGAAGTGGAGGACAATCCCTCCGGTCATATTCTGGTCATGAAGGGAGCGCCGGAGAGAATCTTGGACAGGTTGGTCAATCAATAACGGATCGACTGGACGTCTCTGCCCAGGAACGCAGGACACAAAACTTCCACTCGTTTTTCATTTACCTTTTCCCGACGCAGTGAAACCACTTGTCTTAAAGGCTGGAGACATCCTGAACGTTTGTCTTTCACACTGCCAGTAAATCTGAGGGAAAGAGTCCAAAAAGTCCCGTCCATCTGAGGCTGTTCTTATCTTAAAATCTACATTAGTGACCTGGTTAATTAGGAACTAATGAGCGTGGGGGGCGACCTCCTCCTGGAACCGTCAGGAACAGAAGCTGCTATCTGGCGGCAGAGCGTGCACAGGCGGGACTTAGTCCGTCTCAGTCATTCATTTTGCTAAAGCTCAACATTTTGTCCTCTGCGTGACTTCTGCGACATTAAATCCCGTCCTTGTCCTTCTTTTCCGCCCTGTTCTTTATGCGCTCTGCATTCTCCAGTGTTGCAAAAACAGAATTAACCTTTCGGCTTGAATAAATATCCGATGGACGGTTAATGCGGCTTCTACTCCAAATCATGGTGGTTGTATTGGAAATGTAGAAGCACAAACAATGTTAATTTTGAAGCAACGTATGATTTGAGCAACATTAGGGAGACCATGCGTGTTAGACGCCGTCCAAATATTGCGTGTGCCTGATTTCCAGGTGCAGCAGCATCATGATCCACGGCCAGGAGCAGACGCTCGACGCAAACTGGAGGGAAGCTTTCCAGAACGCCTACATGGAGCTGGGAGGCCTCGGAGAGCGGGTGCTCGGTACGTGCGGTGGCACCATCTATTATCGGCTTGTTGGGGGGTGTGCGGCGGGGGAGATGCAGTTGGACACAGCGTTTACTTTTTATAATCTCCTTGGTAAACAGGGTAGTTTCACCGAACGTCCCCATAAAAGTGTGGAATGTTTTTATTATGACGCAGAATGACAGCAGACGGAGATCCTAGACGTTGGAGATGTTCTCTCCTATCACGTTAATTATTAAATCTGGTCCGTGCCGACGGTGAGAGAAGCTCCGCCATGTTTTATTTGGCTTTGCTCCGCAGGCATTTAGCAGGTACACGTTTTAAAGGGCAGTGGATTATGAATTAATAAAAGTGGCTGATTCAATTTGTATCTCAGAGCTGCAACCTCCAGATCAACATTTCCAATTAAAAAGGATTTGTATTCATGCAGTCGTGGTGGAGTGTGGCAGCAGCCGGAGGACAGAGCCTCGCCACTGTCGCTTTTGTTTTACTTTGTTTTACTGTAAATCTGCTTTGTTTTTATTTTGTTTTTCTGGAGCAGAATCATTGTTTGGCTCGATGAAGGTTTCATTTCTGTTTGCAACTCAGATGAATTGTTCTGTTGACGTCAAAGACGCTAAAGTGGTTTTTTGACTCGGCCGGTTCTGAACGCTCTCCTCGCTGATCCCTCTCGTCTCGCAGGCTTCTGCCACTTGAATCTGTCTCCGGCTCAGTTCCCCCGAGGCTTCACCTTCGACTGCGACGACACGAACTTTCCCACCGAGCAGCTCTGCTTCCTGGGTCTCATCTCCATGATTGATCCGCCGCGTGCCGCTGTGCCTGACGCAGTGGGTAAATGCCGCTCTGCTGGTATCAAGGTAATTGGTTCCACCGATTCAACCTTCATTGTAGTTCCTGAAAAGCCTTTCCTGGGGCTTAATTTAACAGGCTTTTTAGTGAAGGGATTTGCATGTCAAATCCCCTTTCATATCACAAAATGGAGCACAAATGACGAGCAGATGATAATCGATGGATGAGTGACATCGCTGAGAGGAGGCTGCTGACGATTCGGATTCTGTGCTTTGAAAAGAATGTGCATTCCTTTGAGTCCTGTCCCGGGGTTGTGTACACACCTATCTGTTTCACAACACAATTACACAAAGCAGGGAAAAATAGAAATTCTTATTGGAAATTAAAACGCAGGATGAACTCATTCTGCTCCGATATCGGCTGTTATGAGAGTAAAATGTAGATTCAGCCCATTTATTTCTAAATTCCCATCCCAAGTTAATGAACTGCAACGCACACAGAGCAGCTGTTTAGTCAGAGCAGTAATAAGCCGGGCTGCAGGTTAAACAACTTTCAGCCCAGACAAAATGAGCGATGAGTTGAACGAGCTTATCAAATGCAAATTAATGGGGGGGAGTGCAGGTAGTCGTTTTGTAGGTGTTATTGTTCTTTGTTCCTTTGTTAATTCTTTTTCTAGCGATGTTGTTATTCGCTCCAGAAGTGAAGCCGAGGCAGAATGAATGTTTCAAACGAAACAGGAAGTGTTGTTAGAAACACGCACGGCCCGGCCGAGATGTTTTTTTTTTTTATTGTATTTATTTATTTTTATTTTTATTTTTTTATTTTAAAAATGTATTTAATTGTTTTAATTGTTTTTTATTATTTTTTAATTTTTTATTATTTATTATTTATTTATTTGTTAAGAAAAGCACGCACTGGCCCGGCGAGGTGTGTAAACTCCGCCTCACCGTTCTCCTGACGTGACAAACACATGAAGGGAGGGAAATGTTGTTTATGTGAATAAACCAGTGTTCTGTCACACCGGAGCCTGCCGGTTGAGTCTGACTTCAAAAGAAAACATGGACGCCATAGGAACAGCGAGCGCCGCTTACGGTTTCAAACAAACGGAGGAATCACTCTCTGACGCTTGTCTTGATAACCGCTCATCCGGAAAATACTTCACATCCGACGCCGCCCTTCCTCGCCTTCTCACACACACACGCAATTGAAACGCCGCCAGGCTGAGAGACGCTCCTCCATTTGCTGGCCGATCTGTGGTTTGAAGGTTTATAGACAAGTGTTTCCTGGAAAGTCCAAACAACCGCATTACACGTTTGCACAGACACAGTCACGAACGGTGTCTGTGGATTTATGGGTAAACATAGGCGAGGACATCACAGCTCCAACCGATTTAGTTTGAATCGTTGGAATCAAAGTCTACGCAGACGATGTCGTGTCCTCTCACGTCTCAGCTGAGCCGGGTTCAGACGGTCGCATGTGCGACTGACAGAGAGGAGCATATGTTTGTCCGTACAATCTGTGCGAGTCTTTTTACGGCGGCTGAAAGTTTAACGGGTTAACGCGAGCGTGCGCGCCTCTGCTGCTTCCTCTGGCTCCGCTCCAAAAGCTTTAGTGCAATATAAAGCGCTCCGACTTTATTGCTCCTTCACTCAGCCTGTTTATGTCCTGCTCTATATTATAGTGGTGGGGGGGATTTTCAGAAGCTATATGATTTATTATTGCTTTACTTTTTCATAAAAGGTTTTAAATTATGTGGCTGAGACACGGCCTCATATGACGGTCTGAATATTCGACTGTTCTACATACTAGTTTCCCCAAATCCACCCCTAACCCAAATAAATGCCTTTAACTTTTAATGAAGGTGTATTCCTTCTTCCACGGAAAGAGAAAAGAGTCGAGTGTATCAGACATGTGCGGATTTATGCCGTGAAATAAGAAGTGAGGTTATTTCCGCCTCCCCGCCGTCGGAATATTACGATAAATTGGACAATGCATTTGTGGACAGCTCCTTCAGGACGGGAAGCAGCTTGCAAATCACTGAACCTAATCACTAAACATTGGAACTGGTATATTTCTGTGGAGTGGGAATGAAAATATTCTGCCTGAAACCGGGTGCGCTCCATGTTGCAGATGGACCGAGGGGAGCGAAATATCAATAAGTTCTGCTCCGGTTGTCGACCACGGTGACCACAGGCTAACGCTCGCCTTGTTTCTCGGGTTTCAACCCATTATTTCCCCTGCAAGTCCATCTGTTTTTCCTCTGTGAGTGGACCTCTAACCCCAGATGGCACCATTCTTTCTCAGTGTAACCACACGACGCGTCGGGATGATTTATAGCTGCTGCGCCGCACCTCAAGACCGCCGTGACACGTGACGCACAGATGAGATACAGCAGGGTTAATGTGATAATGCCGCATGATTTATGGAATGTTCTGCCCCCGGCCTCAGGTGATCATGGTAACCGGGGACCACCCAATCACAGCCAAGGCCATCGCCAAAGGTGTGGGCATCATCTCTGAGGGCAACGAGACAGTTGAAGACATCGCCGAGAGACTGAACATCCCTCTGAGTCAGGTCGACCCCAGGTGTGTGTGTGACACACACACCCTGTGACTGGGACTGAGCACCTGGCCACCTGTGGACAGAAACACCGAGAGAAGGATGATATTCAGCTTCTCTTCCTGTTCTCTGAGAAAATGCAAATAAGCGTTTTTTCCCAAATGTCAAATTATTCCTCGAGACAAAGTGCATGAAGAAGGTGTGTTTGAATGGAGGTGTGTGTGTGTGTGTGTGTGTGTGAGAGCTATAGAAAGACAAACTTGAGGAGAAAACAAGAAAATGTCAATGCCCCTCTTTGCATATGATTGTCCCCGGCGTGGCTGACTTCCTTTCTCCTGGTGATGTGTGTGCCTGGCAGGGATGCCAAGGCCTGCGTGGTGCACGGCTCGGACCTGAAGGACATGAGCTCTGAGTACCTGGATGACCTGCTGAGGAACCACACTGAGATAGTGTTCGCCCGCACCTCCCCTCAGCAGAAGCTCATCATCGTGGAGGGCTGCCAGAGGCAGGTCAGCGGACGTGTGTGTGTGTGTCAGTGAGTGTTTAAATGTGTGCACGCTCATGGATTCAATTCAGTTTTATTTGTATATCTCAAGGCACATGGAAGGTCAAATCAGTCGCGTAAACAGAGAGAGAGACCCGACGGTTCCCACAATGAGCAGCATTGGTTAACGAACAAGCATGAGACAAGTGCTCAGTGCATGATGGGAGATCTGTCGCAGCACTGCTCTGAATGCACAGAGTGTATCACTGACATATACGAGACCAACTGTATATACGCCGACTCAAATTAAACCATCGACGCCCCAAAGTGAGCGCGCTCTCGCTCTCACCCCAGCACATTGAGGTCATGCATCAGTTCACCCCGACTCTCACTCCATGTGACTGAATGATTACAACTCAATTCCATTTTTCATTTAATCTCCCCAGAGCTGCTTTGAAAAGACATTATTAAGACAGAAGGGGGCGGAGGACGGGGAAGGAAGTGGAGAGAGGAAGCTTAAATCATGGTAGTTATCTTTCCTCTCCTGACACTTTTTCATTCTCTGGTCCTCGCGGGCGCAGGGGGCCATCGTGGCTGTGACAGGAGACGGCGTCAACGACTCCCCAGCCTTGAAGAAAGCAGACATCGGCGTTGCCATGGGAATCGCCGGCTCTGATGTATCCAAGCAGGCGGCCGACATGATCCTGCTGGACGACAACTTCGCCTCCATCGTGACGGGAGTGGAGGAGGGTGAGTGGAGGGAGGAGAGAACGGACGAATGGAAACGGGAACGATCAGGAGATGGAGAAAATGAGGCAGAGGATCAGACACAGGAGATTTAAAGTAAATCCTCAAAGTTCTTTTTTCGCTGCAGCGGCAGAGACTGGAGGATTTTTTATTTTATTTTTTTAATGCACACCTTAAAACTGAAATGAAAAGGATTGTGGGTGATTTTACATCATGTTTACCGAGTTTGAACAAAGGAAGGAGACGCTGAGTTTTTATCTGATCAAATCTGGGACAGGAAGCAGGTCTCACATAGGTCTCTCAGAAATAAAAAAAAACATCTTTAAAGCATTCGAACAGGGACAGCGTCCACTCTGAGCACGATATCTCAAGAACACTTTTGGTTGTCGGAGGGCAAAGGTCGCAGGAGTTTATCTCAATAAGTCTGGAAATGCTCTGCTTGAAGTGTCCCCCCCCTGTCCTCATTATGGCTGCAGGTCGTCTCATCTTTGACAACCTGAAGAAGTCCATCGCCTACACGCTGACCAGTAACATCCCCGAGATCTCGCCCTTCCTCCTCTTCATCATCGCCAGTGTTCCTCTTCCTCTGGGAACTGTGACCATCCTCTGCATCGACCTGGGCACCGATATGGTGAGCAGCCCCTCTCTGTCATGACAACAATCAGTCCCTGAATAATGACGACGACGGCTGGAAAACTCATGATGTTCTGATTGCTGAACGCTAATTGCTCCATATTCTTCTGGCGTTTTAGAAATTAGTGTCTTGATGTTTGTATTTAAAGAACCGCGGCTTCTGAATCAACGTTCAATCTCTAGTGGAATTTAACTTGAAGTGACAACAACAAAAGAGGAGGCGTCGGTTTTATATTCACGAATGCAGAGCCGATTCCAAACCCGTCGCAGCCGCTCTCTGAAACCTGGACGGTGACCTCGGGCCTTCAGCAGCCTCTTGATCAATGAGAGTCACAGACGCACTTTTGTCTTTTTTGTATGTAAACAAAGGCCGTGTGACGCGCACGTACAGATTTTCGTTTCTCGCCGCTGCCATTTTCCAGATGCCGGTCGCTTCGTTGTATTTCCGGCATCATCCAAAAAAAAAAAAAGCGTTGCTGGCACGCCACTTCCCTGAGGGGCGTAATCCATCATCGCAGACGACAGGCAGCGCACGATGAATGTGGCAGATTCAAAAGAACTTGTGTTCATCGCTTTAAATTTAATTCCTCCTGCTCTCAGCCAGCAGACGTTAGTGAAACGGGCTCTCATACATCCCGCGGAGCCGAAGGCAAAGGTTTTTAGCCGCCTGGGTTATTACGGCCTCGCCACCAACTGCCGAGGAGCAGACAAAGAGGAACAGCTTGCTCACATTGTTAATAAAGCAGTTCCACTTGTTGTTGTTTTTTTTTTTACTCAGGTGAGAAAAAAAAAACAACTTCTGTGGTTTTCTATCAGCGGGACAAATTGGTTCACAAACATTTTCTAAACTGTCTGGGATCACAGGGACGGTGGCTCCTCTCTTCACAGACGAGATGATTGAAGTTGAAAAGCCCCTAATTCGTGCACCTCGTTTGCATATAAACCTCCCCCCCCCCCGCCTTCAGAGTAGCACGTCTGCATGTGTTTAGCAAACGCCGGAGGAGAGAACAGCTGGACGTCCGCTTTGAAGAGGAGGACCCCAAAATGAGCAATATCGAAATGTGCAGGGAAATATCTAGTGTTGATGGTACAGTACACAAGTAAAAGTACAGATTTCCCCACATCTGCTGGTGAGGTTGTTAACAGCTTGTTAACAGCTTAGTTCAACTCCGGGCTACAGGCTCGAGGGCTCTGCTGAGATTTAGCTGTAACGAGCGGCACTTGGAGTCTGCTGCGATTATTTTTAGCAAAGCGCTGCCGTGTGGAGAAGGACGGCTGCTGAAGATGTTCCCCAGCGCTGGAGACGCGGACACATCCAGAGGTGTGAAGAATCATCGTCGCATCCTCCTCGCTCAGCGGCTGCGGGTCAGGGAAGTGTAAAACCAAAACAAACTGGATTTGTCCACCACGGAGCATGTGTTCAGTTTCACGCTGTGCCAGAATCTTCACCTGAAATCCCTCCTAAGTCGCGGAGATTTCCCGCCCTAAGTCACACATATTGCTCAGTTGCTTACCCGGCGAAACCAGCCCATCCTATATCTTTATTACAGGAACCTCTGTCCCCTCCCTTTTATGAGCGTTTTGAAATCCATCCCTCTCTCTCCATCTCTGTCACTGCTCCCCCTTTTCCTCTCTCTTTGCCCTTTTCCTGCTTTTCGCTCCTTCCAAACTGTGATGGAACGTTGTATTATATTAACACAGCCGTGTCCTGTCGGCCCCGTGTTTGGCACTGTCACCGCGCCTTTTGTGCCACGAAGACAAATTCCTGCACATCCGTCCGACAGGCTGCCTAATGAGCGTGCGCATGCATATGAGCCCCTTCCCGTCTCTCCCAGGTTCCAGCCATCTCACTGGCGTACGAGACGGCCGAGAGCGACATCATGAAACGCCAGCCGAGGAATTCCGCAACGGACAAGCTGGTCAACGAGCGTCTCATCAGCATGGCCTATGGACAGATAGGTTCGTCCTCTTATGTCTCATAACCTGAAGCACTGAAATGAAACATCCGAGGCGTTAAAACATCAAACAGTTATCAGTCATTTCTGTGTAAAGGTTCAGGGGGGTGGATATTGAGGTGAGCACAAGTCGGGAGAGGGTCCCACCATTTTCAAATAATTGTCATGACATTTACAGCAAATTGAGAGTCGAGCCAGCTACGATTTTCTTCTTAATGGCGGCTGTGTTTCTCTGGTAGGAGCTTCACTTTAAATGCCTGCTTTTTATCTCTGCTTTTATATGTTTTGGGAATAGTGAAGAATCAAAGCCTGGCCCAATTTCATAGGCTGTTAAAATAGGTCAAAATACGACAGGGCTCCGACGGATGACGTGCAATTTAAAGCCGAACGTGTTGAAAAACACCGTCGCTCCCGGGGCCAAAGTTTTGCAGGTCACATCAAATCATATTTTACAAAGCAGAGCTCTGACATTACAGCTCGGAGTCTTAACGCCTCTGCAGTGAACTCTGATCTGATCTGATCCAGAGTGACGCGCCATGAATGTGACGGTGGGAATAAAACCAACAACATCCCGTGTAACCACCGGAGGGAGCTAAATGAGTTATTGTCACGATTTAAGAATAACGCATCGTGAAGGAGACGAGCAACAAGCATCTTTTAAATCCTTGATCGGTACTCGAGGAGGTTTTGAGCCGTAAAGTCCATCACGTCGAAAATGTTCCACCCACTCAGAATAAACCCATTTGGGAAACATGAAATTAAAACTCACAATTGGCTATTAACGCTGTCTCCAGCTGTCTGGAGGCATTTACTTACAAAAGAAAGGATCGTGGCGAGCAGAGGGAGGAAGATGTATTCACCTGTTTCCTCGTTTAATATATGAAGTGACAGAAACCAGGAGCACTGAGGCTCAATGTGCTGAAAGTCATATTTTAGTCCAGTAACTGGATCAACAGTAATTCGGCTATTCTATCTAATTAGATCCATCACCTCATGACAAATAAAATGGCAAAGACTCACTTATTTTGCCCAATACATTCCTCTAGTTTCCTGGAAGGACCTGTCTGACAGAGACAGTGTCCTCCTGATTGTTGGACTCACAGTCCCCTGTTCAGGACACCTCAGGTCAACTCGGTTCCAACACACAAACCTGAGCTATAGAATTAACTCCGCCAGGAGCCGACGGTTTTAAATTCAACCAATTTCCCACTCGCAGGCTGATTTCTTTTCATCAACATTCATACATTATTCATGAGTGTATCTGTGAAAATGTAAGAAAAATAAGCCCAGCCATATTTTCCCAATGTTAAAGAAAGTGATAAACATTTCCTGGATCAGTCCCTTTGTCCAGATCTCTGCCAGTATTCGACCGACGCTTTCTTGGCCCATGTCCCATCCTTCTACCAAGTTTTGTGGCAATCTGTTCCGTGGTTTTTGCATAATCCTGCTGACAAACAACCCACGAAACCAACACACAAACCAACAGAGGGTTTTTAATTACCTCTTTGGCGGAGGCAATTAAAAACGACTTGAACGTTGTCTCTGGTTTTAATGGAGCAGTTCATTCAGGGAAATTCTTCTGGATAATCTCAACCATAACTGACACAAATAAATAAATAAATAATAACCATTTTCTATGTATTTCCGTCAGAAGGTCATTGGTTCCGTCCCTGGTTCCTGTAGTTTGCATTCTGGCCACTGAATTGAATGTGAATTGCCTTGAGTGGATTAGGCTGATGCTTAAGTTAAATACTTATGTTCATGAGACAGAAAAGACTCTGATTGCAGATTAATGAGCGTCCGCATTTCTTGGGACAGGCATGATCCAGGCTCTGGGAGGCTTCTTCACCTACTTTGTGATTTTGGCTGAGAACGGCTTCCTGCCCTCGACCTTACTGGGCATTCGCATTCAATGGGACTCCCGCGAGGTCAATGACCTGGAGGACAGTTACGGCCAGCAGTGGGTGAGGAGTGAGGACTGAGATGAACGGAAGAAGCCTTTGGGTGTTTCCACATTTGTGCAGAGATAAATTCAACGTGTGTGTGTGTGCGTGTGTGCGTGGACCCTGCAGACTTACGAGCAGAGGAAGATCATCGAGTTCACCTGCCACACCAGCTTCTTCGTCAGCATCGTGGTCGTCCAGTGGGCTGATCTGATCATCTGCAAGACCAGGAGGAACTCCCTCTTCCAGCAGGGCATGAAGTAAGTGGCTCAGGGTGAAGGAGAAGGTGTGAGGGATTTACGGAGGGCAGCAAATAAGTAAGGCTTCCTTTAATGAGCCTCAACTTTGGCCTCAGTCCTTCCTTTGTTCCGTGTCTGATTGCTTCTCGTTTTTGCTCATCAGGAACAGGATCCTGATCTTCGGCCTGTTTGTTGAGACGGCTCTCGCTGCCTTCCTGTCCTACTGCCCGGGGATGGACGTGGCCTTACGCATGTACCCCCTGAAGTAAGCGCCTCCATCTAACTGAGGAATAACCTCTTAAAGGCCTGTCACTGCTGGGCTCTCTTTAAACACCACCTAGTTATCGTTAATAACAGGAGATGACTGTGATGAATGTAAGGACTTGCACTGTTACTCACTGCTGCTCTACCCGTCTCCACTACTCTTATTCCTTCTCCTTCCTCTCAGGGTGATGTGGTGGTTCTGTGCCTTCCCATACAGTCTCCTCATCTTCATTTATGATGAGGTCCGTAAATTAATTCTGAGGCTATACCCTGGAGGTAAGCAGTTATTAAAGAGAAAGCAAGATTAAAAGGTTTCAACCTTATTTATCTTGTTAATAAGCTCGAAGAAAAAAGAAAAAAAAAAAAAAGCAGAGTGACGGAATAGCACTGCTGCTGTCCGTCAGGAGAATCATCTCACCCCCGCTCTGCTGCTGTGACCTGAACGATCCAAAGATCTTTGAACTATTTTGTTTTTTGAAGTGGCCGTGCTGGTTGTTGACCACACAGGATTTCAGCTTTAATTACGGGTTTCTCAGTTCAAGCATGCTGTTGTGAAACCTTTCTCGCTTCGCTCTTTGGGATAAAGTCCATGACTTTAGCAGATCTGCATCAACATGCTCTTTGGCAGCTCCACATAAATTCCAAAATCAGAACGAGTCTGCAAGATAATCCTACATTTAACCACACAGGCTGGTTCAGTTGTAGTTGTCTTATCAGGGCAGCTGGAATCCATCAGGCATCCAGCAGCACCGCTCGATGCCGAACAATCCCCTATAGCTTTCAAAATTGCAGCCTCTGCAACACTCGACTGATGACTGTTTGTCTCCCAGGTTTGATATGTGACAGGAAAGCTTGTAAATACATTGCAGCCCAGCGGTTCGCTTCGGTTCAATACATGGAGGAGAGAACAGCAGGAAAACCATGCACACACTTCAACCCTGTTATTTAATTCGATGTAATTTTTGAACTGCAACCAAAGCCTTCTTAAAATATCTCCCTCATTAACAGACAAGTGGAAACACAAGATATTTCCAGCTTTGTCAATGAAAGCAGAAAAACAATAATGCACAAGAATACTCAGTGATTCTTCCTTTGGCCCCGAGGTAGAAAATCTTTAGCAATGTGCAAAATGACAAATATTTCTGCAGAAATCTTTTTTAACTTCGTCAACTAGTAAGCCTGCTGCAGGAAACAGATAATATCTGTCCAACACCGGCAGAAACAGACACAAATGACGAGAAAGGAAATTAAAGCGAGGTGATGAAGACACTTGAGATATGCCCCAAAGATCGCACATGTGATACGTACACACTGTGGCTCGGAATCTGCGCGCTGCCGCTGTGTTTCGTCTGTTGAGGGGCAAGACACGGCAAGACAAATACAATTTTATAGTGACAGCTAATCATTTCTGTTAATCTGTGCGTCACGGGCTGCTGATCAGACTCTTAGAGTTATGAGCGGATTCATTTGGAAATGTACAGAGACAAAGGCAACGAGATGAATACAAATAGAGCGACACAAAAGGATATTGTGAAAACTGCTCAGCTGTCATTTCTTGCACGTTCTCTCCGTCTCATATTGTGTTTTTGTCTCTATCTTGCAGGTTGGGTGGAGCAGGAGACGTATTATTAGCATTCATACAACGTCCATGTGAATTGTGTGTCTGTGAGAGTGTGGGCGTGTATGCATATGTATGTTTGGGAGGGTAGAGCTGCGTGTGTTTGTTGTAATGTCACACGCCTCGTGAATCTGATTATCATAAAAAAAAACAGCTGAAAATAAGCTGTGCTTTGAGTTTTTGTTTTCTCAGAAATCATTTCCAACAGAACAACGGTGTGCCTTATACGCTTTTACCAAACTGATGTATCATGGCCTGTTTGGCTGTAGGAGTTAATAATGTCATTTATTATATGAAAATAAACATAATACAAAATATCCCTGGCCTCTGACTCATTTGCTATTCTGTGTTCTATTGCTCATTATTACGTTCATTAAGGAGGTTTTGTTTTCACCACTTCCATTTTTATGTTAGTTGGTTGAGTGGTTGAAAATGAATGAAGTCTATAAATGTATGTATATATAGAGTTTTCATTATATACATTATATTATTTTGGGGCAATTCTGGACAAATGTATGTTTTCATCTTCTTTCATTTACATTATGAAATAGAGCCCAGGGAATAATTCACAGATTATAATGGGGAAAAATCAAATAAAGATTGATAGTTATGAGTGTCTGCAATCCAAATATAAATCCAGTTCTAGTGGAGACAGGTTGTGATTTGTTTTTGTCTTTTGTTCAACCGGCCATTCTGCTGCTAAAGAGATTAGGATTTCATGATCTGCATTGTTGTGATGGTTTAGCTCTGAGGCTTGATTGATGGGTCAGAGCCGAGGTTTGTGACCCATAACCTGTCATCAAACAATAACAACAAAAAACAGTAACAGATAACAGATAAACCAAACAATGTTCCTGAGAGTTAGTTTGAAGACAAAATCCTTGATTGTAAACGAAAAGATCATGCGAAATAAAGTAAGTCAAATAAATTAAAATCAAGTGAAAGAGAAAGAATAGAAGAGAACATAAAATCAGACACTTCCACCTTCTTCCCACTGTGACCGGCCCTGACCTTCACGAGCCACACCCTCGTTGATCTATATAGACGGGAGGGACAACAACATCCGATACGTCATTTCCGTTCTCAGCCTGTCAAACATGGCGCTGCTGCTAAGGTCAGTACATCTGTGCTACTCCATGTTTGTGTGTTTAAACTCATATTTGTGTCTTAGCTTAGCAACTAATCAGACGAGCAACACCCACGGGATCGAGTTCAGGTGAACGCGGTGGACTTGCTTTGAAATCTGTGTTTTATCCGTGTGTCGTAAATGTTTAGCTACGTATCGCTAGCTGACATTAGCTAGCAGGCTAGCGGGCTTCGGGTGTGAAAGTTAGCTGCTCGCTGGAGTTGTCGTTCGTGACGGACTCTCACTGTCCGGTTTGTTTCAGTCACTGTCCATTCACAGTGTCTCTGCTGTGTCTTCCAATGAGAGGGTTTGGCTTGAGTTAGGTCGGAAGTTAGCCGACAGTCGGTCAGTGCTACACGGTGGTGCCTTCAGGGACAGAATATTAACTGTATGGAGTCACATTATTGTTGGACTTTGTCCCCTTATCGAAACACATGTGTGAGTTACAATAAATAATGTCCTTAACGTCTTCCTGTTTTTAATTTCTCCTTGAACTCAGTAAGGATCTGCTTCCTCTTCTGACATGTCCCCTACTTCCTTGAAGTTATTTAAAATGCTACCTATAGTAGGGTTATAATCTTAGGCATGAGGTTGAAATAACACTGTCATTTCTTCTTTTCTATATAGAATCTATCTGTTAAATATTAAATACAGTCTAGCTAAACGGAAACAAGCATGTCCTTTAGCTGTACATATTAGACGTTGTGGTGTGTGAAGGTCAATATCAGTATAAATATGAACTGTAATTAAACACCTGGGAATGACTTTATAACTAATGTCACTAATGTGTCACATCTTGCAGAACATGTCACAGTTTTCTGTTCTCCAAGTTCAATCCATGATATCAACACAGACTGTTTGGGCTCAAGCAGCCTTATGTGTTTATGGATTGCTTTTAATGTGTTTGTCTATTACATCAAATTTATATCACAGAAATGATTTGGGATCGGTGGTGTTCCTGATGAAAATCTGAGTTGTTTAAAATGTTTGATTGGTGTAGAACAGTGGGTCTTAACCTTGTTGGAGGTACTGAACCTTACAAGTTTCAGACCCTTTGTAATTGGAAAAATAAAATATGATTTTGACAGTGTGTGTCTTGACCTCTGCTGACCTCTCCCCTGGGGTCCAGTCGAACCCAGGTTAAGAACCACTGGTACAGAATGTCTGTTCATGCAATTGTACAATATTTTTGCCCCTTTCATTTAAATAATACATTTTAATTTGCATTCAGAAACTTATCCAAACAGTTTTATTAACATCTTTAAAAGAAATCTAGGTTTGTACCTGATACTGTGTGTGTGAGTGTTTGACCCTGGTTTTTTAAAATAACGTTGTCTTTTCTGTTTTTAGGGCGTTTACCCGTCGGGGTGTGTGTCTCGCCAGACCACAGTACAGTCTCATCTACAGACAGTGAGTTGTGTTTGTGTGAGCGACAACCAGAGCAAGAACATATGATACAACTTGTCGCAGTAATGATGCAAAAACACAAATCACTCTCTTTCCACTTTAGTGCGGCTCCAATGGGAACCACGGCGAAGGAGGAGATGAACAAGTTCTGGGCCAAAAATTCCAAATTAAATCGACCCATGTCTCCTCATCTCACCATCTACAAGTATGTCCTTCATCCCACACACCGCTCTGAGTGTTGCCTTTTGTTGTTCAGAAAACATTCTCAAATGAAAGATGGAGTTGTTCAAGTGAAACCATATGCTCCATTTATGTCTTACAATTTCGCCTTCATATTTTCAAAGACAATAAAAGGTTCCTGCGACACATTATCCATGTTGAGAATGATCCTGCGCTTCAGATCGTGCAGTCTTTTCAATCTTTTAATGCTTATAAAACAGCAGGACAAGCCCCCATTACCAGAGATTTGTATGCCTGTGGATACATGTAGTGCAATAAGTACTGTGATGTACTGTCAGGCAGTTATTGGAATAATAAAATCTGAAGTAAAGAAGGTATGTCTACCTTGCACTTTCTCACCAGTTTTCCCTTCTGGCTAATTTTAGTATTTCTCAGTCATCATTTATCATTTATCAGTCATCTGGGATCATTTTTATGGCTCAACAGTGCCCGGGCATTTTGTCTCTGGCATTTTCTTTTCTTACCCAGTGGTTGTTTGTAACATTTGCGATCCAGCGATTCAAATAACTCGCTACCATCTGTTTTAAAAAAGAAAATACACATTTCACTTTCTCTGTCTTTTACTCTGTTCTATAGGAATTTCCTTTGAGTGAAAAACTTTGAGTGCCTCAACAGTTTGTGCCTCACTAAATGCCACAGAATGGCCAATGTGATGCTGCAGTCCTTTGTGTGCTTTAGATATATATTGGCATTTCTAATAAAGGTGTTGTGTTGCAGATGGTCCGTCCCCATGATGATGTCGGTCACACACAGAGGAACTGGCGTTGGGCTCAGTGGAGGTAACGCATCTTCTGCTTAATTCTGTTGGTTTTGTTTTTGTTTTATTATAGCTGAAGAAATCCTAAAGCATGTCTGAGCCCTTCGTTGTTTTTGTTATTGTTATGTGAAGCTATTCTCTCAGCTCTTGATTGACCCTGAAAATCTCTTCAGGGCATTTTAGTCCATCTCTTATTGATTTCTGCTAAGAGCGTTTACTGGCGTTGTAAAACACAAGTTGTTCAATACAATTCAACCCTTTGCATGAGAGAATGAAGTCCAGCACTGCACTGCTGACAGCTTTTAGCCGCCGGTCTGGTGCAGAGCTTGAGCCTGTGTTAGTGTGACATCGCACATCGGCAGCGCTGACCTTGACGCGTCGTGCTGCAAAAGCTGGATTCAATTTTGCTGTCGTGTCAATGAGTTCAATGACGGTTGGGACCCTCACGTCCACTCTGACTAATAAACAGTCACTCGCTCGGTGTCAGCGTCAACAAAATGACACGCGTGATTGATCAGACTGTCTTGAGTCATCATTATGAATGAACAAAATCCATCCAAAATAAGAAACTTTATACAGCTTAATTTTAAAGGTTTCTAAATGCATGCAGTGTTTTTTTTAGTTTGTGCTTCTCAGACTTCTCACCTCAGACCCTCGACATGGAAATGATTAAACACTTCTCACAACACTTCATTTCTTGTGGAAAAGCATGCATAACAAATTCCAGTTCAGTCACACACACACACACACACACAAACTTCTCTTATCTCATTTTGATTGCTTCTGTCTGTGTAGCCATCTCAGCCTTTGCAGTGTTAGCGTTGGTTTTGCCGGGAAATTACCCATACTACCTGGACTTGATCCACTCCCTGTCTGTTGGCCCTTTTCTCATCGGACTGGCCAAGTTTGGCATCGCCTTCCCTGTGTCGTACCACACCTATAATGGCATCCGTCACTTGGTAAGGCTTCCTAATTTTATTCATAGCCCCATCAAATGTTTGCGTCCCTCATACTAGAGTATAATTGATGTTCCTCGGTCATTTGTTTCCATTACCGCGTTTCTTGTTCGATGTGAACTTTGTAATTTGTCACATTTTTCATTTTTTGTCATGTTTGCTTATTTGACTATTTAATAGAAAATGGATAATATTTGTCAGCACTCATAAACTGACAGTGTCTGGTGTTCTAACTTATCTTCCCTTCTCCTCTCTCCCTCTCCCTCTCTCTCTCCTTCTTTTATTTGTTTATAAATATTATTATTATTATTCAAATCAGTACTGGGACATTGGGAAGGGCTTCAAAATCCCTGAGGTCTACCGCACCGGCTACACAGTGATTGGTCTGTCTGTCATCACCTCCATCGCCCTGGCTCTCCTCTGAGCACAGGAGGGAACCCAGAGAGAGTTGTTGAAGGAAAATGGACTGGATGCACAAGGATGATGTTGTGTGTGTATATGTTCTGTTCTGGCCTGCTGCAGGCTCCATTTAATACCAGTACTAAATAAAGGATTATATTATGCTGTATGCAGAGAAGGTGTTGTGATGTTTTGTCCCTTGGAATTAATTATACTGGGGAAAGCTTTGGGGTCATCAAAAGCAGCATGGGTGCAAAGTGCATGCTAATGTGACCTAGTTTATTTTGTTCACGATGTGAACAACCACCGGCGGCCAAAATTAGACGTGTCCTACATGTTGTGTGCTTATGTAATTTGTCTAATAGTGCTGTGATGTCACAGTCATTAATTACTCGATGCTCTAAGTGCTGCGCTGCTGTCTGTGCACAGGAATGTGTGTTTGTGTGAGCGGCTGTTTACTGTAGGCTGTCATTCATATTTTACCCTCTCCAGGCTGCAGCTGCTCAGATGCATTTTTAACCCGGGGAAAGAGCGGGGCTGAAATACAGAGTGGCAGCCCAGTGGAGGAAGCCGGGTATGAAAACAGTCTCCTCAGCGGCTGCCTACCTCAGGCCTCGCTCCCCGCAGAGACGTGCAGGAGCTACACATTGCACTTGAACAGCTTTTGTCCTGCAGTGAGAATAAAAGCAACCAAGTGATGTAATGTCAGATCCAACTCCCATTAATGTAGGTACAGTACAACTGTGCATGGGGGGGGGGGCAGTGGACCCTCTGCCGGGGTGTGGTGGGGGGGCGCTCACTCACACTGGTTTGTAGCCGTGGTTCTAGAATGTGTCTGTTCAGATCAATCAAACCTCCACTGATGGAAACAACACAACCACTTACTCCTGCTCACTCCGACACAATTGCTTTATCATTACGCTCTTGGTGGTTTGAAGGAAAAACGCCTGTCGGGCTGCATTTGCTAGCACTTTTATTTTTGTGTCAAACACTCGGCTTATAAAGCACCCACCAAAAAACAAAGTCGCGTTAATACAAAGCTTTTGATGGCTGTATTCCCCTCAGGGCCGTATCGGCTCCAGATGAGCATTTCTATATTTAACGGCTGTCTCCTCAAACCAGTCGTCATCCAACATCCACGCTGGCTCAACTGCTCTCCTATGCTCTGACTTCTTGTTCAGAGTGAATTTGTTTCCCTGCTTTGAGTCTAATCCATCTTAAAGACACATTTCCTGCTGCGTGGATCAATCAACCTGCTGTGTGCTGGAGTGATTGACAAGAAAATGCCAGACCTCTGCTCTGTGTAAAACTGTATTTATGCACCAGCTCTGTGGAAACTATGGCTACAGAACTGATGTTCTGAAACAGGATTTTATCCTGTTGGCCACATACAGGACAGTGCTGTCCTAAAGTTTTTTACTAATTGTTTCTTATATTTTGAAAGTGACTGTTGCAGTGCTGTCCTAAAGTTTTTTACTAATTGTTTCTTTTTTTTTGAAAGTGACTGTTGTACTTCCCCCCCCCCCCCCCATAATGTGAGCTGCTATTTAAATGAATTCATTTACTGTCTTCCCATCTACTTGTCTGATTTCGTTCTGTGCTGGTCAGCAGGTGCATTCAAGTTATTTTCTTTTCCTCATGTGTTGTAGGTTGGAAAAGGAGCTTCTCCCCGCTAGGAGGCGAGCGCTGGGCTTCGGAGTTATCGATGTATTTACAACGTAAGATGTTCCATCCTTTTCTTTTTGCCTGATGATATCACCATTGTGTTTTGATGAGATAACCTGAGTGAAAGCAGTGGGCTGCAGAGAGGGAAGGGGGGTGGCTGTGTCTCCCGTGACACACATGGGGGATTACGCGGGGACAGCACCTTCTACTGGGCAGCAGAGAAACGCTTTCTTTTTTTTTTTTTCTTCTTCCCCCAGGCCTGTGGTCCTGATGCTGAGGGATGGTGAGGGTGCTGTGCAGGGCTGGGCGGAGGAGGGGTGGGAGGAATATGTGCCTGTGTCTCTGTGGCGCAATGGAATAGCGCGCTGGACTTCTAATCCAGAGGCTCCGGGTTCGAGTCCCGGCAGAGATGTGCTGTAGAATTGCGTTGCTTTTGGATGAGAGGAAACTGAGCAGTGCAGTTTAGAGGAGACGGTTTTGGCTGCTCGTGAGAGAAGGGAGGAGGAGACGGATGGATAAAAGCTGTGAGGTCTGCACGGTCGCTCAGTGCATGTGGCTGAATTGTCACGGAGATTCCACGTGCACGAGCCTTTTCAGCCACAAAGGTCAGCGCTTTAATATGCAGATTTCTAATGAGCACAAAGCCTGAGAGCAGAGCAGGAGCAGTCCTCCGCTGGAGCCCGACACAGGCACCTCCGCTCAGTTAACACAGCTAACGCTTCTAAATAACGCAGCTCCAATAACAAAACCTTTAAAGCCCCTTTTCTATCCTCGTAACATGTGTTTAATGGCGCCAGATGCTGCGTTCCCATTCTCCCATTTGGTTTAGGGACAGAGGGAGAGATAAAGACCTCGGATTACTTGGAACATAAATGACTCAGTGCCAGGAAACGGTGCCGTCTCGATGTTTTGTGTGCATGCAGATCTTTGCTTTGAATTATGGACTAGCTACAGTGCGGCGGCACGAGGGCAGACTCGCAGAAGTAGTTGTGTGTCTTTTAATTCAGTTGCATGCTGGGACCTTGCTGGAATCATTTCAAGGACCCCTGAAGGTGCACTTCAGTCTCTGCTTCAACACATGCATGGAGGCCCTCAGCAGCAGCCGCCGCCGCCGCTCTGGGCCTGTTTACTTTTTCCCAGTGTGGGAATCAGCTGCTTCAGAGATCTCTCTGGTCCGGCCTCCTCCTGGCTCCCCATGGCTTCCGCCTCCCCCGGTTTTCAGTTTGTCACCGCCGCCGCCACTGCCAGTGATTGGGCTGTCGTGCAACTGCATCCATGTTTAACCCCATCATGCCTCCCCACACACAGACCTAATCCGCCAGTAAAACTAATCCTTAATCCTCTCTGGCAAGTTGAACCTCCCTCCCCTTCTCCCTCCCGCAGATCCTCGTTCCCGAACGGGCCAAGCACATGAAAACATCATCTGTGGGGACAATTCCATGATGGAGTTGCTGAGCATTTGCAAACTGGCCATTCAGGGGGTATAAACATCATCACGCTCAGACATTATGAGGGTTATTATACAAATTTTGAGGCGATAAACGCTAAAGAAAGACGCAATAAAAAGGCAGCGTTAAAGGCGCAGGCAGCAGGACGCAGGAGACAGATCTCCACCAGGCCAAGGACTCGGCATTATCGTTACCACACTGCAAATGATCAGGCCTACGGGAAGCAGCGCCGGGCCTCACTGGAAGATAGGAATAATAGCTCAGTAATATCGACGATAAGAAACATTAGAGGCCGAGGAGAAGCGTGACTGTCAACTTGGGATGACCTCTGCCGCGGCTGCGTCTGGAGATAAAGTATGAGGAAACATTTCTGTGATTCAGGGAAGGTGGACGTCTCACTGCGGCGAGGGGCGACCACAGGGGCCAATCAGATCCCGTGGAGCCGGATAAGGTCGTGGGCTTCCTTGCTGTGGAGTGTTAACGGGGCGTCGTGATGATTTTCTGTGGACAGTCAGATCACACTTTTATCTGCTCCATCTCCATGTTGCACTCAGGCTGTAGGCCCCTGCTCTGCCTCTGTTATCCCTGTGGTACGGGCCAAATCGTATTAAAATCCCCTCCCCTCTTCTCCCCCCTGTCCTCCCTCCCCTCCGTCTCCCTCTCCCTCTGCCTTGTCCCCTCCCTCTCTCTCTCCCTCCCTCCCTCCCCTCTCTCCTTTCAGACAGACTGTTTTTGCTGCAGTGAACGGTAGCCGTGGAGAGGGAGCGAGAGATAGAGATACAAACAGAGTGAGAGAGAAAGAAGAGAGAGGAGGACAAAAAGGAAGAAAAACAAGGAGTCGAGTGAAGGAACTAGGAGATCAAAATAAGAGAAAAGTCGATAACAGCAGATTGTGAGGAGGCTCCGGACGAGCTGCGCATCAGAGGAGGCACCTCAGCGAGGACCTAACCGGAGCCCAGCGAGCAAAACCGGACACCGGAGGCGGAATATAACGGTGTGTGTGCGAGCGTGCGTGTGTGTGCGCGCACGCGCTGGTTTGGTGCCGGGCATTGCTTTGCAGTTTGTGTTATTGTCCTGGGTGTGGGTGTGTGTGTGTGTGTGTGGAGACACCTGTCAGTGCTGACGCTTTTCAGTCTCCAGGAATGTGTCCGTGCGCGCACTCTGGGTATTGCTCTCTCTCTCTCTCTGTGTGTGTGTGTGTGTGTGTGCGCACGTTTGCGTGCGTAATCCGTTATCCCAGCCGGAGCCCGTGGAGAGAGATAGAGCTGCGTAATCCCTGTGTGTTTTATAATTTACACTGGATCTGCGTTGTGTTGCGGGGCTGCGCGTTGTGCCCGCTCTCCTCCTTCAGCTCCGGTGGCTGTGCTGCGGTGTGCAGCAGGAGTAGCCTCCTCCTCCTCCTCCTCCTCCTCCTCCTGTTCTCCCCTCCAGCCTCTACAAGAGTCTCTAAATCTCATCCCGTCACTATCACATATTTCTGCAAGTGCCGGAGAAGATGCGAGCAAATCGCGCTCCGAGCTGAGCCGGGGAACGGATCCGATGAAGGCTGCCGCCGCCACGAGCTGCTGCTGTTGTTATTATTATTAGATGATGATTCTTGTTGTTGTTGTTGTTATCATTCCCGTGCACGGAGTGAACTTAGTGTCAGCCGGGTGATGCGAGCACTTGTTCTAGTTTTGTTTTCGTTCTCTCCCTCCTCCGTCTCTCCAACAGGAAAAGGGCTGGAGCAACAATAAACACAGCCCCCACCCCACATCCCCTCCCAGTCCCCACCTCCCACCTCCCACCCCCATCCCGTGCTCCCCACACGCCCCGCGCTCCGCTCTGTCCCCGCCCTAACCGCGCGCCCGTCCCGCAGGCAACACCTCCACCGTCCGCCGCTCCCTCTTCGGAGCGACAATGAGGCAGCGCTGTGCGGATGGAGTGAGGCGCTCACCTCTGCGCAGGCTACGGCTATTTTAAGGAATGTGCGTGAGGGAGAGAGAGAGGCTATCGTGTCCGTCTGTTGTGCAGAACGCACGGTGTATCCCCAGTGGACAGGTGCACCTATGCTGCGTTTGTCTTCTCCTCCTCATCTTCCCCACCTTCTCCTGGGCTGTTTGCCCCCCCCCCTTAATTCGTCTGTATGGTGTGACACAAGCAGATCGATAAACAGGCCTACCCATGGAGCAACGCGTGAGCAGCGGGTGGGCCCAGCCTTTATTCAGCGGCAGCCAACCAGTGGCAGGGGAAGCAATTAGTGTCCAGTCTGCATGTCCTGCTCCCTTTCCTTCATGGCTCCTCTCCTCTCCTCTCCTCCTCGCAGGTGACACTCCAGAGCCCCTCTGCCCTCCTGAGGATTCAGTGAGACAGGCGGATCTGTGCGCCCGACCATGGCCTTCCCATCAGCCCCCTCCGCAGCATGGAGTGTCAGCGTATTGACAGTACTATTTGCAGCCGCGGCTCACAGCAACATTGTCTATGGTAAGCACCTCTCTCTCTCTCTCCATCTCTCCATCCATCCATCCGTCCGGGTCCTATTCTCTGTCTATCTCTCTGTTGGTCCCCGGGCCCCTGACCTCCCCGACCCTCTCTTTCTCTCTACGGCGGTGCCCCTTATCTGTTGACTTGAGGCTTTTTCAGCGTTTCCTGTTTTACGACAAGGGAATCACGGAGCCGTTAATAAGCACATGGGACACTCCCACCTCGCCCGGACCCCAGTGGAATTTCTACCGTTGTTTTTGAGGAATGTGTGTGACTCGCACGTGGGCACGGGGCCACACTCACACACTGGTACCTCACTTGACCTCCTCTGTTTCTCTTCGACGCGTTCCGTCCCTTGAAGACGCACAGACACTCGCGCCGACCTTTTTCTCTTCAGCATCTCTGTCTATATCTGTGTTCGAGCTCTGTGCGGCGTGGAGATAAGCCGTAATCGTCTTGTGCTTTCTCAAATAGCAACACAGGAGCGTGCGCGCTCTCAACTCCAGGCACGTACTGAGCAGGCACCTGACGCGTGTGGAGGGTGAGCCTGTGATGAGTGGACAGAAAAGAGGATTTGATGAGGGAGGCAATATGTAATGATATCAGCTGCGCTGCGGGCGCCAAGAACACAAGGCTGCAGCGTCCACTTACATAACACGTGAATGACGGGCAGCAACACAACCTTCAGGGGGCAAATTGAGCCGATGGCGATTTGGTGCGCCGCAATTGGCCCTTAATGTGTAGAAAATGGATTGACACAGGTATGGTCCTGGTGGCACTTTCTCATTACGGCTGTGATTTAATTGAGTGTTTGGCAAAGAAGCACAAGATGATACAGCAGGTAGGAAGTCTTCTAATAGACATCCCCTCATTTGCATTTGTAATGTATTCTCAGCGCTCCCTCATGCACGCCCACATGCTTTCACGAATCAGAATAAATATGTGAACGCACGGTGCATGGACACACACACACACACATCTACTGTACTACCACTTGATGTTTATCCACATCAGCTGTTTTCTGCTTCCAGATGAATTATGCATCCCTGTGTTGCTGCGTGTTGGTGCACACGGTGTGGGGGAGTGCAGGACTTGTCAGCGTGAGCTCACAGTGGTCAGTGCAGTAAAAAGTGTGAAACTGTCCGGCTGTGCCAAGAATCTGGGATGAGGTCCCTGCTAAACAAATGCAAATGGGGGCCTGTCCAGGCCCTGAAAGCTGGTGAGGATGACAAATGCACAAACAGTGTCCAGATTGAGGTGCTGATGATGAAATATCAATCTCTCATCAGAGCACTGACCCCGGCCCTGTAGCTTGTCATTGAAACGCAGGCGGTGGTTTGTTATTTGGGTCGGCAAACGGTTTTTGGCTCGCTTTCAGACACACGTCACATTTGATTAAGGTGTGCCCAGCAGGAGGCCTGACCATGCATGACCAATTCTTGCTTTGGTTTCACCTAAGCGCTGTTTAACATTATCATGTCAGTCAGGGAGCGTAATTAAGGCTGCGACGCCTGACAGCGTTTAAGAGATGAGAAAACACGTCAGAGGGAGAGCGAGGTTCAGAGGAGGGGAATCGGGGACGGAGGCCTGACTTTGACTGTGCGTGTTGTTAACCGTTAGAATTGTCCCAACGTCTTTGTCATTAAATTTTATGTCGAAGCTTCAAATATTAACTACGCTGGAATAAAACTGATGGTGATTCTGCAACGAAATAAAACAAGTTTAAACTAGAATCCTCGGCCTGTTTTTGCTGCACAGGAGGACGTAAATCAGACTTTAAATGCCCAGGTCCTCCAAGAAAAGTACAGCAACTTGTCTTGTTGCCATTGGTTGAAGAAATGCCGACAATTTATAGACTTCACTGGCAAAACGAAGAGCCGGGCTGTTTGGGGACCTCACCAACTGCACAAAGAGCAGTGCCAGAAATTCAGCAGGCAGGAAGCTATGGATATATAAATGTTTGTTAGGCAGTTTTCAGTCTTTTCAGAAACAGTTGTGCTGCAGCTTGAGAGGGAAATATCGAGCCTAAGCCGCGTTGCGCTGGTCCATCGCTCACATCTGTTCAGATCCGTCTGATAGGGGTTGTTGTGACACAGCAGCCGAGCTGTTAAGCAGACGACGGAGCAGGGCGGGGTGGGCAGCCAGATAATGGCGTCATAATGGAGATCTCTGTGCTAAGAGGCCGTGCAACAGAAGGGTCTACTTAGCATAAATTATTCAATGTTATGTATCAGAGAGAAGGGGAAAAAAAAAGATTAGCTCAGCAAATCAATGCGAGGGCAGATGAGCCATCAAAGAGCGGGACGGTGGATTCACAACACGCAGACTGTTTGTCTCGATTCATCATCACAGGGGGATGTGGGATGAAAAGCTGAGGTCCTGGGCTGATTACGATGCAGCAGCCAACAGGCTGCATGTCACGACTGTTTACGTTCCTGAGGTCCTGCGCTGCCGCGTCCTCGCCGACGCTCGTTGCAGTCAGAGAAAGGACAGCGCCAACTCTGTTTTTTCAGGGATTTATCCGAGGCCGGGCTTCCTTAGAGCAAGTGAACGAATCGGGGAGACACTAATTGCACGCCATTTGACATATCCATTTCCACAGCTGGATGTGCAGCCATGCACTGCGGATGGAAAGTGCCTCTCAGAAGGGCACAGATTAGGCATGCAATTGGCCGGCTGTGCTCTGGTTCTGTACAGCTGACCCAGTTACCTCGGGGGGGCCGCCGCGGAGAGCGGAGGGTCCGTCTGCCGCAGCACTTTGTACAAGTGGAGCAGCGAGCAGTGGCCTCCCATCAGCCACCTGGCCCTCAGCTCCATGGCAGCCTGATCCCAGTCCCCGGGAGAATGTTTGCTTTCGTGACAAGAAACACGCGCAATAGTTTATTTACCTCAACGAGTTCTGCCGGTCAGAACAACCGGAGGAGGTCGTAAGCTTCCAGCTGAGGCCGATAATGAAATAAGGATTAAAGGATGGGAGCAGTGTGGACCCGTCGTGGCGTGTGTAAGATTTACAGGTGGGAGGGTGGCGCGTGTGTCCGTGGATCACTCTATCCTGCCTCAAAATGGGCTCCTTTCCCCTCTCGTGCACATATTCCTCGCTGGCCCGATGCCCACTTCCTGTGTGTGCTGCTGTTGTTTGCTGCGTAACTTCCTGTGTGCCAAGATGGGGGAACATTTGGCTAATTCACAGAACGGCTAGCGTACAATGGCAGTAGGCGGTTTGGATGGGAGGCCTCTGCCTGTTAACAAGGCTGACTGATAAGCAGTGACTCATTAACAAGCCGAGGTACACAGAGCCCGGGGGAATTACCGCCTAGCCACTGTGACATTAATAAGAGGCCTAAGCTATTTTTCCATTTGGCTCTGCCGGCAGAGGGCTAAACCAGTGGTTTCCAATCTCGACCCCTCACTATTTACTGGCTCCAGTGCTTTTCCATTTGTTTCAGCCACTGGGTTCCGGGTCTGATTGGAATGGGGACCATCAGTATTGTCAGTGTGGGCTGCAGGTAATGACATCTGCTGCATCAGTGGAAAAGCAGACACCCCTCATTAGTTTCTGCAGATTCATTCGGAAACATCTGTAGGGGAGTCCAATTAATTCTACTCATACTGATCATGCCAATTAATTAGCAATATGTTTGTTTAAGAAAAGAAAAAAAAAACATGACGAACATTTACCCAAGATTCCATCAGCGGGACTTGGTGAGGATACAATATGGATTCAATTAGACGTCAGAAATGAAGTCAACCGTCTCCTATCAGAGTGTGAAATCCAAAGCTACATCGCTCCCTTTGTCTTGTGGGTTTATTTCTCTCCAATCCTATAAGTGTCTGCTCGTTCAGATCATTTGCGATTATAAATTGAATCCTGATTGGCTGGCATTAGTTTGCAACAGATTCACATCTGGCAGAAAACCAATTATTTCTCCTGTTCATCATGGCGATTAATTAAGAGGCTGTGGCTGATTGATTAAACTCCCAACAAAGCTCTAACCATGAGCACTGGACCCCTGGGGAGGATTTGCATCACACATTATGCACATTGCTGTGTCTTCACATGCTGCCTCTCCTCACACACACACACACACACACACACTGAAACACAACACCCAATGCCGCACAAGAGTTGATATGTAATTTGTGTCTAAATAAATCAGAATTAAGCGGCAGTGGCGAGTTGGAATCTTTGGATCTTAAAGGCACCGGGAGCCCCCACACATTAGACCTCATCAATCTGAGGCAGATCCCATCCACCCCGGCCCACTCAGTCAGCCTGAGATTACATCACAGCAGATCAATCTCGCCCGCTCGCTCCATAATAACAGCAAATGCCATTTACAGACTGAAAGAGAACAGAAGGGCTCTTGAGGTTTTCCAAAGCCACTTCCTTTCAGGTGCTCTTTAAAGACGCATCACTCTGCAGCAACTCGGGGGCCCGTGAACGTTTGGGGTCCCGCCTTTACAGAGCTGCCAGCTACAAGCCATCGCTTCACAAAGACACCCCCGATTAAACAACCTAACAACACCACCAGCCCTGGAATGAATTAATCCACCTCTGTTTCAACGGTAGCTTCTTGCCCCACTCTCTCACTCCTCCTCTGTCTCTCCCGTTATCTGCGGGAACTCTCTGGTGGGTGTTTTAATTGATTGCTGTGGGGGTAGAAATCACCCATCCTGTCACTGGCGCATGGCTGGTCAGAGCGAGGGCTTCCTGGAAAGGTGTATGAGTTTGTTAAAGCCATCACTGAGCCGTGCGAAACTCCAGCTATTACGGTGTGTGTCAGTAGACGCCGGCGCGTGGCTGTAAAGTGCAGCATTTGTGAGTGCCGAGGGTTCTCCCCCGAGCGCCGGAGCTCCACCACTGAAAGAGCAGAGGTTGCTCTTGTTTATCGCCTCTTTTTGATGATGCCATCACTTCGGCTGGTGGTGGAGTGTGTGTGTGTGTGAGTGTGTGTGTGTGTCTGAGGCGGCATCTTATCGCTGATACCACAACCATTAAGTCAGTTTAATTCACCTGTGTGCCTTCTTGGGAATTCTCCCTAAAGTCTGGTTTCTGCTGAGGATATCACCGTCAATCCTCTGACCTCGTGCCGTCCTGAACAGAACCACCGCTGGACCCGTTAGCATTTGGAATTAAATGCAACGTTACATATGTTGATATGACCCTTGTCAGTTTTAATGCAAAAACAAACAGAGGAGAAGGATTATCAGACATTTGGGTGGAAAGATATGGGCTGGGGAAGAACCCCATGAATTCTGTTGGTGATTCAACGTGTGAGTTGATATTTCTCTGGATTCCCTATGGAATAATGAACGGGTCTTGATTAAAAGCATTGATTTTAAGGTGTGTGTGTGTGTGATCCGGTGCACCTTGATGGATCAAAGGCGACTGCAGGGCCTTGGTGGTTGTATGTGCTCCACTGACTTGCATCTATTTCACTGTATGTATCCATATAAACCTATTATTTCAGTCTGACTTGAAATGCTTCGGAGCATTTAGTTTTGACACGTAGCCTCTGTGTCAGCAGAACTGTCTCACTTGGTCATTTCACTTAGAACAAAAAGCATAAATGGACGTTACAAATAATTTGCGATAAACTTTTCAGCTCGCGCTAAACTGAACCGCTGACTGGAGCGGAGCGCGGCTCTTCCGCCTCACTGGCTGATCCGGTGTCAGAGCCAATCAGCCGTCAGCCTGACAGAGTCCTTGAGGCCGTGTCCTGTCTCGGCGAACGCAGCAAAGTTTCTGATGCCTTTAGCATCGACTCGCTTGCTGATTACAGTCAGTGCAATTAAACTGAGTGCTAGTTGCAACTTTTTCTCCAAGTTCTTTTGTTCCCCACATGTAAAGTACCTTCATTTTCCTCCTTGTTTGCAGGTGTTGTCTCGGCTGTAACAAAGCCACTTCCCAGCAGAGTTTGTTTACGTTTCCGCCGCCAACTGCACGTCCTCTTATGCGCCACAATCACAGAGTGCAAATAATGCTTGACTGCTCCCGTATACACCTGCTATTAAAATGCAGTCTGTATTATTCAAATGCCCTTTGCATTATACAGTACCTGGCATTTAGTGTATGTATTTCCACCGTCATTTATGGTGGCGCTGTAATTGGATCAAATTCCTCATGTGTGCCATGGGAAGCGTCGGGGAGTCGGGAGGCTGCATTATCAACAAGAACAACCATGACGGGTGTAGGATCATTAGACCTGATGCTATAGAGCCTGGATTTACTTTTCATTGAAGTGGAAAAGGTCGTCTTTTATGAGTCTTTCCTGGAAGGCAACAAAAATGATGACGTGTGGGGTTTTTTTCGCCGAAGTTTTGCAGCGACTGTAAATGCTGTGGGAGAAAGAGCGAGAGCGGACGAGTGTGATATTGGAGACGGTGAGTGGGATTTGTGCTTTTCTGCATGGATTGCAAGTTGGGGGATTCACACTGCGTCGAACCGCAGTCGCACCCGGCTCAGGTGCTCTGCCGTCATGTGCTCTATTTATTACCACATGTTTTTCTTCATGCGTCCTGATAAAAGGTATAAATGAGGTCAGGCTGCTGATGTTCCTGTGCTCTGTCTTTGCACCACAGTTCCTCTGGCGGTGCCACAGCGTAGGTCCACACTCATCTAACGCACCAGATTTGAAATCTGCACGTGGTAAATTTGTGGAGGAATTGAAGGGACAGAATCTTGTTTGAGTTCTCTGAGTTGTTTATGAGTGACACATGGTGTACACGTCTCCCTCCGAGAGTTGGTGCAGCGAATAAATAATAAACCCTCCTTTACACATTAAATAAGGTCAGCAGATCAATCAGTCACTGTGAAGCAGAACCAAGCTCCCGCGGAAGCGTTTCTCTCTCTGCACCTGGCACTTGACACCGATGGGGGTGTGATGAACACATGAAGAGTGGATGTAGCTTCTGACAACAGGGCCATCGCCGCGCGGTGTAACTCATCACGACTGCGCCGGTCGAAGACAAAGGCACCAAATAGGCATCTCTAATCTCCCTGCTGAATGAATCGGAGACAAAGAGAGGAGGAACGCAGACATAGAGGCTTGGACACACATGGGATAAGCTGATTACCCGGGAAAGGAGGGAGGGCGAGGGAGACAGAGGCCCGTACGTGAACAAGAGAAATCCATACAGTAAGGGAGCGTGAGGGCAGCGAGAGGAGGTGGGCTTTGGGAAGAAAGAAGCGAGCGCTCACTAATGATGAGGTGCACGGAGCGGAGAGTGAGAGAGAAGAAACAGCTCAGGGTGTGAGGGAGGAAGATGAAAACAGGGTGAACGCTTAAAAGGACGAGCCTCAGGAAAATGAAGGGGACGCATATTTGCCTGTGATATCGTCCTCGGGAGCGTGACACAATCAGAAACAGGACATTATGCAAATGTGCATCGACTGCGGCAATATAATCGCTACCTGAGTCATATAACCTGCGCTGCTCGCCAGGCGCTATATATACAAACGGAATTACACCCAATCCAGGTGTACGCACTAAATATACAGCTAATTAAAATTAATGAGATTTTCTCAGAAAAGAATATGCTTCTTTCCTAAGCTGCTTATCCCTGCATGAGAATCTACTACACACACACACACACACCTCATTTTGATTCACTCTCCCTCACTTTGTTTTTTGCACACTCTGCCAGACAGACTGTTACGAATCCTCGGGACGCTTGCACACACACACACAAACACTCAGTGTATCTGTCTGTCTGTCAGCCGTCTCACGGAGACTTAAACATGTTCAATGAACACACACACACACACACACACACATATTTGCATATATCCTTCAAGATGTAAACAGAGGCTAACGATGGGACATTTTGAATAAACATGACTAACACACATATTGTATGAGCAGGAGCGCACAGACACACGTACGTATTAAAGTATCACTGCAGAGGCCTTCACTTAAAGGGGAATGCCCCTGTGAGTGAGAGGAAGAACCGTGTGTGTGAGTGTGTGTTTAGCCGGTCGGCCGCTGCATTCGTACTTTTATCCTCCACACACATTTCAGTTTAGTCTTGCAAATGACACAGCTCGAATTAATCACACACTTTATGAAGCGTGCAGCTCTTGTGTCTCCGCTGCAGAGGTAACCCAACCACTTGGCACCTAACAATTAACTTGTGTCTCACCCAACCTCGCAGGCGTCCACGCTGACGTGTAGAGTAGCTTACACGCACGCTCGAGTGCTGTGCGAACGCTGGCTCGCACGTGCACGCTCCCCTCCTCCTCTGCTGTCTCTATCCCCCCACCCCCTCCTGCTCCTCCTCCTTCTGCTGCTTCATTTCTCAGCCTGGTGAGTACTTGAATGTCATTATGACTTTTGCTATCAAAAGCAAACAGCGGGGCTGGAGAGAGGAGAGCATGCCAGGCCTCCTGTTCTCCATGCCGAGCGTGTCGCAGCATGTCGAGTGCTGTTCTGATCGTCCTGCTCGTTTTTAATGCCTCTTTTCAACCGATGGCCTTTTTTTGATGTGACCCACGTGGTCTGGTTTCAGAACGGGATACCCCTCCTCTCGTTTTATTTACAGTTGCCTGCGCTGAGACAACTTCACGTCTGCCAACAAATTCGATTCCATTCGCGTAATGTATCAACAGACGGCACGAGTGAATGATATAATTGAGTTAATGAGCTACACGCCCCTTATCTGCTGTTCATTCATATGGGCAGCCCGAGGCGTGACGACTATCAGCCTCTTACACGGCTACTGTATGTTTGATGAGTCCCTTGAAGGGGGGATTTCATAATGTCGTCGAACTTCCTCAAGGCAAACTGTTTTGATGTGCTGAGCAAAGAAAGAGTTTATCCTCTGCTTTGCTGTTTTTTTGTGTTTGTTCTCTTATTCTACGATGAATTTTTAAATGTTATTGTAATTTATTTATTGCTGCTCGGTGTTCGGCTCCACGGAGCTATTTTCAGGTTGATATCCTCACGGGCTGGAGGGAGGGAGGGAGGAGAGGCGAACAGGCTTGAACACGGGAGGTGTCACACTTGACTTTGTGGCAGCGCTCGGCGGCTCTCGGCGGCGCTTCTTTCTGTTGTTGTTTGAACATTTTCTGGTTTAATATAAAAAGCAGAATCACTTGAATTTAGTTGGAATTTAAAGTCCAAGTCAATGACAAGTCATCACAGCAAAATTTAAAACACCAGCATTTTGAGCTTGTACAGTATTTAGTCCGTTAGTTTCAGTGTATTTGCTTAATAAATAGATAAGCCGCCCTTGCTCTGTCTTATTTTAATCTCCTTCGAAGGAAAAGAGTTAACTTTCTCATACATTAGGATTTGCTGGTTTTATTTATCTGATCTTTATACAAACTGAATATCTTCTGAAACAAGCATATGCCACCATATGTAATGGGAAATCATTCCCTGATGGTTTATGAACCAAGGGTTAATTAAAAACTTATTATCAGATTAATGCTGGAAATAATCCTCACTTGTTTTTCACTTGATGCTTTGCAAACATCTCAGCTCAAGTGTTTAAGGAGTGGATTTTAAAGTGAAGTTTCACGTTTCCTGTCTGCAGCCGTGCCACTCTGTCAAAGTGTCCTTGGCTAAAAAACATGTCTCTCCCGGTCTCTGCTCAGTCATTGTGCTTGGCCTCGGATTAGAGCGTCAGCTAAATGACCGGCTTGGTAGAATGTGCAGTAATTCCGGTTCCAGATATCCAATCATTTTTTTTTTCAGATTAGCCTCTGACCAGCACGTCATAAATTGACCGACACGTTTTCCCTCAACAACGGACGCCTGTCGCAGCGACAGCAGAAGGCAGGAGGACGTCTATAGTTTTATTGTTATTTATCCAGTTTGATGGTTCACACTAAACCAGTCTCAGAGCCGAGTCACTTCCTCCACTCGGTGCAAAATTAAACCTGAAAGCTTCACCTGAATCGAGTCTGACAGATTCCACACGGAGGAACTTTGTTTCTCTGCAGGACGCCAACAGCAATTAAAGCTTGTCCGGCCACTTGGTAACACATGGGAATGCTAACGCTAGCTACAGCAGAAACAGGGAAATGACCATTCCTTATTAAACATTCTCACCGGGTTTATATTGTATAGAACCTCACGCTGATTATTAAAGCTGCTGCGGCGCACGTTAAGCTCAGATGTACATTTATTCACCATTATTCTGCGCTGCTTTAAAAACACAGTGAAATGGAAGCAGTGGGACACCGCTGAGGCAGTAATGACTCTGCTGCCAGCGATGATAGACAGGGCGATGAAGCAGCCATTTATACAGCACTTTCAAACAAAAGTCCCAAACAACTTCACTGTCTGAGGGAACAAAAAATAAACCCATGAAAAACAAGAAACAGAAGAGTGATGCAACACCTGCCATTTGTCGGATGATTTCTCCCGAAGCGCCGCGTGCAGTTTAGAGCAACGGTGGCCCGAGGGGGAATCCCTAACCATGACAGTGTTAGTGCAGAGATTTATCCACAGAGAGACGGAGCACTGATGCAGATTTTATGCAAGATTTGACTTATAAAGGCCTCCAGAGGACGTCAGGCTTCTGGGAAACGGTCTCGTGCTCGGTGGAATGACAGTGACTCCACCTGTGTGTGATGATGTACTGGGCTTTGTTTGGGATATCGTGAGGTTGTCATATGAACAGTGTTTGATGGCACCAGCAGTTATTGATCGCTCCACTCCAACACACTCGACTTAGAGGAAACATGTTGTTACTGTGTTTCTGTCGATATCCCAGCTCCCAGCTTCCTGTGAGCTTCCCACCTTCAGACTCTGAACCTGGACCTCCGTCCGATCCAGTGCACCCAAAGAGGTAGATTCAGTCTGGATGTAGTGTTCAGTTTTTTCTTTAGACAGTTCAGAGTCTCGTTAGAGGAAGAAAAGGAAGCAGCTCCCAGATTGATTGGCGTCTTCTAGCCTTCACTCGTTAAAATGACGAGGACCTTCGTTTTGCTGGTTTCTATTCTCTAATTCTTTCTCTGCATTCCAACGGATACAGATACAATTTGTCTTTATGTCATTTTATTCAAAACCTTTATATCCAACATGTTGAGAGCTCTATGGAGACGTTCATGTGGAGGATCTTGTGTCGTCTTCACACTATTTCTCCGAACGTGAAAACTCTCGACTCTTTTAAGAAAACGGCCTCAAAATAAAGAGGCAGAGTATAAACATTGTAAACAACGTATGTAAAATAATGAATGGAATGGCAGAGGAGCGCCTCCTCCTCCCAGCTGTGCTGCAGTCGGGGTGTCAATCAGAGGAGCCCCTGTGTCCGAGCCAATTGACCGTCGACAAATTACCATTCGGAGCGGAACCCGCCTATAAATGCGATTGGGTTGGATTTGAGTCTGCTCTCCCGGCTTTGGATTTCAGCAGAATAGAGTCTGTCTTTTTTTTTTTTTTTTTTGCCTCCGTGGTTTCAGAAAGCAAGATTAGATAGAGGTAGGGAGGGAGGGAGGGAGGGAGAGGCACACAAAGAGAGGACGAGAAGCCGAGGAGTCGGGAGACGGCGAGAAAATAAGAGATACAGAGCCAGAGAGTGTGCACAGGTCTTTAAAATGACAAAATTGTTTAAATAATTACACATCTAAGGGCTTTAAAATGCTGAAAGTGTGTGAGAGGTCTTTTTTTCCCACCTCTCTGTTCAACCCAACCAGGATTAGCACTACAATAGGCTGTGCAATGTTTTATTCATCGTTTCTGCTTAAGTAAACAAAATTGGACGTCGTGTTCCTTTACAAATAATTTCATGTTGTCATTTTTATTTCACTGCCCGTTCATAATTGTGGAATTTTTATTAGCCGAGCTGAATGGTGAAGAAGTCGCTTTTGGCAGTTTTATAGCGTTCTATTTGTGGCGTTGGGAGATTTGTAAAAACCTCGCCACAATTTGACAATAAAGTAATTACCATAAACAAATGACACTATTAGTGGGACGGTTGTCAGCCTCTGAGGGCCTCTGTGCTGTTTCCTGCACTCTGTCCTATCACGTCTGGATTTACTGCAATTCTGCCAGATTGCTAACAACACAAAGGGAGTTTGCGTCGGGTCATAAGTCTCATATCGTCTTCAGCAGTGACGATGAATAGCGGCCACTGGAATCCACTTGAGCAGTATTGATCTTCACGTACATAACGTACATACAATAAGATTTCTCCGAACAAAGCAACAACACACCACACACAACCGCAGGCAGTCGATCGTGGTGCAGCACAATTTAGCCCCCTGATGTAACAGCATCACTGCACCCGACTCGCTGCAGTGATATCAGAGCGGCCTGTGCACTCACTCCAAGCTGCACATCCCCTTTAAAAACATATTTTTGTTATTTACTTCTATGTACTTTTACCCTGTCCTCCTTTAATTTGGATAATGTGTGACCCACGAGTTTCCTGTCCGTCTTCTTTGTTGCCTCCCTCCTCATGGGATCTGAGTCCGATGAGTGTGTAGTTGTGAGAGTAGTTCATGAAGTATTTGTTAGTAGAGCATCAACAGTCCCTCTCTGTTCGATGCTGAGCAGGTAGTGTGATGCACTAGCACCTGGTTCTTTAGGTGGAAAAGCCCTTGTCTCTCTGAATCCATTTACTCTCTTTTATTTATTTAGGAGCTTCTTTTATCCGCATCACAAGTCACATGAGTCTCAGTGGGTTAGAAAATCAGTTGAAACATGATTCAATGAAACATATTGTTCTGGGATGAAAATTAGAATCCGGTGTTTCGGTTAATTTTTCTCAAAGTTTCACTAAGTCGTTAAAGTAATCGTAACGATGTGCAGTGACACAGTTTCTTTGCTCAGTGAAGAGGAAATGAGATTCAAGCCGCAGCAACATAATGAAGTTTGTTTGATGACTTAATGTCTCTCCGTCTATACAAGCAACGCCATCAGCATATTAGCAGACTTCCCAGCATGCACTTTTTCAGAGTCAGACGTCTCCAGAGAACTCGGTGTTTTGTAGTTTGGAAAAATGTTCCTGATGGAAGCTTCCTGCCTGTCTGTAAAACACATATTAAATAAAGTCATGCTTGTTTCTTCTCATAATTAGGAAAACAATGTTAGCTTAGATGAAGGCTTCGCTCTCGTTGACAACGAATTGACTGGGTGCAGCCATTTTGTGCTTCGGTAGACGAAGCTGCAGCTGCACATTCTCAAAAGTTTCCATGTTGAATAACTTTAGAACCAGTGGGTTACAGGTGCGTGAAGTGAGAGAAGGTAAATATAACACCCTCTCACTTCTGTGTCTCATTTTAACATCTGTAACACCATCTGTGAGCTCTCGTCTTTATTTCTGAACTTTTATTTGCAGTGTCTAAATCCTGCCTGTGGGTTTCTCTGTGAAACGCCAAACGTGACCTTCAGTCGGTAAAAGTAAAGACCTGCGCCATAGAAACCTGAAGCTGCTCCGCCGCTGCTCACCTGTTCACCGGAGGGTCGCTGAGGCCCGGCTCGTGGTGGCGGTGATGCACGGCGTCTCACGGTGGACGGGAACGTGAACCGCAGTCACACAGATGGTTGGCCCAGGTTTCTGTGGATATTAGACAGATGAATTATTAGTCATGAAAACAGAGCTGCACAGGGCAACATTTCATTTGAGCGGCAGCAGGAGATTCTTTAGCTCATTAGTGAGACACTCATTAGCTGGGAGTCATGTGACCTTGTGGGTAATGTAATGCCAGAAATCCTCGCACTCCTCTGACCTGCACCCCCGCCCCTTCAGTGGTTAGCGGGCCGGGCAGGTGGCTGCTGTGGTTGGCCGGCTCATTTTCCCCCGGACAGGTCACTCAGCGGCGCCTCGCCGGTGTTTGTTTCTCACTCTTGAGTTTTGATTAATGTGCGGTTCGCCGCGACGACTCCCTGCCACCGCCCCTGAGTGCGGCTTAATCAGATCAAACCACGTCTCGACGGCGAGAGCTGCTCGTGCTCTTTCTTTACCGGGTCCTGTGAAGAATCTGCGACGTGGCCTGATGAGAGCCGCACGTTTAAATAGAAAATATTGCCTGCGAGTTTAAAAACTGTTCAATTATTCCATCTGAAACCTGCAGCGAGAGACGGAGCCGCAGCGAGTGAGGTCTGGGTTATTTCAGGATGGTTGTCTGGCGGGGTAATGTGACTTGGCACTTGTGTGACTAGTCAGGAGGAGATATATGGCTGAATGTGCCGGGAGTGGCTGCCTGCAGTCTGAATGGATGCGCTCTGGTTTCTCTGGTTGCTGATTGTTATGGTCCACACTTTTCTCTTCTGTTTTTCTTCCTCATTTCTCCCTCTCCCTGTTGTCTTATCTTCCTTGCATCTGCGTCTTGTCGCGTCCTCCTTTCTCCACTGCTTCCCTAATTTTCCGTGCTTTATCTTTGTTTGCCTTCCCTCCTCTTTGTTTTCCTCACTCATTTCCTTCCTCCAAGTTTGCTCAGTTTGCTTTGTCCTTATGAAGCTCTTCCCTGTTTTTCCTGCCCTCGTCTATCCTTCATGTCTTCCGTCTATATCCCACTACCGCTCCATGCTTCCCTCCATTCTCAATTTGTCCTCATTTCCCTCTCTTCTTTCAACCCTTTCCCTTCCTCTCAAGCTGCTCCGCCACCTTTTTTGTCTTTTTATTTCCGTCTGCCTTCTTGTCTTTTTATAAACTGTATCTGTCTTCCCTCTATTCTCTATATTTATCTCTCCTCCCCCTCATCACTTATAAGTCCCTTTCTCTGTTCCTCTCTCTCTGTCTCTCATCTTCCTCTTCTTCTCTCTTTCCGTCTCTCTGCTTTCCTGTCCTCCCCTCGCTCTCCTTACACCTTTTTGTCTCTATCTACAGCTCTCTCCTCCCTGCCTCCTTCCTCCTCTGCTCTCCCTCTGTTTGGTGCTTGCTGTTTTAGCATACTCTGCAGGGAGCACTCCTGCAATGCCAATTATATTGACTGAAGAAAAGGAGAAAGAGAAAGAGGGAGGGGAGCAAGAGAGGGGCTTGGAAGACCTGTGCATGGCTGCACACAAAAAAACCTACAAACACGCACATTCACACGGATGGAGGGAGTGAACGAAGAAGGGATGGAGGCATGAGGGATGAGATGAAGGAGGAGAGGAAGAGAGGGATGATGAAAGAGGGAGAGAGCTGGGAGGAAAGGGACAGAGAGAAATTGGAGGAGAGCGAATCCGTCTGTGAGTGTAATAGTCTCCCGCTGTCGAACCCGAGGGAATTCACTGACTGCAGACGGAGAGAGGCATCGATAGGCAGGGGAGGAACGAGAGAGGGGGAGAGAGGGAGAGAGGGGGGAGGAGGTGGGTGCAATCACAGCAGTGAGAGAGAGAGAGAGAGATGCAGAGGGAGCAGAAACAGAGGTGGCAAGAAAAGAAAGATGACCTCAGTCCTTTCCTCTGGTAGCTGAGCTTGTAGCGCTCCACTCCAGGCAAATGTGGCTCGTGACATTAAATAAGATTCAGCGTCATGACGGAGCCTTATGAATGGAGAGCATAAGTATATCACGGGAATGTGCTGCTGAACCGCGGCACACGCTGCATGCATACCTCACACTGGGTGCAACATTTGTGTTATGACCGTATTTTAAAGGGACGGCTGTAGTAATACAACATACGTACTTGGTTTTATTACCTTGTGTTTTTGTCCCTGTTTATCTCTTTGTTTATTCCACAAACTTCTGCACAGATTTGCTCCAAACTTTGTGGACAGATTTGACAACATCTGCATGAACGTGTCTTTTAAGAATAATGATTGTCAGCTCCATAAACCAATTAGAGTGAAATGGAACGGGGAACGTGGCTGATGTCTGAGAACTGGGCGGATGAAGCGAGATACTGAGAGGGATAAGAGAGAAACTCCTTTTTCTTTTGTGTCTTCTGGAAACAAACCCTCTCATTTCGAGCTTTTGTTTCGGCGGAGAAACCTTTTAACCTTGGAATCTTCCAGCTGTGACCTTAAGTGCTCCTGGACTGTCGCAGTGACAGCGTCTGTATGGTAATTTAAAAAAGAGCAAAGGCTGGGATGATGCCTGGTGATTATATCGTGTCCAGGCGGAGGTGTGGGCTCGCACATATACGACCCATGTTTCCTGTTTGCTCCCTCCAGTCAGCACTTTGCTTTTCACCGTCACCATAATTGTTCCCTTACCTTGGCGACATAGTTATTTCTGTAACCATGACAACTACATTTGCGTTGCCATTTCATAAGTGATTACTTTGACCCGGCCCACATGACTTGCATTGAAATCCCCGTCGATTCCAAATTGTACCAGAGAGTTCGTCACATCATGAAACAGATTAATTTTCCAGCAGAGAAGCAGTTTTGTGCGGCTCAGACAAACGACGCCCCCCTGCTGATGAGGGCATCGGATCAGAAAATGTTTCCTCGGGGTCTTTACAAACGCAGATGACACATAATAAAAACATGTCTTTGGGCTTCCTGAGCGATTTGATGAGAAGCCACAAGACCTCACTCAGAGCACGACACCGACAGAAACACGCTCGGAGTGGAACTTTCAGAAGAGTCGAGTCTGTTTTTCCACGAGTGCATGAGACCGAGCGTTGAAGCTATTTGTGGTACTTTTTTTTTTCAATTGCATAATAACCAATTCACAGGGTCAAACCTGTCTTTTTTTAAGAGGGTGAACAAACTGAGACCTTGGAGAAACATACACGTCTCAAAACACCAAAATCCAACAATCGCGTCTTAGACGGAGAGAGGCGGGGTTCACCCTGGACAAGTCGCGAGTTCATCACAGGACCGACACACAGAGGCAGACGACCGTTCACTCCTTGGCTCAGTTTAGATTGACCAGTGAACCTGACAGGCACGTCTTTGGACACACAGAGGGGCCGTCCTGGGTTGGCCCGATGGTCGAACCCAGAACCTTCTCACCGTGCTGCCCGTTTAATATTTTATGAATTACGTACACTTAGTCTTCGTGGCCGACCTCCGGAGCAAAGGTGCCATGTTTCAAATGAGGTCACGTTGAGGGTAAATGTTCAGGAAACCCGTGACGACCCATCAGATGTTCAGTAGCTGAAGCTCCGTCGTGGTAAATCTGCTAAATTGGTCTGTTTTTCATACTTCCTGACAGTTTTACATCGGCTGACATGAGTTTTTCAGATGACATTGACGGTACAGTGCACCCACATCTGCCCGCTCTCGTGTTCATCCATCATGCTTCCACGCTCGCCTACGTGAAGATGTAGTGTGGGCCGCTCGGTGTTTACCCAGCGCTTTAGCTCGACGTACACGTGTGTGATGCAGATTTATCGCTCACATCAGGAAGTGGGTGATATATCTAACTGCTCCCTGCCTTATTATCTGAGATATCAGACAGTCACGCTGCTGTTTAAATGATCCCCTCACCTCCTGCAGCGGCAGCCTGGCATACCTGCGCCATCATTTCACTCCGCCACTCTATTGATTACCTTCATTTGCTCATTTTTTGTTTCTAGAATGTTTTTTCCCCCTCACATGTGGAGACATGAGGCCCGCGGATGAATCTGAGTAATGGGTCAAGCGATCTCTGAAAATGACTTTCAGTGTTGGGTAATGCTCTAAGTGATGTTTCAGAGGCTTTTTCCACCGCGGCAAGAATAAAATTTACATGGTGATGAATTAGCACACAGCCTGAATGCATTATACGGCATCCAGTGGCAAATGGATGTCGGTTACATTAGTGAATTCAGTGGAAGGCTCAGTGGATGACAGGTTGTCTAAATGGTGGTTTCTCTTATGATTGAGGCTGATCCTTTACCCGCCGATTTACTGCGAAAGCAAAACCTAGTATTATGGTATGTATTTCCAGTGTGAGAGTAGGAGTACACCGCACCGCTCACGTCCATCAGCTGCTGGTGGTCACTGACACAACCTCCAGATCTCCGGCAAAATAATCCAGCAATGAAAACCTGTGGAAATATCAATCATCATTAATGAGACATTGTAATTAATAATCGCGTGACCTGAGAACGTGAACATGGAAACGCTGCCGTCCGCGTCCGAGTGCCGCCGCGCGTACACGCCGCCCTGCTAGTGTATTTCCTCCCTCGTGTCAAGTGGGTCACTGAATGAGACGCGGGCGACCACGACAGTTAGGGCCCATGTGGAGTGACCCTAATTAGTCAATTAGCCCTCGAGGTCGCCCTGCCACTCAGCGTGCACGCCGATAAAACCGCCGCGGCCCGCCCTCTATTGTTCCACTGTCTGTTTTTATGCTGCTATTGTTGAAAGCAAGTGCCCCTCCCCTCTCATCTTCCTCATCTTCTTTAGCTTCCCTTCCCTCGCACATTGATCTCCATTGTCTTGATTGGGAGTGACAAACTGTGGGGGCCATCGGGAAGGTTGCGTTCGTTAGTGTGTGTACCTCTTTACACGGAATACACACATTCCTTCAGACAAGAGCGGAGGGGGAGGAGGAGCACTTGGCCACACACACACACATATACACACACTTTGGTACACACTGAAGGACAAACACATTTTCCCAAGTGGTCTCTGGAGAATAGAAACACGCCTCAATACAAGGTAGAAATGTTCCTGTACAACGACAATCACACACACACACACACACACTCACTCACTCCGTTGTCCTTTCATGCCATGTTGTTGAGACACAGGGAGACGATAAAAACGGCAGGTCTACCTGAGACAAACAAAAACAAACATCCAGTCGAACACCCAGTTTCTTGTAACTCGGCAGCGATTACACATCAAGCAGGGATTTGTGATTTCGTGTGGAAGCAGCCTGACAGGAGAGCTGACATGATACCAAAGAAACTGACTTCAGTCGCGCTCACCTCGCGCAGTATCACAGTTTGTCGTATGAAGGTTTCAGGACAGGTTCGTAATAATTTTCCTAACTGCGCCGGGAAAGAAAACGTCAGAGCGGTGAATGCTCGGCTGATTTCTCAAGTGCTTTCACAGGGTCTCTGATCTAATCTGCACCCACGGAGGTTTTGAAGAAGGGTGAGTGAAATTATAAAAGCCGCTCTCATGAACAGAGGCTTTCAGTTGAAACGAATCGCGTCTAAAGGTAGAAGTGTTTCTGAATGTCCGCACTCTGAGGTGGGTCAGACAGCCCCGCCGTTGCAGCCTCCCCCGCATTGCATCACGCCGCCTCCCTCGTCTTCAAGAGCGCCGGGTCTTTCTCAGGTCTTTGTAGTCTCAGTGAATCGCGCAAATGGGGATAACAGCGCTCGCACTTCGGACAGTCTCTCCTCAAGGGCGTCCGTGGTGTTGCACTTGTTTGTCATCACGAAAACTGATGCAAGACGTTTGGTGAAAAGTGAAAAAACACAAAGTGTTCAAACGCAGCCCACTCACTCGCTCCTGGACCGCGCTGGAGAGTTGGTTTGAGAAAAGTTGTCAGACACGTCCCCCTCAGGTTTAACTTTGGTGAGGCGTGGGCGCAGGGCGTTCCAGAGGCTTATCGCCACGCGTAGAGAAATCTGTCTGAACAAGGTTTCGATCGTTAATTAACAGTTTAAAAATGATTCTTTCGCTTTATCTCGTCCTTGTTGAATTGCAGCGGTGTGTGCGTGTTGATCAATCAAGCGACAAGAAATGTGTTTCATATCGGTGCAGGAATCCAGGTAAGGACATTTTATATAAGTGACGATGAGGTCATTAGTCCAACATATCGACATCAGATTAAGACGCTGACCCTCACTGGAATCTGGAAAGTTTTTGCCCGTCGTTCTGCAGCTCTTTATCTCTCTCCTCATCATCTGTCAAAACAAATCAGATATTATCTGTAGAGCTGGTATTCACAAACCACAATTAGCCTCATAATCTGTTAAAAAGTTTGACGAGGGAAAATAGACATAAACCTCAGGGAGAGATTCAAGCGAGGGACTCTTCTCCCGGATGTAACAGAGCTCATCCACAAAATAACTAAATTATTAAACGTACCATCAAATATCTGTTTGGATGGAAAATATTGGATGGTATATAAGGGCTGGGGTCAAAATCGATTCAATTTAAAAAAATGTTTTTTGAGACAATATTATCTGAATTATTTATGTCAGGTTTAAAGATTTTTTTTAGTTTGAAAAGAGAATGAAAACCACTTGAAGAGAAGCAAACATCTGTAGGAATCTAAGGTTAATGAATTTTACTAGCTATCGGACCCAAACTCATTAACTGTTTCTGCTTTGTTATCAATGAAAACGATGCCGCAGTGTCTGGGCTGCGCGTGCACCCTTCTCCTCGCTGCTGGAGAATGTGGATCCATCCATTATCTCAAACTGTGTTTGTGTACTGACAGTGCTGCCAGAACCCCCAGAAAAATATGGCTCTATTTATCTATTCCTACAAGCTCATCTCGGACACGGGACAGTTTATGTGTTGTGCTTCACGAGCTGTTGATTTTGGCCGACGTCACGCATTAGACGCCTAACCTCAAACCTGCCTTTTGATGGAAGGCGCTGTTTTCTTTTTGCTCGCTGCGCCGGATGACATTTCAGTCGTGTTCCATATATAACAGATGAAACCTGCTGTCTCTTCCTGTTCGGCGGATGGACCTTGAAAGCCATCGAGGGCTGGAGGTGCAGGTGTTTGTTTGCGTCCGCCCGTTCTCGTGCCGTTCCCTGACAAGGGCAACTGCATTTCTCGGGTCAAGCTTTGGGTCACCTCGGTTGCCCCGGTAACCCTGTTCAGGCTTGGTTGCCTGGCAACAATCCTCCTTTGTTTCAAATGATTTAATTTGAAGCATATCTTCGCTCGTCACCCTTGGCTCTCTGGCTCAGCACCCCCCCCATCCCCCACCCCGCTCTCTCTATCCCGCCACTCCTCCCTCGCTCACTCTTCCATCAGCCTCCCTGGCCTCTCTTCTTAACGGAAGCTTAGGACTATTCCCCTTTTTCTAATCTTGGCCTTTCCCAGGGCATCAAGAGCCACATTCTTCCCGTGCCTGATGTATAAGTCCTCGCTTTTATCAGGAGGTTTCATGAGTGGATAAGTGTGTAAGAGTGTCTGTGTGTGTGTGTGTGTGTGTTGCCTCTATGTGTCACTACATATCCAGTTCTTATCATAGGATGTGTATAAAGATCTTGGAGATTCGGTCCCATCCCCTAACATGGAGGATGATGTGGGTGTATCTATGACAGCGTCCTCTCCGGTGGAAACGCCTGGCTGCAGACGTGCCGGTGACAGAGTGAAGTCCGGGAGCTTGACCCCACTTTGTGCTCGGGTCTCTGTCCGAAACCACAGGGCCGAGTTTGAAAACACGCTGCTGTTTGGATTCTCTGTACTGCCGTTTAAATGAATGAGAAACAAAGAAGCAACACCAACGCTGTCCACATACATTTGAAGCTCGGTGCGTCGAGCTGCGTTCCCCTCTCGTGTTTCACATCAAACAAATCTCTTTAAGTGTGCTCAACAAAACTCTTTGCTCATTAATTTAGTTTTTAATCACAGTTTGTTCAGACTCATTAATCTAGATAACAGAACCTGGTGAAGCAGTAATGTCATAATGTGATTCCACTGAAAGACAAACTACGACATTAAGTCATCACTCAACGTGCACGCTCATCTCAGGCTCATATGCAAGAGTGTGTGTGTGTGTGTGTGTGTGTGTGAGAGAGCGATTCTGACACACTTTTATTTCCCAGAGCAGATCAGAAACTTCTCGCAGGCTTCTTGTTATTGCTGTTCTGAAATATGAGTGTTGTCCCTATGAAGAGAGAGGGAGAGAGAGAGAGAGAGAGAGGGAGCAGATTTTGAGGTTCCCATAATGGATCTAGTGATCTTAGTCAAAAGGGCAAACTTCTGGTAATTGACTACTCATTTCTTTAAGTGCCCTATTGGCAGGGCCAGTCAGTGCATTTGCCAAGGCATTAAAGATTTCACTCTCTTTATCTGTGTGTGTGTGTGCGTGCGCAGATGGACAGATAAAGTATGTTATTTTTTTTCCTCATTAACTGATCATTTCTGGTGCCAGAGCCTCTTTGAACTGTGTTTGCTGCCGCAGCAGATTCCTCTTCATTTAAATCAAAATGGTCTCTGTCTGTCTCTCGCCCTGGGACTCGGACCCATCACTGAGCTCATGGTCCGTCGGGTCTGGCTCTGCTGAGCTCCATGGAAACTGAGCCTGGTTGGGCCAATCTCAAGATGGCTGCCGTGGAGAGGTCTGATAGATCTGCTTCTTCAGGAATCATTCATTGTTGAATGAACTATTAGAAGGTACAAAAACAGATAATTCTAACAATCAGCGTCAGACTATTGATTTTCATTTTGATTTGCGATTATACGAGTCTGACGTTAAGTGAAAGACTCTTTAAATCTTAACTCTGAATTTCTTTCTTTTCCATCTTGGAAAGAAAAGTTGCTCCTTCAAAAGAATCATGTTGTTTTATCGTAAAGGAGGAGCAGCTAAAAACTGTCCTCCTCACAGCGTTCAGGACACAAAGCCTCCTCCGCAACAACCTGTCGGCACATTAATCCCATCTCTTACCTTAATGTGGTGGTTTACCTAAGTGGTGCCAATTTGAGCAAATGAATGGGTTTGGAACCTGATTGACACTGAGTGAGGCCCGGAGCGTTTGTAATCGGGGCTGGAACGTGCGGTCGAACAAGGATGTTTCCATTTAGAAAAGCTTAAATTCCAAGTTATAATAAATGATTTCTGACTCAGTGTTGTTTGTTTGTCCTGAGAAGGAAGAAATCCAGACCGTCCCTGTGTCTCTCTCCACCTCAGTACGTCTGCCAGAGTCCCATCATTCTGCTTTTTTTCCCCATCTCACTGTCTCCTTTTTGACTTTCTCCATTCTGCTCTACTTCCCTCCATCACGCTCTCATTGTTTCTCCTGCCTTTCCACTCCTTCTTGTCCCCGTTCTAAGTCACCCTGTCATCTCTCCTCATTTCTCTCATCTATCTATATATGCTTATTTCTGCTGTGTCCTTCGCTCCCCTCCCTCTCTCTCTCTTTTCCTCTTTCTCTCACTGCTCTGTTTTCCGTCGAGCTCTCCCTCTTCCTCCACCCCAACTCTCTGTCATTTTCTTCCTGTCAAATCATTATTGTCTTTTCTTTTGTCAGCACAGAAGCTCCTGCCCTTTTCAGAGGCGAACCCCTCGCCTCCTCTCGCCTCCTCTCTCCTCCTCTCCCCCATCACTCACCCCGCACTCTTTTCTTTCTCACAGTGCTGCTGTGGCAGGGTGGGGCGGCCGGCTTGGCGCCTCAGTGCTGCTGCAGGCACACTGCTGGGGTGTGATGTGCTGCTGCTGGTGTGTGTGTGTGTGCGCGGGGGGGGATCCAGCTGGTGGAGGGGGATCGTCTGAGCTTGGAGCTAACTATGTTTGACAGGCAGCTCAGGGAGGCTGCAGTGGGGGGGGTCTGTGCTACTGGAGGTGCTGGTGGGAGGAGGCACTTGATGGGGAAGGGCGGGGGCTGTGTTTGGCCCTCCCCAAAATCCCCCACAAACCATCAGGCCCAAGTAAAAAAATAAAAAAAAAGCACGCTGCAGAGGGCTCAGGAGTTTGTTTGTGCTAAGACGCCAGGCGGGGGTGCGTAAATCCCAAATACACAGCCCAGTCGTCCCCACCCTCCTCCTCTCCACCCACCCATCCACACCCCTCCCTCAGAGATGGTGAGAAATTTGTTCGGCGCCCCAAGACGACAACGGCGGGACAACGGAATGAGAGTCGCAACAGCGGCACTTTATTAAAGGCTGCAGAGCCACGGAAATCAGGCGGAAAACAAAGCCTTTCGCTCCGCCCGCTTTGCTCCACACTTCACAGGCCGGGGGAGCCTTTGTCTCGCAGCGGAGACGAGTGCTCTACTTGGGAAAAAAATGACTTGTTTTACAATGCAGATGTTTTGTCGTTGACTTTCATCCACTGGACAAATGATCAAGTGTACAGTTTGAATTAGAATTTATTTTTTCATTCTGACTAGACCATGGAGGGGAGGATGAGAGGGAGGGAGGAGGGATCTGCTAGGGTGGAGGTGGGCACAAGCGTGTGTATATATTCATACATACACACACAAACACATGCGCCCTGGGGGAGGGGCGGTGGTTGGGGACAGATGGGCAAAGATAGATGTGTGGGGGAGGATGCTGTGTATATATATGTACTGTATATACATGTACATATATACATGCAGCATGGTGTGTCCTTTGTGCACTTTGTGAAAAAGCACATGTTCTCTTCACGTGCCCAACTGTACAATGCATGTTTAATGCATTTATGTTCCTTTGTTGTTTGGGCAACACAAACGTGTGTGTGTGTGTGTGTGTGTGTTCCTGTGCACGATGCATGTCCGCCCTGCGAGTGAGGGTAATGGCCTGTTTCATACCATGCCATATAAAACTGCCCACTCTTGGCAGAGTTTCCTGCCCGTGTATGAAGCATCAGCAGCACCATGACACATGGCTCTGCCTGTCACACACCACAGCACTGCTCTCTCTCACACACACGCAGAAATCATCTCTTAAATCACACTGATAGCCCCCCCCCCCCCCCCCCCCCCCCCCCCCCCCCCCCCCCATACCCCCCCCCCCCCCCCCCCCCACTCACATACGCATAAAATCCTCGGAGGAAAAACAAATACAACTGCACTTGAGCACAAACACGCAAACAAAACATGAGCGTCGCTAAGAAGCTTTTTAAGACACTAAGAGATGCATGAACATGCGGATCATAATCTCATTATGCACGCACACTCAGCCCAGACCTATATGCAGAGCGCGCACGCACGCACACTTGTGGCACAGTAAATAAAGTTCATTAACCCGTGCTAATTAGCTGCAGCACTGTAAAGCCTCCCTGAGAGGACAGAAAGAAGAAGGGAACACAGGAATTGAGGATGGGAAAAAGTAAATTAGTTGATTGCTAATAAGGGAGGTGGGGGAGGAGGGGGAGGAGGCTCAACAGAAGGTCGGAGAGGTGAGGGAGGAAACCAAAGAGGACATAGGGGCAGATGGAGAGGAGGAGTGGGGGTAAAAGACGGAGGGAGACAGATGGAAGGAGAAGGGCGGAGAGGGGGTGAGCATGAACAGGGCCAAGGTTGTTTGAATTTGTCTCTCTCTTTTTCGGAAGTGAACCTGGCAGAATGGAGCGGAGGCTGTGTTTATTAAAGGAATAGTTCGATATGTTTACTTTCTTCTCGGAGCATTGATTATCAATCTCATGTCTGTGTGTTTTGTACCAAGCTGGTGTCGGGACTGTGTTAGCCTGGATTAGCATAAAGACTGGAGGCAGGGAGGACAGGTTCACAAACACATCGATTCCCCAACGTATCTGTGACCAATCTACGACAGGAGACACTTTCAGCATTATCTGTCGAGGCGGCGTGGTGCCACGCCCGGGATCTCAGACGGAACCTTTCCGATTCAGAAAATGTCGAAGTGCAGAGAACGCGTCCTCTGTTGTCTCACTGGCTTCCTCTCTCCCCTCCTGTCTTCACACACACCTGCAGTTTCCCACCTCATTCTATCACCCACCCTCCGACTCATACCCTTATCTATCCATCTCCCCCTCAGCCTCCCTGGCTCCCTACACTTGATATCCCAGTCAGCCTTCTACCTCTGCGTTCCCCCGTTACCTTGTTGCCAGCGAGGGAAAGTGTAAATTGTGTTTCTTTAAATACCCGTGTCTTCCTTGAGCTTACAGCTTGAGGGGGGTGTGGAGGAGTGGAAGCGAGGCGAGAAGAAAGCAGAGCAAGCCACAGTGTTTAACTTAACGTCTGCGAAGGATAGATAGGTCTCTCCTTTCATTTTTTTGCAGCTCGGGCGTTTATCCTGACTTAACTGTTTAAACTCTGGCTGAACTTAATTTCCCCCCTTTAACTTTGCTCTTAAGTAGCTTCAAAGGTAAGAAGAACAGCTGTATCTGTATCTGAGGCTTACCGGGGTCACACGCTAGCGGCGAGCGACTTTGTTTGTGCTCATCTGAACCGGTTTGCACCGGCCGAGGTGTTAGGTCCGGCCTCGTGTGATTTATCTACTCAAAAAAAACCCCAGCAAGAAGTGGCTGCGTCTCTGGCACTGGTCTGGATGCTCGCCCCAGTTAGAGCCCGACCATCTGACCACAGAACCAGCGGGTTTTGTTTTTTTTGTTTTTTTTTAACGCTGCTGTGACATGCAGAAAGTTTCCTGATGCAGTTGCTCCCACACAGTGCTGCAGCTCAATCAAATTAACTGCATCCAGTTAATATTGGACTGCTAGTTCCAGCGAAGCCGCTGCCACGATCCTACGCTGCTGAACGTAACGTGATTTTGCATTAGTGGCGCTTTAGGTCCATGATACTGAGTGAAGTTAAATCATCCTGAAAAAACTTCTTATTCCTCAGAACTTTAATTATGAGCTTGCGTTAACTGATAAGGCCTCAGCGTAAGTGGAGTGGTTAAGATTCCGTGCTGTTAATGGCTTTTTTCTTACTTGATTTGCACTAAAACTTTGCTTGTTTTATTGTGCCTATAATAACACAAATAAGGTTTTATCATTTAAGCTGCGCTTTGTGTTTGGAAAGTGCTTTCCAAATTCATTGTGCTATAATATTTGATAGAATATATTTGATATAGAGTCGTGGCCGCGGGTTTGCCCTGGGTCAGAAACACCAGAGATAGGACACAAGTTTGGCAAACTTGTCAGAGCTCATTGCCGCGGGCTTGACGAGCGACGCGCTGGGACAGCCCGTCCAGCCCGCGCTCATGCCAAGTGGAGGAGCTCTTGTGATCAGCCGCAAGAATTATCCCAAGATGCTATTAAAGGAGACACTAATCCGTGGTGCACTTGACCACACGCTCAGCCCCCAGCCATCGTGGTGCTCAGATAAACTAACCACAAGGTCAGAGCCACAGTAAAACACCGCAGAGCGACTTACTCCGCCACGAAGGGCTCTGAGCGCCGAGCAGGCAGCAGCTGCACCTTTAAGAGCTCGGAATCCTCTCAACCACTTTTTTATTCTTCGCTAAAAACGGATGTATTTTGAGGGGATGAACCGGCAGTCCAGGGCTGAAATGCTCATATTTGCCACCCGCTCCTCGGTGCACGTGTGCTGTAAATGTGTGTATTTGATGCTAGACGCAGTCTGCTGCATTCTTCTTTCCCCCATGTCCCCCCTCTTTCATGTCTTGATGGGAGTTCCGTCGAAGCGCACTTAAGCAGATGTTCTTCCTACAGAAAAAAAAAAAAAAAAAAACCCAATTCCTCCGCCAGTGCAAGGATGCGATAACGCTCCACGCCGAATATAAACCTGTCTCCCGCCTGACAATTTGGTTCCAATTAAACTATTTATACATGGCATCTTTTCAGGGGTGAGCAGACCGCTTTGAGGCATGTCTCCTTATGAGATGTTCCCTCCGTTGGCTCGGGTCTTGTCGTCAATTGTGCCATATTTTTGTTTTTCTAGAGATTAGGTTGAGCGAGTACTGGCACGTTTTGATGCGAGTAGGAAGAGAGGGGATCACAAAGCTTTGTCGGGGGGCACTCAAGGCCGCAATAACTTAGCACAGAGAAAAGAGAAATCCATGTTGGGCATTACTTAACGAAGGGCTGCACGTTTTAGTATCCGGCTCTTGTTCTGATTCCCACAATCGTCTGCCACCCTCATGAATGCAAAGAGCAGAATTAGCCTGCACCCTCACCCGTTATCAAGGGAGCGCTGTTAAATACCATAATTTGAGCCAATTTCAATACTCATACACACCCAGACAGTTTGCTGCTCGGTGGTTTTAGTGGCACACCAGTTCTGGCTGCAGCCTTCAGAATCCCTTCATTATGCTGGGTCATTTGTATTCTCTTTCTCTTTCCTCCTGACCCGCTCATTTCCATAATGCCGGTCCCATTCCGGCTTTTTCTGTACCACAGATACATATGCATGCCGTTAAAAAGTGACACCGATATGGACAAAGGAGGGCTGCAGCGCCATTAGAGCTGTGGGACATTGCTCTTGTTGTTTCTCTGACCCGTCAAGAGCCGGTGTCTGTCGCCGTCTCTTCATCTCTGCCGCTCCCTCGGGTCGTGCGCTCTCTGGATACCAGGGCCGCCACTGACTCATCACTCTTACGCTGGCCTTGCAGTCAAACAAGCAGATAGCCATTTGTCTGCTTTTTTTTTTTGTCCTCCTGACAGCGTGACCGTGTGTGTGTGCACATGCTTTCAGAAAGACAGATAGAGATATATAGATAATGTGACAAGCAGAGAAAGAGACGGGCGGGGGCGGGGGGGTTTATCTGATTTGTGTGTTGGCTTCCTTGTGTTTTCATATCTAGGTGCAGCGTCTCTCTCTGACCTCTCTGATTGTTGTTTTTTCTCCCACTCTCTCTTTTATTACTCAGACGAAGACCCCTTGCAGCCGGTGACCTCAGATGAGACGGTGTCCGTGGGGGGCACGGTGACGCTGACCTGCCGGGTGGGCGAGAGCGACAACTCGTCCCTGCAGTGGTCCAACACCGCCCAGCAGACGCTGTACTTCGGAGAGAAGAGAGGTGAGACACGTGGGGAGCGAGGGGACGGAACAATGAAATGTCACAAATCAACCTCGTCTCCAGCACCTCATTTCCTTTCCCTGATATTTTTTGGAGCGATAATAGTGTAAATGCCTCATAGATTATTTTCACTCATGATTTTTTTTTTTCCACACCGGAAAATGTGACATTCCTGCACCCGAGAGATGTTGTCGAGAGGAGCCTGTGTAGAGCCGCTCTGTGGATTAAGTGCATTTTTGAACAGAGGAGCATTTTGTTGTTTGGTTTCTGCTGCGTTCCCAATTACTTGTGCCTTTTTTTATTTTTTTTTGAAGGATTGTTGGGTTTTTTTAGGTGTAGAAAACGTTTCCATCAACGTTTTCCATTTTGTGCTGCGAATCACTGTAGAATTCCTCTAACCTCAACCGGCTGCTTTGAGCGGCTTCAGCGCAACCGCCAGACCTTTCATTTGCAGGGGTGTGTGTGGGGAGCCCACATTCAAATATGTTGGCCACGCTTTACAGACGTAGATATCGGATGTTCGGTGAAACGTTTCAACATACTTTCAAAAATAAATTGAACACGGTCGCTGCCAGAGTCGCAGAGGCTCCACTGAACGTGCTTTTTGTTTACACTGAGCCACTCGAGCTTCCCGTCGACCACATCGCACATCTGATTGCAATCTGTGGAAAACACCAGGAGGAAAATAACCGTGCTCTAATGTGGTTTAGTTACGTTAATTATAATATGACAGAGATGCATTCACAAACATAAACAGTTGCAAGAGTGGATAATAAGTGAGAGACAAAAGTTTTTAAAGGCTGATACGTAACAAGTTTAGTTTGGACCAATCAGGGATCAGATACTGAAACAGCTTCATTCTGTATTTTCATGGAGCTAGAGGAAGAGCGATGGCTCACTTCAGGGTAACCCCTGAGAGAGGTTAGTTAGTTTGGCAGCACTGAACGCACAGAGACAGATGCATTTCTTTTAAACATCTGGATAGAAAGCGCCGCTGCATCGTTATTCCATTTCCCAAGAATGCCGCTCTAATCCGTTTACAGTTTTCTTCGATGGAGATTAACATCAATCCCAACACGCCTGAGCTGAGAGAGAGAGCGGTCCATGTTGATAACGGAATATAATCTGAGCGTCATTTTTTTTCCTCCTGCACATTAGTTCACGGTTCTTTTGTTGAACAAGTAATTACCTTTTTATTTGAATCAAAAGCTTTGTTCAAGAGAATATCACCCAAACAAAAAACATGAGCGAGCTGAGATAGCGAGCCGCGTGTTATTGTGATTCTGCATGGAGCCAAACGAGCAGCAAATGAAACCAGACGATTAAAACACGTCTCAGCGTCTGACGGGCTGCTGTGCGTCAGCATTTCCAATTCACGACTCAAATATAAATAAAGGCTCAATATTAAAAAAATATATATTTTTGGAGAATTTGATGATGTAACAGGAGGACTTCAAATAACGTTGTAAAAGAGAGACTAAACAGAAAACTGGAGTCGGGAAAGAATGGATATATTAAATGAGGAGTGACAGTATAAATATGGTGTATTTGTACTAATGGCTACTTTTGACTGTGTAAAACATTGTCAGCAGTAAACAGCAGTGAAAGTTAGGATCTGTCAGCTGGGATTCAACAGGAAGACAAAACAATGAAATGACTTGAAAGAAAAGTTGGATCCTGACAAGCAGAAATGTTTGTGTGTGTGTGTGATGTCGGATCTTTGAGAAAGTCTGAGATCGCACAACAGCCTGGACGTGCAAAGAGGAGGAGAGTGGTGCAGACGGGAGGACGGAGCGACGGGAGAGTTGGAGGATTAGAAACAAGGGCGAGCAGACAGAGAGAGAGATAGAGAGAAAGACTCCCTTGTGCAATAACTGAACACTTAACAGCAGAAGTGAAGTGATACAGAGACGGGGCTGAGGACGACGAGAGCAGACACAGATAGAGCACCAACGTTTTGGCAACAGATAATTTGGACAACAGAGGAGGGCGAGAGCGTGAGAGAGAGAGAGAATGAGGGAGTGAGGTGGGAAAGGACAAATGGAGAGATCAGCAAGTGTTTTACTCCAGATGGAGTTTCAGCCACAGAAAGAGAGATGAGATCTTCTCTGTCCTACCTCCATGTTTGGGGGAATTGAGATGAGTGGTGGAGGAGGAGGAGGAGGAGGAGGAGGAGGGGAGCTGCAGCTCCTCACAGCAGTGGTCCAACGTGCACAGCAGATGCTGTAGTTTGGAAGGCAGAGAGATGAGATGAAGGCAGCTCAGAATCCCTCCCTTCACCCGTGTCTTGTCTTCCAGAGGGCAGCAGATGGTGAGAGAACGACGGAGAAATGAAGATCTTGTTTTCTTGACGGAGGTAGTGATTGATGTTGGGACAGGAAGGGAGAGAGGAGCGGTAAACGTGAGACCACAGAGGAGGAGGAGGAGAAGGAAGGAGAGGCCATCATCATCGTCATTTTCTCAAATGTTGTTGATGTGACGTCATTACTTCACGTTAACGTTCCGTAATCGGTGAAAACATTCTGCTCACAGGGAAAAGACAAACAGACTATAAAACAAACAGACTGGTGGGACCTGAAAGGTGAGGCCGGCTGCAGGAAAACAATGAGTGAAAAATGTGTCAGTGATCCAAGAGATAGATTGAAAGAGAGCAGCAAGCCGTGTGTGCAGCTGGCCTGAGCGGCCGAGCGCAGGCAGCGTGTCGCAGAGTTAAGACAGCAAGACATAAAGTGATGAGGGGAAGGAGCACGGAGCGAGGGCAGGATACACTACAACAAGAAAGGAAGGGAAAGTTGATTGAAGAGGGAGGGAGGGAGGAAAAGAGAAAAATCAGTGCGTTCCCACACTGCACAGCGTGCGCCGGGCATCGGAGAGTTGAGAAAAATGGATGGGTGGAGGGAGCGGGCGGAGCAAAGAATTGACGAACAGCGTGATGAGACCTAGACGACGAGGATGAAAATGATGAGTGGCAGCTCCTCGCCGTGACGGCTGCCACGCTGCAGAGTCGCACGCACGCACGCACGGGGGCGAGATCAAGAGGTGGAGGATTCTAGACGTGTGTGTGTTCAGGGTTAATCTAAACGCCGTGTAAATAACCTGACAGGGAGAATTCAGAGGGTGGTGTCGTTAGCTTGGAGACGGAGGGGGAGCGAGGAGAGAAAAAGTGAGGAAAAGAGACCTTGGATTTGATTTATACAGAAGTTATTATTCACAAATAATGTGGGACATGATGGAAAAAGCGGAGCCTAAGCGGTGATGTATGAAATGTTGATGTTGTTGGAATAATCGCAGGGTCACATTGATTCCATTCACTTTCCCGCGGTAGGTCGAGAGCTCAAGATGACTTTCATCATCATTCAGGCAAACGATGATAGCAGTTTAATCCCAGCCTGCTTCACGCAGCCGGGGTGTGTGTGTGTGTGTGTGTGTGGGGGGGGGCACAATTCAAACAGGAAATGGAACAGAAATGAAAACTCAGCCTTGTTCCAGTGGAGTCCTGCGACTCCGACTCGCTGAAGATAAAGATGCAAAGCAAAACAGGAAGTTAATTGTTGTGGGACACAAAACCCAGTCGTGTTTATTAAAATGGATACAGACGGCAGAAATGCTTTTTCCTGCTAATCCCGCCGTTTATTAATCTGAGTGTGAACATTTAGAGCAAAACAACGTGTTATTACACAGCAAAAACAAATTATCTCATATCTGTAGCTAATTCCAGATACGTTGATGCTCTTTAATTCCTTTAATTTCAGATACAGTAATTTATTTTAAGAGCCTTTTAAGGAACCACAGATACCCTGGAGGAAATGCGTGGGAGGGGAAGGATGGATAGATGATGGATGGATGGATGAGCAGAGGAAAAAAGAGCCAGTGCTGCTAATGGAAGAGATTAGACAAGTAGGAAAGCATGAAAACAGATGGGACCTTAATTTAATTCTAGACTACCAGGAGACGGAGAGAGACACGCAGAGACAAAGAGACGAACATGAGGGACGTTAAAGACTGAGACGCAAAAACAAAACAAAGAAATGGAAACAAAAGAGGGCATTACACAGACATCGGGCTTTCAGCTGAGTGTCGGCGCAGTGCATCAGTGGAGGAGGCTCCACATCACAGCGAGGAAATCTTAAAAGTAGTTTATTAAATCCTGTTTAAACGTCTGCGTTTCATCACACTGGACATCCCCGGTCACTGGGGCTGCAGCCTCTGAGCGGCGCTTGGCTCGTAAACCCCCAGACTGTCGGCTCTTTAAAGACGTCTCCATGAATCGGAGCCGAATTCTCTGTCGACCACAGAGCGTGTGAAGAGGAAGCTACTGCGCCTCCTCTTCCTCCCACGACCCAGAGGAACAGTAACGCTTCAATGACAAGATTTCAGTTCTGGGCCCTCGCAGCAACGTCCACGCATTTATCGAGCTAATACTCCCATAATGCAACACGTGGACAGAGAGCAATACAGAGAGGCGTCCTCCACCCTGACAGGATTTTTGGACTGAATATTCAGTCGGTAGCTAATGGCGATGAATAAATACGATGGATAAATAAGAATATCTGATTCGGTCGACTGCTCGTGATTAAAAAAATATCGAAACCTAAAATTATGTTGCACCCAAAACATTTCTCGAGTCATCCACGAACCAAAGGAAGGTTAGGAAGTGTTGAGAGCAGATTTAACTGCTCAGACATCATTTCTCCACCTGTGATGCTTTCCCCACCTCTTTCCCTTTCTGTCCAAGGACCCTGGTAAATGCTCTTGAAGCTGTTTATTCCTTTCGTTCTGTTTCTTTCATGAGGCCAGACCAGCGGTTTACAGGGACGTAAACCTACACATAAACACATATATATTTGCTCTCAGTCCACCTTTAACTTTATTTATTCCTCATATTTTCTCTGACTAAAGGCCGTCAGCTGACAACAGACAGGAGATCTCCCTCTGATCCGTTTAGCAACGCTCTCTGGAGATGTCTATAAACTCTGCTTCACCAGGAACCTGCTCCTCTCTCCTCCTTGACCTGCGCTGAAGATTATTTAAAAGCGCTCACTCCTCCAACATCTAAAGTTTCTGTGACACTACGCAAAAAACCCCCCCAACAACATTGGTATTGATGGTGGGCTCCGCCCTGACAATGAGTGCTCGCAGTGCGAGGCAGCGATACTCTGAATGCACGGCGAGAGTCGTTTTTTGACATTTTCTGAAAAACTATTGATCCGCGTCGCATCAGTCAAAGTTTTCTCTGTGTCTGGGAAAGCTCTCTGGAGAATGTATTAACAACAACCATCACAGGGCCGAGCGACTGCCGCACAGAGTTTTTTTGAAATCCGGCACATGAAAGAAGGCTTTTTTGTCTGAACTCCACTTCTCTGTGTCTCCCTAAAATAATCACTTGTAATGGACGACGAGCGCACGAAGAAAGAGACGAGCACGCCCCAAATGCAAAGTGAAAAAGAAACGCTAATTTATTTTCGAGGTTAATGAAGTCAATGTATGAAAAACATCTTGTGTTTGATTCACAGATTGGCGTTCCGCCTCCCGATAGCAAGCAAAACAAAAATCAATAAGCCCGACATGAAACGGAGCAGACACACGCGCTTGTACCGTGTTAGTTTAACTGGTAATTTTTAATAAAAAGAGGAGACGGTCAAATCTTATATGCGGGCTTTTTATTTTTTATTCAGTGGCTGAGTTCTCGCGCTGCGATGAAGCGGCTTTAATCAAACTCACTCATGTTTGACACAACACTTCCGTCGGACCACAGCAAGACGGCGTCCACGGCATCGTCCTGTCCCAGAGGAGCAGCGAGTCCTTTCCTCTGGTCCTCAGCGATCAGAGGAGCGATTGTCGAGAAAATCGAAATCCAGACGAACGGATTGACATTCAGATTCATCACCGTTTCTCTTTAGACGCCGATGGAATCCGATTCACTTCAGTGTCACTTCCAGATCCATAATCGCCAGAGCGTGCACGGAGGAAAGACACTTAGAAGAGAGGACAATTAAAACAAACTCCCGCTGCCAGTTCACCTGCCGTTCACTGAACTGGAATCAGTGCGTTTTGAATCGTATCTACGCGCCGAATCCCTTTTTGTCAGATAATAAGATTGATGCGTCTCTCGTGTCAAGTGCGACGACATCCAGCGGCTGATTAGCTTAGCCGCGCTCAGAGCGGAGAGCGTAAAGCGCGAGCGTTGCTTTGTAGAAGTATAAACAAATCTTCTGTGTTTCCCTTTTTCCAGCCTTTATACAAAGCTGATCTGTAGAAACCCCGCCTGGCTGCAAATCTAATACGCAGACACAGAAATCTGTCGACTGATGAAGTGGCAGCCGTCATGATAATTGCCTCCTTGAGCTCTTTCCGTGAAGTTTAGAAATAATCTATTGTTCTAGATTACAGTTCCTCCTCTGTCGCGCTTTCTCTTTAATCCTTCGGCACCCGGCTGAGCAGCCAGCGTGAGCTCTGTCTTCTCCAGGTAATCTGGCTCTGAGGATGTCATCAGTCAATGTTATTTACCCAGAAATCCCCGACGGACATGTTTCGCTCCTGTAAATACCACACATCAGGATTTCATTGACAGGTTGCTCGGAGCCGATGCACCATCGGGACATTTCTGTGCAAAGGTTCCAGCTGGAACTAATGCCTCCTCGCTTGTGTTTGCAGCACTCTGGGCTCAGTTTGGTTCATCTCCCTCTGTTCGCCTCCTGCCACTGATTTTGCATATATTTGTGCCGCCGCCTCTAAGTGATTACTTTTTAAAGCATTCTGTGTGAAGGTGCATGAGAGCGAGCGCGAGGCAGACACAGGGAGAGGAGGGCGTGTGAAGCAGACAGGTGTGTGTTTATCAAGTGTTTCATGGTCTGATCCAAGATCAGTTGAAGCCCTCAGATCGGGGGTGGGGGGGGGCTCGGTGCGATCAAGGGACGCCTGCGGTCATCGACCTCAGATCGGCTGTCGGAGAGGACGTGTAATTAGTGAACTGAGAGGAAATCCAGAAACAGATGGGAAGATGGAGGCGACATGTGTGGGAGAGAAAGAGAGAGAGAGAGAGAGAGAGAAGCGGCTCGTCTTCACAGAGTGTCAACTAGATGCATAAAATGTAAAACAAAATGACGGCGTGATGGAGAGAAAACGAGAGGGCTGAATGGCGGAGGAGGACGGAGGCAGAGGAAGGAGATGGATGCACTGGAAGAGAAATGGACAGGGAGAAGGAGAAGGAGGAGGAGGAGGAGGGAGAGGTGATGTGAAATGAAGAGATATAAAAATATTGGTCCATAACTGATGTACTTTGCTTCAGCTACACCAGCTTCTCCCCTGTGCCAATAAAGCAAAGCTAAAATTGAGAGAGTTCTCAGCCGAGTGGAAACTCGGTGGGAAAGGCATGAGGAGGCAGATGAAAAAGGAATATATGTATGTGCACTCGCAACGTGTTATGAGAGAGTTTTCTCCTCTATCCAGAGTGTTTGAAGTTGAAAATGAGAAAAAAAACCATGAGGGAGGAGGAAGAGGAGGATTAGTGAGGAGGATTTGTAGGAGGAAGAAGACGAACAAGAAAGAACAGCTGCTGTGACCAGTCAACAGTTTGGACGTTTGGGGATTCTGGAGTTTGATCTGCAGACAAGAGCTGGACACACACACACACACACACACTGTGTGTAATCCGCACACGTAGACGCCCCAGCTTGTTAGCTCGGAGCCTCCAAGCCCTTTTATACCTGTGTACACACTGTAAATCACAGAGTTGCACAGTCGACTGAGCTGCTGTTTGTAGAATTATTTCCATGACAGGTTTCAATTATGCCCCATGTTCCTCAGCACAGAAACAAAGGAGCCTCCTAATAACAGTAATAAAAATAATAATGATGATGATGCAACACCACAGTGGAGGGGCCACCCCGACCTCCGTCATCATCACTTCTTAATTCACATCCAGCTGTTTTCTGCCTTTTGCAAACCATCCTAATTTCTGTAAACAACTAGAAAGAAAATGATTAGAATTAAAGTCAAGCTGGATGTTTCTTCAAATTAGAGTCATGAATCAGTTCAGTGCTATGTGACCACAGATGCTTTGGGGGGTTTTGAGTTCATAGAATTATATATTTTTTATTACAAACATGATATTTTCTTTTTAATGAACAGGGACGACGTGTTGTTCAAACTGTGGCGCTCTGGCAAAGCGAAGGGTCGACGTGTCCGCTCTTAAACCTCTCGGTGATTCAGTGGCCACCACAAAAATGTCAGAGGATGTTTAAAGCCTGGATCGTGAAGATCATCGTCACATCATTCAAATGGAAGCAACCAAAGGGAGCGAACACAGCTGCATGACTTACGAGTGTGCGACTGTTGTCGGAGAGTTGGTAACGTGTGTTTTATCTGCTCCCCTGTGAAGTCTGAGGAGACGTGAGGAGGAGTGACCTCACCACACTCCTGTAGTGTGTGATGATTATTTTCAAATCTTGTGCATATTCAAGATTAGAGGAGCTTCTGTGGTCAGACTGAGTCTGCTTTGAGCCTCGGGCTTCTCCTTGAATATTATCTCCCACACTCTCTCATCTTTTGTTCTGACAATTAAAAGAGGGAAGTTTCCTTCAGACCACACTTCTGCTCTGCTGAGAAATGCTGACTGGATTCATATATATTTTCTCATTTTCAACGAGGCCCTCTCAAAGTGCATGTCTGAACTTTCAGATGTTCAGAGTTTCGTGTCCATCAAAGCCGTGGACGTGCTCCACATGTCAGAACATTTCCTGAGAAACTGGCACTGAAATCTGTCCTACAACACCGACGCCGGATCATCTCAATAAATACAAAGGAATAATATTTTTGGGCCTCATAGGAAACGTGAGTGTAGCATCAGGAGCTCCCCTTGCAGCCAAAACAACACGAGGCACATGCACCATCTCCAGGGGCCGCGGCATCGACTCGCCCTCGTAACTACATATCGTATCGTTTTTGAAAATCCATCACGCGGGTACTCGCCAGCAATATATACATGGTTTCTAAAGAAGCAAGAAAGGGGGATGGAGAGAAAAGCCCGGGAGACAGAAAAGATTAGAAATGGTTGAGATGTAGGAGAGGGGGAGGGGAGAGAACAAGAGAGGAGGAAGAGGAGGGGAGATGGAGGATAGATGAAGGGAAGAGAATTAAGGAGACTGATAGTTGTGAGCAGGGTCCAGAGGGCACGGAGGTGTGTGTGTGTGTGTGTGTGTGTGTGTGTGGCTCACGAAGACAGATGCAGTGACCTTGCTTAGTGATAAGACATGAAGACAAAGTAGAGTTGGATGAAACAACTGCAAACAGGCGTGTGTGTGTGTGCGTGTGTGTGTGTGTGAGGGAGATGAAGAAGCAGATAATAGTGAGACAGTGAAATGACAGAGATAAAGATATAAACACACACGATTACTTAATGACACAAATAAAATCATGTACCAAACTTTACTGGAAGAGAAATAATTAAAGTTTTATTGTTGCTGTAAACCTGACGGGACTGAACTGAAGTCAGCTCTGGCTCGTCCTCATTCATGTAGAAGACACTCAGTGTGTGACTGTCACGTCCTCCTACCAGAGAAGAAGCTGTGAGTTTCTCCGTCTCCACCAAAAACGTCTCGTGTTGCAGGATCCAGACAAAAACAGATCGCGACTCAGAACCAGGGAAGACGAGAAACAAATTGCTCGCTGTGCTCGACCACAAAAGCTGTTTGGCTTCTGTCGGCACCTTGTTTGTGTTTGGGTGGGATTGTCGTTAGGTTTAGTGGTTGCTGTGCGTGTCTGTGCAGAGAGCACGCAGCCTTTATGAAGACGCGTGCACGGACGGAGGGAAGCAGGCAGACAGCAATCAGGCTGCACAAACAGCGCAGAGGTCAACGGCGTCACAGAAACACGCCGTTATTTCGTTGCATTTCATCATCATCATCCATCTCAGTCGCTCCAGCTCTCTCCCTCTTTCATGGCTGGATTTCTCATTGATGACAAAGCCATTTATGCCCCCCCCCCCGTTACTCTCCGTTCTATTTATGCTTCCTCTGTGTTACCCCCCCCCCATGCACTCTCTCTCGTCTCTTCAGTCGCTCCAGCTCTCTCCCTCTTTCATGGCTGGATTTCTCATTGATGACAAAGCCATTTATGCCCCCCCCCCCGTTACTCTCCGTTCTATTTATGCTTCCTCTGTGTTACACCCCCCCCCATGCACTCTCTCTCGTCTCTCGTTCTCAATTTGCATCCCTCCCTCCACTCCTCTCTTCCTCTTTGCCTCGGTCAGGCATCTCTGCTATTTTCCCCCTCCTCACCTCATCTTCATCACCTCTCCTCCTCCTCCTCCTCCTCCTCCTCGGCTTACATCATCCTCTCTCACCTCTCTCCCCCACTCCTTTCATTTCACCTTTCTCTTTCGCACAATTTAAATTCCACACGTCATCTTTCTTACTTTCCTCCTTCCCCTCTTTGCCCTCCCCCATCCCACCTCCCTTATTCTTCTCACTTTATTCCCACTGCTGCTCCTTTTCTTGCCAGTCCTCCTTTTTCCTCTCGCTGCGACTCGTTCCTTCCAAGCGATCGTCTTTCACTTTCCTTTCATCATTTCCTTTCTTCCGTTACTCCACTTTTTGCCCGTTTCCCCAGTTCACTGCTCTCCCTGCTTTTCTTCCTCATCCCTACCTCTCCCTCTCTCTTCCTCGCCCATCCCGCCATCCTTTCCTTATCTTTCATCACATCTGCTGCAGCGTCTCCACGACGTTATCCCGCGCACCGTCTGCCTCCTCTTCTCTCATTTTCCTCCTAACTTCATCACATCTTTTAATCCATTCTCCATGGCCTTCTTCCTTTTCTCCTCTCATCATCTCCTCCACTTTCACAACCTCCCCTTGTGCTTTCCTCCCCGTCTTCCATTTCCTCCTTCAAACAACTAAGCCTACTTTCTCTCGCTCATCTTCTTTTATTTTCTCCCTCGTTCCCTCCTCCCTCCCTTTGACTTTCTTCTTTTGTCAAACCCCATATTCGTCTGAATCAAGGGCTAAACTGACGAAACTGTTCTGTATCTCAGCATCAACATCAGTAATGATGACAGTATTCAAATATAATCATCTATAAAGGCAAGGAGCATTACAGTATATAAATAAATCAGGTATGTTCAAGGAGCCGGAGCCCTCCTTTAATAATTCCTGAAGCGGCTCATTTCTAATTATTGATGTTCCTGATCTCCTTCTTCCCTCAGCACTCAGAGACAACCGCATCCAGCTGCACCGCTCCACCGCCACCGAGCTCTCCATCATGATCGGTGACGTGCAGCTGTCCGACGAGGGCGAGTACACCTGCTCCATCTTCACCATGCCGGTCCGCACCGCCCGAGCCACGGTCACTGTTCTAGGTGGGTCCCACGACAACGTAAACATTCCCACACATGAAAGTAAACCCCAGTCTGAGTGCTGAGTTTGTAGTATAAGTATTTGTCATATATTTCAACCCTGCTGTTCACAGGCAAACGTGCTTTTTTATTTCCTTGCAAAATAAGCAAGGTCCCTTTTCTTAATTTGAACATTCCCCTGTATCCGGCGTCTTTGAAGGAGGATCTCTCTCCGTGAGACTTCAGGTTTTCTTTTTCCAACCAAGGCTTAAGAAATGTTCTTTGTTCTCACCGAGGCGAGCTGGTGCAGGATGACATCCTCCTGTCTTCCCTGTGTTCGTAGTCAGGCGTCTGCTTTGAGACTGATTGATGGCTGTGCAAATCGGCTTGACTGCAGTCCATCTTAATTTGTCTCCCGAACCTGTAGGATTCTGACTTTTTTTTTTTTTTTTTTTCAGTCATTTTCTCCTCCACCTTCATGTTGTTTACAAAATGCCTCCACCAGCCAGCTGCAGACAGGAATCACAGAAAAGTATGGTGTTGTTTTGTGTTGTCGCACCAATCCTACAGATCTGAATGACCTCTGACCTCTGGAGCCTGTTGACTGGTGCTTTTTCAAAAAGTATTTGAGACGAATTTGATGTTTATTCCCTGATACGTGGTCACGGTGCACCATCGTATTTATGACCATGCACTCAACTCAGACCTATCGTTCAGGGTTTTCATTGACAGCTCTTGCTCGTCATCAGAAGCTCCACCTCTTGCTCTTGAACCCGCGTTCTCCCGTTGGCTCGTTCAGATGTCGTCCTCAGTTTCTCCTCGGGGGGGGGGGGCTGGCCAGAGACGATCTGGACATTCAGCCTCTGGTTGTTGTTTCTGAGTCCCTCCAAAATACAAACATTCTGCTGCCAGTGTCAGGGATGAAGCGAATAAATATTCGGAACGATCCCTTTGACAGCCGGGCAGATCATAACGCTCCAACACGGCTCCTTCGCCTCCCTCGTGATGTCTTCATCCCTTCCTCCGCGGCAGCGTTAACCTTTGTGGGAGGTTGCGACCTGATGTAGCTCCTGTGTGGAGATAAACTGGCCCCACTCATCTTCCAGGAGATGGATGTTATTACCTACGTGCAATGTTTCCCTGCAGCCTGCCATAAATTGCAGTCAACCTGTCAGCGGTGAGTGGGCCTGTTTATTGATTGGATATTGGGCTAATCGGCTTTACCCCCCCCCCCCCCCCCCCCCCCCCCCCCCCCCCCCCCCCCCACTCCCCCCCCCCCCCCCCCCCCGCCACACAAAGCAATCAGGTTTTTTTCCACTGGTGGTGGAGTTGTTGCCGCCCCTCAGTGTTGGCTCGCTCTGGCCGCGGCTCCAGGTTTCTACTTGAAGATGAGAACAAAGCCATGTGCTTGGCAACGCGGTGAGGAACCGAATAATGGCCAAACAACCACAATAGAGACTTAGCGTATACATGGAAGAGACAGCTGGTCAGTCATTCCCGTAAAGTTGTGGTGAACAGATTTTATGGCCGGAGCTTTAGTGCATCCAGTTCCACCTTTAAATGGCTGCGTAATGAAAGTGAGTCAGTGTTTGTGCTGACCGCAACGGCCGCGTCCATATTTATTCAACAAATTGGCTTCCATTACTGATATTTGCATAGCCTCTGATATGACCAAGAGTAAAGTTTGTACTGTGAGCCTAATTAGGATCTTCAGGGGTTCTGCATCCGTTTGTGCCATTTCCTCTTAGCTGGTTTAATCCAATGCATCGTTATTTGCCAACAAATTAAACTTGGATGAAAATCTGCTGCAGGTTTATGCCCAACTCTCTTGGAAATTGCACTTAGTGGGAACAAGAGATGCTTAAATTTGGAGCAGGGTGGTGTGTGTTCCACATTTTGGGGGATTGTGAGTTGACAGCTGTGGGAGAATTGAATCTGTAATTGCATTGATATTTATTCAAATGTCTCGGCAGTGCTGCGGAGTGTGTCAGGAGGAATGAAGTGCAGCTCCTCTGGACGTCAGCGTGAGCACTGCCTCCAATGTTAATTTGTGAGTGGGGGGGGTTGTGTGTGTATCGAAGGTGAAGGTCCAGGTCTTCTTACTTCAATTAAGGAATCACTCCTCCACTTAATCGTCCAATGCTGCAGTAATTGCGCTTCAAGCTTTTTCCTCCTCTCCGCTGTAACTGACGGACGTGACACTGTATTCTGTGTTCGATAAATATTTCATGACCCCTGAGAGCGAGCCAAAGCATTAAAAATGTATGGTAAAATGTCTAAAATGCACCGACCCCTGTGAGAGACAGATATCCAGTTCTGGAGGAGTGATGCCTGCGTGGGTGTTTCCTTCTTGTTTTGACGGACACGTACATAAACACACCTGAGCGTGTTACTGCAGAGTGTGGTCAGGGTGGAATGAAAGGCGTGGCGTGTCTCCGTGCACGCTCCCGAGCCGAGCCGAGAATAATTTATAACGGGGTTATTCTCTTTCTTTCTCCGTGTGGAGGAGAGGGTCTCGACAGGACTTCTCCAGCCAGTTCTATACATGCAGTAATAGTCCCTCATTAATATTCAATGCTACTTTACTGCCAGAGAACTTCCGCACTCTGAGCACCACATCAAACACTGCCACATTAAATATTGAGCACATTTTTATTTTTTTGATCCATACCATGGTTCGTTCATGACACTTTATATTTCCAAAGTTGTCCACTTGTCCATCTGTCAGTCTGTGAGAGGACGATAAAATGCTCTGACCTCCTGCTGGCTGAGCAACCATCTACCTAGCTATTCTAACCCTGAAACCCTCACAGTCGTAATCGCTGGTAGACAGATATATCTCTCCAGGAAACGATAATCTATCTTTCCAACTATGAAAATGAGCAAGGGGCAGATGGATGGAAGGACGGATGATAGATAGAACTGATAACTTTATTTTCTGCCGATGGCCATTCAATAGGAGCACCGACTGAATAAATAAAACACTGTTGATGGATGGACGGACGGCGAGAGAGAGACAAGTCGTTCTTTTGCCGATGGCCATTTAATAGGAGCGCTGGCTAAATATATCACTACCGGGTAGTTGGATGGATAGACAGATAGACGGACAGACAGGTAGATAGATTGACTGACGGATAGATGATGGACAGATGGATTTATTACTGGTGATATTTGGGCCTGACAGACACACGTGAGGCGCTCCCTCCTGCTCAGGTGACTGAGGCTGTAAACGCAGGACGTGATCAGACTGTGACGGCGAGAACAGTCCATTAACGGTGACATGGAGAGGGATATTACAGCCGGGCTGCGGTGCATCAGCCCCTCATTACATAAATGAATGCACACAGAGTTCAGTGGTGCATAAAAACCACCATAGGCTCGGCTCCACAGAGACTCGAAGTAAACGTGATGCGTTCAGAGGAGTCGTTTTACGAGATGCTCTCAAGAAGAGCCGGTGTGATGTACGCCGGCCGAATGGTACAGGCCTGTGCTTGACCCCCCACAGTGAGGGAATCTGGTGGCTCTGTGGGGAGCTTTCTGCAGCAATGGTTTGGTCCGCTTGTTCTGTGAGTGGGACGAGTCACTGCAGAGTGATCACCTTTATCACAAGGTGAAAAACGTGATCAGAACACATGGCGACCAGCTCAGCGCTAATATGGTTTACGTTCACTTTTATGTTTAGTGATTATGTCAAGCTACGAATGTTCCCATCTGCGTCCAAATTATTTCAGTAATTGCTCCAAAAAGTCTGTTTAAATAAAAATCACTTTTGCTCAACTTTCTGTCCAAATGTCTTTGCCTCCACGGCTTCACCTCCGTCCCTGTCCCTGTCCCTGTCCGTCACTCCCTCCTTCCTCCCGTAATTCACAAGATGGCAGGTTCTGTGGTGGATGGCAAACTGAACGTTCATTATTTTCAAGAGCGGAATGATAGTAAACCCGGCCAGCACTTGGCGGATCGTGCCGCCCACAGCGACTCCAGATGGAGTTTGGCAAGAGGAGTTCAACTCTCTCCTCTCACGCCTTTGACCATAATTGGGAGAGAAAAGTGGATTCTGAAAATATTTGAGTGTGTGTAGAGTCGCTCCCTTGCTCACATTGTTTTCATTTCCACTCGTGCTTCAAGTTAGAATAGTAATTAGACAAAAATGTTTTTTTTATTTTTCAAACGTCTGCGCTGGAATCTGGACGAACAGCTGGACGGTGAATGGTGGGATTTTGGCTTGGCCAGGGAGCGAGTGGGGTTTCGCTGTGGTCCATCTCTGACCCTTTGCTCCGGTCGCTCCTCCATTCCGCTCATTTTATCGTGTAAACAGTGACACGAGGCTCCATCTGTAAAAAGCCATTTGCACTGACTGAGTTATTCAAACTGACTTTTGGGCTTTTAGCTAATGAACTCTGAGTTTAATTGAATTACACCTGCAGAAATATAATTTACTCAACATTTCAAACTGACCTGAAGAACTAAGAATGAATGTTTACCAGACTTGAGCGTCTGCCCTGTCTCAGTGTTTCAGGATGTCCCTCTAAATCTTTGGAGACGTATTAATATGTGTACATTAAGCGCCGTTCTGGAGGGTGAGGTAATTTATTGATAGTGGTTCCACTTTTTATGAGGCTGCAAATAACCGTTATTTTCATTACACGTTTATTTTGAAATTGATTGCTCCTTCTATTCAAAAGTCTGGAACCCGATGATTAAATTATTTTCTTGTGCAGGTCTGCTTCTTCAAGTTTAACGTGTCATTCAAATTTAAGTTTTATCATAATTGTTGTGATGGTTAAAGAATTACAGCTCTGATTTTCAGCTGCCTCTGTTTGGTTGCGTTTAGGTAAAAGAACTTGTTCAGCGTAGGAACAAATGGAAATTAAAAAGGGAAAAATGAAACACCATCATTCATACTTTGTAGGAAATTTGGTGAAAATAACAATATCTCCAGGCCGTCTAACCTGACTGTGTTTGAAATGAGTATTTTTTTCCAGCTGCTCTTAGAATCGATTAAATAAACTCTGCGATATCGAGGAAGCTGTGTGAAATTCTGATGCTAACATGTAAATATCATTTTCCAGGGTTATTTTTTTATTCCACTAATTTGACTCACCACAACTTTGCCAGAAAAAAAAACAAAAAAAAAAACACCTGGCAACAAGGTGAGCCCTTCAGCATAAAAGTTTTCCCGCTCACTCTTTATGTCTCTTAATCTCTCTCCAGGTGTGCCCGGTAAACCTCAGATCTCGGGCTTTGAGAATGCAGTGCCAGAGGGGGGCAAAGTCACCCTAACCTGCACCAGCACCGGCAGCAAACCCCCTGCCAGCCTGGTCTGGTACCGTGGAGACCAGGAGCTGGAAGGTTAGAGACACAGGAAATGGATGTTTGTGTGGGTTGTGGGTCAGAAAATGTATGTGTGTGTGTGTGTGTGAGGATGTTCCGCAGGGATGTGGGTTCTGCTTGTCTACGCGTGTTTGTCTCTGGAATCGAGTGTGACCCTGCATCGTCTGAGGATTTGTGTGTGTGCTCATGGACATGCGTGTCTGTGTCTTTGTAGTTGCGTGTGTGAGGATGAAGTTTGCGTGTGATCATGTTGTCTCTGTCCTTGCCACATCGCCTGCTGTCTCTCTGCGTGCCCTGAACCTGTGCCCGCCAACACGTGCGTGTGCAAGTGCGAGGGCATGCTGCTTGTGTGTGTGCGCGAGTGCAGAAACATGCTGCGAGTGTGTTTGCATGTTTCTGTTTGTGCCCTTCATTCGCATCCCCGTGTCCTAATCCTGGAACCGCGTGCTCATACGTGGATCCAAGAAGCGCGCGTGTGTTTGGTCGTCGCCTGGCGTGTGCATGGCGACGCAGAGTTTATTCCTGCACGCGTGTGCTGTCTGATCTGCAGCTGGGGGTGACACAACACAAAGCCAGAGATAGCACGGATCGGATCGACACAATCCGGCAATAAAAGGCAGGGCGGGGGCCAGGATGAAGGGATGAGGTCGACAGGGAAACGGAGATAGAGTGAGCTTTGCATGAGGTCGGAGCGACTGGTCTTCTGTTCCAGATAAACGAGAGGAAGAGTGAGGAAGAGGAAGTGAGACGGTGTCAGAGGAGGACAAATTAACCAGCCTCTTTCTCACTGATAAACTGAAAAAAGCCAGGGAGTGGATTGGCAGCCTGTGACTCACAGCAGTGATCCTGGCAGCGGCGAAGTTTCTCCAAATTACCAGCGTGTTTTCCAGTAAACCCACCTGCTTCTTGCTGCCTCATCAGTCAGAGGTTTTCCGTTTTGCTTTATCGAGCAGAACAAACATGTTGCAAGTGTTGTTTCTGTCGCCCTTTCGCTCCTTCCGCCATCTGCCTCCACCAGAGACTCTATAAGCTTTAAGCTATGTCTGCAGCGCGCGAACAGCGACCTCTGTCTGTCTGCACAGCGCTCCAGCTGTCCTGCCAAATCCCAGGCTGTGTGCGCCGCAGTGTTTCCACTGCCGAGGCCCTTTCTACTGCAATTATACTAACATAATGTGATCTTATGATAATGAGTTATTGATGCAAGAATGCCTCACTCAGGCTTTGTAATGCAAAAATGCTCACGGCCCATCTTGTGTCCTCATGCCTTGGCAGTGTATTTGTATTTGCTATAATTATGGATTGAAATGAATCGAAAGAATGGACTAAAGCTACAAAGAGGAGGAATGGGAGAGCTGCCCGTCTGAGGACAGATTAACTTTTTGTCACGGCTGAACTAGAAAAAGGAGACAACAGGAAAGAGGGGTGTGGGAATTTTCTTTCAAACAGGAATTGGATTCCTCTTTAAAGGGACAGTTTATTCAAAATAGTAAAATTCGTTTTCCTTTTTAAAGCCTTATTCTATCTGCTTTTCAAAAGCTACATGCAGCACTAGTGCAGAGGAGAGCGTCCTTTTACGAAGCAAGATGGGAAGAAAAGGGAAGCTGGAAGGTGGCAGAGCATAAAAAGTTCTGGTGTGACCTAAAACACTGGGGGTACGCGGACAAATCCTGGTGGGACGCCTCGTCAGTGGACCATCACAAAATGCCTCTTAACCAGTGCATGACAATGAGCTGGGTCGCAGTTGTAAACTTTCTGAAGTAGGAGTGCACATTTATGAACTTCCACGTGCACAGGGATACTCCATGAAGTTAGTGGAGTTAGATGATGCAGAGAAAGTAAGAATTTAAGCAAATATCTTGACTCCCGTCCGTAACTCTTCCAGTTTTGTTCAGTTTGCAGAATTTTGCAGGGAAATGTTTTTTCTCAGGCTGGCTATCAAATGTGAGGAATAGACGTGGCGTGAAATCAGCCCTGGTGACGGGGCCAGTGGTTCCTGTTTTTGTTATTTGTGTGAACTGCCCCTTTAACGAAAAGAGAGCCCCGACGAAAATAGAGTCAGACAGAGAGACGTTTGAAGGATATCAACTCGATGTGAATGATGGCGTGTTGCAGGCCTCGCCCAGCCATCCTGACATCGCTGAACACCAATCAGTCATTCTTAGTGCGCGTGCACGCACACACACACACACACACAGACCTTGGATTTGATACCCAAACACTGGTAATGAACAGATGACAATCAGACTGTCACACACAGCTCATCTCCGGCAAGATAACGAAAGAGAACCTCAGGTCACTCTACTGTTATTGTGGTGTGTGTGTGTGTGTGTGTGTGTGTGTGTGTGTGTAGATTGCTGCTTACCACTGCCTCGCTGACAGCTTCACTGACAGTAAAGAAAGAGAGGGCTGAGGGTGACATAGGTGTGTGTGTGTGTGTGTGCGAGAGAGAGAGAGAGAGAGAGAGAGAGATGCCTCGCATCAAGAAAGTGACAGTGAGAGGCTGCTGCAAAACAGAACGGAGGGGAGTGAGTGAATGAGCGTACGTGCATAAAAATAGAGCTACAGCGAGGATCCTGAGAGAGCACTGGAAGCTGCGAAGAGCAGACAGAGAGAGAGAGAGAGACTGAAAGAGAAAGAGCAGTGGGGGGAATTAGCAAAACCACAGAAGATGGTAGCGAGGCGGCTTTGCTGCTGGATGTCAGCACAGATTGTGGGGAGGGGATGAAGCAAAGGGGCTCCGGTCGTAAAGAAGAGGGGACTGGAGAGTGCAACAGGAGAGAGGGAGGAAAAAAGGGATGAAGAGAGAAATCCGGAAAGAGGATTTAGATAGAGAGAGAGAGAGAGAGAGAGAGAGAGAGCAGGAAAGGGAGTGGTAATTGAGAAGAATGAAAGGCTAAGAGCTTTGAAGACTGTATTAGTTGTACTGTGTGAAAGGGCTGTGGATCATTTAGTGACATCGATGTATTGGATTGGGGATAATGGGGATTTATGGTGGCACTTAAGACCATACGAGCTGAATACCGGCACAAATTGTCATAATGCGGGATGTGGGGCGGATGGCGACGGGTAAATGGGCGTGTGTCCGTACGGAGGTAACGTAAGAGAAGAACTGCTCCGATCATCGGCCGAGCACCAAGACAAGACCCTCCTGATTTAATATTCAGCTCAAGCTAAAGCCCAGAATCCGATCATTTTGAAGCAGAGGATAAAAAGCCCTGTACTACTACTAATAAAACACAGTGTCTCTTTGAGAACCCTTTTTATGAAATGCATTTGTCATATTGATCATATAATATCAGACATCTGAAGCTTGGAGGACGCGGTGCGGACGGAAGATTGAGAGGATTAGAGTGACGACAGAAGAAACTGTCTGGATTTGTCATTAACACCCTCTCAGAAATAAATAATTGAAAGTCAATCCAGCTACAATTACGGCAATTTGGGAAGTGGAACAAATCTAAGGCTGTAACGCTAATCTTCCTTATTGATTCCTCTGTCACATTCGGTGATGAATTGAATCACATTAGTCAATACACACGTCAGGAAATGGGAGAAAATCTTAATCACAAGTTACAAAAGCTCAGAATGTCGTCTTTTAAATAATATTTATCACGGGTTTAATTTGAGTGGCACTTTCTTTGTGACAGAGCGAGTCGATCAATGACACAGATAGGATCGTTTCACTTAAGCTCCACCCCCTGCTCCTCCAAATATGGCTACTTCTGGTCAAACTTGACGTTTAACCAGTGGGTGACTTCACAATGAGTTGTCAAACAAAACAGAAATAGAGAGAGACATGACGCGAACCTGTCCTGTCGTCTCTGTAATCCAGTAAAAGACTAATGAACTCTTTCCGAATCAGATGACCTCATGTGAATGCTGGAATCACACTTCACTGCTTTCACCGGCCGTAATCCGATTAAAGCCTAAAAGTGATGACTGCTTTGATTATTTTTTTTAAACCCTCATCCAGTGAGGAGCTTCTGCTGAGCAGGCAGAGCAGCACTAAGCCGTCCTTTACCTCCTATTCACCGATCCACGTTTCCGCACCTCCCAGATGCCGAGTGCTGCCAGAGTTCCAGCTCCGCCGGAGCGGCCGGGGGCTCAGTGTCTCGCTCAGCTGGCGGACATGTTGAATATTAAGCAGGAGTTTGACCAGCTCCTTTGGTTAGCTCTCCCACACTCGTCCAACTGGTGTTTTTCCACTATCAGTCGATCTGACGATCTTTATCTGTTACTGGATGATAGATTCGTTTGTGAAATGTCAGAATAGAGTTTAAAAAAAGCAACACAATCACCCACAGAAAATAGAGAGACTGCCAAAAACCAAATATCATAGATTCCAAATGTAACCTCAGGGTCAGGGCGCTCGTTTCTTTGGGGAATTATTTTGTGTTGCTGTCGCTGTTGCAATACTTTTCTTCTTCTGTTCCCACTGAGCCATAATGTCAGGCCACATTGGTCTGTCAGAACCCATCAGGCCCAAAGAGAAAACTAACCGAGTCCGACCCGGATCCGACAGGCGTCGTGTTTTTTTTGTGTCTGTATCTGACCCCAGCCTGATGCAGTTAATATGAGCTGCACCCTGTCGCAAAACATTTTGCAAGAGAAAGCAAAAGTAATCCTCACTTCCCTTCGGGGGGCTTTGTAAGTTTCACACACAAATCAAAATGTATTTCCTGAGCTCAGGTGACGGTGCAGGAATCCTAATTCATCCACACCGCTTCATTATTGGTGATTCCGCACAACATGTCACAAATCTAGAAGCTTTTATGAGACTGATCAATTAATTAACGTCTTCCTTCGCCTCCCATCCAGATGGCCACATGCTCGCCTAGAAGAGCCCGACATGCTACACGCAGTAATTACTGCACCCTTTTTTTTTTGGGTTCTCCTAATATGATTATTTTATGGTGTGTTGTACGCCCGAGGGTTGAAGCGTCAGCAGCACCAGCACCTGGGGGGAAGCGATTCTCAGGATGTGACGATCGCCCACCGTCTCATTCTACTCGTGGAAGGTTTTTTAGAAAATGTGGGCACGCCATTAAATTTTCATTAAGTGCGAGAGTATCGTCAAGCTTCAATATTTAAAGACGGAGAACACTGCACACTCCCCTACTAATGCTGGAAAATAGAATTGAATATTAATATATATTCAATGATTTATCAGTCATTAAAGCCACAACTGATGATATGATGTTTTTGTAATGATTTGATAATTTGTGAACTTTGTAAACTTTGCAGCTTATTTAATAATTAGGAGTCATATTAGTGTGTCACACTGCTGTGTAATAAGCTAGCGGTATCATAAACTAATATTAACTTGACAGATGATGGTTCAAGTGAGAGTTTTACCACAGGTTTAATTAAAAGTAAACACACATTAGTTTTAATGGATTTAACCTGCAAGACCTAATGTGTTTTTATTTTATACTCACGGACGTCTCCGCTTCGTTTGTCAGCGACTCGTCGCGTGGGGCCCCGTGTCAGGGTCCCATCAGTCTACGCTGCCAATCACCATGTTCCTATAGCATCAAATCACTAATTAAAACCAAGCTGAACACTTTGAGAAACATCTGCACAATAAAACCCAAAACTGAGAAGTGCAGACTGTGTCTTTCCATGTGATCATGTCCTCCATCTGTTAACACGGATGAGACGGGATAAAGAGAGACAACTAGTGACACACGTGTGGGGAACGGTATCAACATTCATTTCGTCACGTTGTCCTCCTGATGAAAACCAGCCCATTAAATGCTTCACTCTGTTCATTAGCTCCTCTCTAAATTCGCAGTTTGGCGTCGGATAGATATTTGACTGCAGAGTTACTGTCAATAATACAGAGGTATTGATTATACCCGCCCTTCAGCTCACATCCAGAAGTGCACCCAGCTATGCAGAAAAGACTGATCCACAAATAGATAATAAATCAATAAATAAATACAACTCCTATATTCAGTGTTAACAAAACCAGCAAAGAAACATATCCCAGATTAATAAGGGCAGAGAACCATGTCCTGTTTGTTTTTGGTCATTTAATCACCTGACCCGTTGTATCCTAACTCAACCGTTACCGTCTCTCTGGACCAAATTGCTCGTTGCTCCGCTCGCAGCCGCCAACACGCTCCTCCGCCCTGATGATCCAATAATGAACTGAGGAAATGTGAATTATGAGTAAATGTGCATCACTGCTGTCTTGGGAGAAAAACACTTAAAAACTGACTGAATCTTATTTTTCCCCAGTAATGAATGTGTTGAGTCGGCGCCGTGACCCCTTGGGCCTGAAAAACTTATTAAAACTCAATTGTATGATTTAGAAAAATACTGTACACAGGAGTCGGTGAGTAAACAAACAGGGTTTCTTCATTCTCTGGTCTGTTTTTTGGAGATGTGTGGTTTTTAATAAAGGCGATAGACTGGGTGCAGGGAGAGACAGGGAGGGACAGGCAGTGACGGAGACACTCCTCTGAGTGGCATGGGACTTTAGAAATACTCCTGGAAAGTAAACTAATTCTCTCTGCGGGTCAGAGGACTGGTTATGGTAATAAACAGAGAGATGTCATTAGATTCAGGGGTATTTGAAGAGTTCTCTGGAGGAGGAGGAGACATCCATAATATCTGTGTGTCTGAGTGATTGAAAAAGTGAGACTGTGTGTGTGTGTGTGTGTGTGTTTTCTAACCAGCTTCCCCGCTGCTATCTCTGTCTCCTCTGTGTATATGTTATTCATGAACCTGACCTACATGCGCTGGTGCTTGTGTGTGTGTACATGTGTGAACCTGTGTGTGTGTGTGTGTATGAGATAAGGTTCTGGTCCACCCTCCAGCATTCACCAGCCACTTTCACGCTCTGGCCGCCCAGTTTGATATTCCCTACAATAGTGTGCAGTCTCCGGATGACAGTGTCCACTGTGTCTCTGCGTCCCCGCCGGGTGCGACTGTCTCGCTGCTGCCGCCGCCGCTCGGCCACGCTCACACCTGCCGGCTCCTCCTGTTTCCCTCCTGCACCGACTGCTGCTGCCAGCAGATCAAGGCAAACAAAGCAAACATGGACGTGCTTGTTCACGTGTGAATATTATCACTCCCTCACCCTGTAGAACAGACCGGCTCCATAGCTCTAATTTAAGAAAAATATGGCAGCAACAGATTGCAGGGAAGATGCTGTGGAGCCTCTTAACTCGTCAACTCTGTTCTCCTCTATTTGTATCATGTGGAATGGAGGCTATCTCTTAAGCAGCAGCGAGGGAGAGTCTGGAGAAAGCCGGACTGAGCGGCGTTAGATGAGCTCCCCCGTCCCTTTGGTGTCCGTTAGCATGGAACATCACAGGCCGGCCTGGTTAGTAAACATGAGGGCGCTGTGTGCAGTTTACTGATGTTATGTGGGGGGGGGGGGGGGGACTGTGGGGAGCTTGGGCCCCTGTTCAGTTAGCACTCGCTGCCATTTAGAGCTACTGACACGCAACACTGACTTTTGAGGAAGTGGCTTCCAGACTGAGATGTTCTTTTTCTTCTTCTCCGAGCCAGCATGGCCTTTCTGTGTGGAGTTAGCATGTTCTCCAAGGCCGTGCATGTCAGGGTCAATGGTTGGAGACTTGCCCAGCGTGAACCCCGCCTCTCGCTCAATGACAGGTTGAAGATGAATGAATGAAAGTTCTTATTTTGGCTTCAATCAAATGTCATGAGAGGAGCAAACATCTGAGTCACGTCACACGGAGCTGCAGGTTTCCTGAGTCAGCAGGAGAATAAAGAGGGAAGGTGGGGTGTTTCTGAGTAAAGAGCACGTGGCACGTAATGACAGATGCACAAGGGCGCGAGGTAACTGCTCAGAAAGGCATTTTTCATTTAATAGGAACAAATGGGGGTCAGTGCACCTCTGTACTTCCACAACACCAGACCACCTCATCCTAATTACTGCAGCGGGTCGGTTTCTCCTTCAGAGCTTGTGTGTGTTGTGTATTTATTACTGGTTAAGATGCAGACGCCTTCCTCACCCCCCTGACTGTCTCCTTCTCTTCCCTCTTCATCTTCATCTTCAGGACGCCCGAACGTGGTGCAGCCGGTTGCCGACGACCCCACGTACAACGTGAGCAGCGAGCTCACGCTGGAGGTGAGCCGCAGCGACGACAAGGCCCTCATCACCTGCGCCGTCGACCATCCGTCTCTGGCCCCCGGGGACAAGAGGAGCGAGCAGGCTCTGCGGGTGCTGTGTGAGTCAACCGGGGCTGTGGGAGAGGGAGGAGGAGGAGGGGCGGGTCGGTGAGCGAGGCGGAGGACAGGACAGACGACAGATGTGAGAGAGCAAATGTAAAGCAGGACTTCCTCCCTCGCTCCTCTCTTTATTGAGCAGTACATGCACATCCCTCCCCTCTGCAGTTTGATCTCTGCACCGGTAATTTCACATTAGCTCCCTGCAATAATGACCACACAGGAACTTAACCTTCCTGTGCGTGTGCACTTGCCCGGAGTTGAGTCACGGCAGAAAAGAAGAGTTATCATTTGAAACAAATCTATAACCTGGGCCTCGTTGGACTCTGTGCTGGTGCTGCCACCCAGTGGGAGCGCCGGCGGTACTGCGTCGGCGAGGGAACGTGACGCCGTTGTATAAGCAGTTATGTCATTGTCGGAGGCCGAGGGATGGTGACGCCTACAGGAGGCAGACGGGAGTGGACGGCGACAGGGACGAATGAGACTGTCGCTGCTTTGTCTCTGTGGTTTAAACTCACGTATGTTGTGTGTGTGTGTGTGTGTGTGTGTGTGTGTGTGTCTTCCACAGATGCTCCCATCACAGAGATCCATCCTGAGAGCTATTTGCCTAGAGAGGGCGAGAAGTTTTATCTGCGGTGTTTGGGCAACAGCAACCCAGAGTAAGACACACGGAAAGAAAGAAGCACACAAACATGCAAACACACTGTTTCTGCGCCCACACGCTCTGGCAGCATGCGCACACACACACACACACACACACATATGCAGGCACAGGTGTTAGGACACTGAGAGAGACAGCAGGCAGTGTCACGTCTCATTTAAAAAGGCACAACTGTTGGTGTGTTTAATGGTATAAAATACAGATTTTAAGGGAATAAATAAAAGTTAACAACATCCTTTAAAGCATATGCGTCTGTGTGGTGGAGCAGCACCTTCTCTTATCATTAATCTAGGGTCTGTTTAGGTTTTACCTCATCCTTAACCGACGCTATCGTTTGGTGAGGTTCTGCCGTCAGCTGTCAATCATGACATTATAACAAACAACAGAAACCTTAAGAACCACCTTAAAATTTCAATTCAATATTCTTATGTCCCATTCACTTACCTGGAGGAGGCATGGTTTATAACATATACTCCAGCCAGCCACCAGGGGGCGGTCAAGAAGACGTCACACATGCATAGTATTATATATATTATTACAATACGCTGTGTTCTCACAATCACATGTCTTCTGTCACCTTCACTCCATCCAGCTGTGGTGTCTTGACGGGATTATGAAACCCAGCGAAACACACCCACTAACATCTGATCGACAGTCACTGAAACGTGACGCCATGAACACGCCTCCGTTTCAAACATGACCAGAGCAAAAGCAAAGTTCTCTACTGGGGATGGGAGAGAAGTCGTCTGCTGATTCAGGCGTAAAAAGACAATGACCTCATCGAAAAGCCTTGATTCTAATAAACGGGTCATCAAAGGTTTCATCCATGAAATCAACCACCACAACATTCACAGTATTTACTGAGAGTGTGTCAGAACACTTGGCCGGAGCACTATCCTGAAAGAGAGGGAATCAGAGCCATTAATAATGCACACACAGGCGACATGAGCAGACAACAGCAGTGACACACACACACACACACACACACACACACACGTTCTGTTCCTGACGCTGTCCTGAGCGAGTGACACATAGGTGCAGTTAACCCCTGCTCACATGTTCTCTGATTCACCTTGTTCCCAAACTGAAGCCGTGCGTCTTAAGCCCCGCCCACACCGGTGTGCACACTCTCTCTCTCTCCCCCGTGGCCTTTCTGCATTATAGATGAACCTCCAGCCAACCAGTCCTATTGATCCCCTCTCCCCTCCCCCTCCTCCTCCTCCTCCTCCCTCCATCTCCGTGTACCTCTCTCCGTCACTCACAGCTCGCTCGCTCCTCTCCGTCTAGTCACGACGCCTCCCCGCCCCGCCCCGTCCTCCTCCTCTCCCACGTCCTTCCCTATAACTCTCCTCTATCTCTCCTCACACCTTTCTCCCTCCAAACACCCCCCCCCCCCCCCCCCCCCCTCCCCCCCCCACCCCCCCCCCCCCCCCCCGTCAGCTCGTCACAGCAATGGCGATGGAGCAACACCAGCCAGTTAGTTTGATTGGCGGCTCGAGGGGATAGAAGGTGGGGGGTGGTGGTGGTGACTGTCATCGAATGTACACGGTTCTACCGGCACTGAGGAGCTGACTCAGTAAATTATAGACAGGAGGCGAACCCCTGTGATAAAAACTGTTTATTTGTGATACAATTAGACGCGTGGATGAAAGCGCTGAGCGACGGACTGTACGTTGGGTATAAGAACTCTGTGGTAATAAATAGATCTATGCGGTTACAAATGGCCCCCGCCAGTGCAGGCATCCGGGGTTCAAATCCCACTGGGATGGCCCATTCTAAAAATGTGCTTAACTCATACAGAACGCGGATAAAAGAATCTGCAAGAGCGGCAGAGGTCGTATGCAAAAAAAAAGAAAAGAAAGAAAATATGTGCTTATGGCAGAGAAGAGAGAAACTGAGCTGATAGGTAGCGAGGGAGAGAGATGGGGGGGTTTGGTGACAAGCAGCGGATGACTAAGACAGATAGAGGGAGATGCTCGTGTTTGTGTGAGGGAGGAGGGAGGGGGGGGTCACTTATGTGCACCGCCGCTTGTGGAAGAGCTATTGTCCAATCACATCAGATACAGGTTACTCCCCCCCCCCCCCCACAGCTGTCAGTCAAAACCCAATCGCCACGGCGACACACCCAGCCACTCTCCTCCTCCTCTCAAACTCAATTTTGCCTCACTTCCTTCTCCTCTTCTCTCTTATTGTTTACTTCCCCTCACGTCTCATGTCTTTCCTGTCTTCTTTTCTCCTCTATCCTCCTTTTCCTCTCCTCTTCCTTACATTCCTCTCTATCGCTCCTCTTCTCCTTCTCCTCCTGCCGCTCACATCCTGTCTGCTTCAGAACAATAACTTATCGTCTCACGTTGCGTTCGGAGTTTCCTTGACGCCTGACAGAAAGAGCTCTCCCACAGAGGAGAAGGGGCTCGTGCTCCACATTCTATTACATTTCCCATTTATTCAATCAGGACGTCTGGGGAGCGCTCGCCATCGCATCACATTTCTTCCCCTGAACTCATTTAACCAAGTTAAACTCTGTACGCCTCTTCTCTTAACGGGTTTGCAACTCAAAGACCTTGCATAACTTTGACTGATTGCGTGCAAGCTGCTTTAAGTGAGCAAGGTCACGGCCACGGATAGAAACCAGCAGGTGACGTGAACCTGCTTAGGATAAGCTGTGGCCCGTTGGAGGGTAAAGCTGGATATGTTCCGCACGTCTCTTACGCTCGGAGAAATCCCAGGAAAGAGCAACAGTGAATAAAAGCTGCTAACCAGCATCGTCTCTGCAGCCAGAGCCTGATTAGCTTCACTCCTCTGTGCCGCGGAGCTTCAGCGTTGTCCAAAAAACTATTAAAAACACATCAGCGAGCCACATCATTGCACTCGTGTGGGTAACTGTCTGCTCGGCCTGGATCCGCCGCTGATGAGAGTCGAAAGATAACGGAGGTGAGACGCAGGCTGCGCTGGAATAATACCGAAGAGCTGAGAGGGCGACATAGATCAGTGAGAGCAGACATGAATAGACATGAGGTCAGAGGTCACAGAGGTGTGTGGGAGAAGGGAAAAAGCAGGACCAAAATCCTTCCAGTTATCTCCATGAGGGAGGTTCTGTCTGTCGGTCTGTTCGTGGGCAGGGTTGCTCCAGAACCACTGGACCGATCACCTAGAGAGAAGAGTAAAACTTGATTCATCCCCGCAGGGACGTTCAGGTGTCCATAGCTCATCACAAAAAACAAATAAATGCACACTTCCACTGCATCCGATCGATCACGCCGCAAGGACATACCATAAAATACATTAAAATAAATTACACAGCACGTTGTCTTGTGCTGCTGATTGCGATCAAGGATTTTTATTTACTTTCCTTCATCTCTGAGAAACAGGGTTTATTTGACTTTTTCTCTAAATTCCTGCAGGCAATGAATGGAGACGGGGAAAAGAAATCTGCAATGTCAAGGGGACTGATATTTATGAGTGTGCGATACAGTGCAGATCCATGTAAGAATCTGCATCTATACTTTATTGAAATGTGTTTTCATGCTAGGGGCTGTTGGCCTTGACGGAGCTCTGCTGAGAGCCTGTCTCGGTTCTGAATAGAAAAAAAACCTGCAAACTTAACTCCACGGTTACCAAATCACAGCCGAGCGGGATCAGCTGCCCGGTCACTAATTCAAACTTCCAGCCTGAATATGAGCAGAATCTGTCTCCTTTCATTTGTTCTTATTTATTTTCTTCAGATGCCAATTAGGCTCGGAGACAGGAAGAAGTGAGAGTTGGTGTTGAGGTGAAAATAAAGTTTGTATGCGCAAACACAACAATCCTGATGTGATGACAAGACGTGTTGCTGTGACTGTGATGTAGATACTAGCGTCATTTAACACGTTTTATATCAATAATTTAGCACAAACACCCGAAAGCTCGTTCTTCCTCATGCTGATGATTACAGCTGCGAGGAAGGAGGAATATTTTTGCGCCAGCGTTCCCGTAATTGCAATAAAGAATGTCTTGAAGCGTATCATGACTTTTGTGCAGTGTTTACTGATGCATGCGTGCTAATTGAACCCCCCCCCACCATGAAGTGAAGCATGATGGGAATCAGCCTAAGCTCCCCTCCGTATAGCAGAGATTGACTTGTGACCATTACATTTAATAACACTGCACGAGTTATGGCCTGTGAACGTGGAGGTCGTTGAACAGTTAATTGCACATGAACCGGTGTTTTTTTTTTTTTTTTTGCACAGGTATGGAGAGGAGCAGTAAATGCTGCTTTAGATTTTTTATTTTGAACCTGGTGTTTGACCAGAGCTGCTCTTTTTAAGCACGGTTAGAGTTTCCATTCCTTTTCAGAGCGTAGAGCTGCACCGAGCGGCCGCAGCCTCTCCAGTGTTTGCTCAGCAGCAGGTGTCGGGGGAGCAGGCGATTAGCTTTCACTCAGTTTGAGGATTTTGCCCTGCAGCCATAACTTAGAGTTCTTGTAGGGTCTGGCTCTCGGAATCACCCGACCACACTTTGAAAGCGTCTGTCTCAGAGAGTTTGTGGTTCAGCGGCCGGACGGGCTCAGCCGAGGTCACAGATTGTGTAGGGTTTGGGTTTTTTTGTTTTTTTTTTAACAAGAGCATAATCAGTCTCACACATTCAGGCCCGTCCTGGATTCAGACTCTCCATCGTTGTAATTACTGTACAGTGCTTAAGGACTTCCACATTTACATAATTGATTCTTTTATCAAGGCACGTCTCGCCGTCGCTCTCATACACAATCTGTTATGCAGAATGGATTTTCTTTTTTTTTTTTGACCCAGGCTGATTTGAAATGCTGATCTTCTTCTTCTTCTTCTCCCTCCATCTCTTTTAAGCTTCTTTCTGCACTCGTCCTTTCCCACATCATCCCTTTAATTCTGTACTATCCCATCTTTGTTTCCTCCTTGACTCCTCCCTCTCTCTGTCGTCTCCCCTCCAGACGACTTCATCCCTTTTCTTTCTTCTGCAGCTCCTGTCACAGCTTCCCTCTGCTCCCATCACTTCACCTCTCTTTTCTTGTTGTTTTCATGCTAAATGTGCAGAGGATGTACAGTTCAACTCAGCGCTCTCTCTCTCCCTCCCTTTCTCCACTCAGGCCGATCTCCTATACCTGGGAGAAGAAGGATGGTGAGCTCCCCTCGCTGGCCAAACCTGACGGTGCTTTCCTCCGCTTCGAGATGCTGAACAAATCAGATAATGGCGTCTACCTCTGCCTCGCCGAAAACAGCATCGGCCACAGCCAGGGGGAGTACACCCTGGTGGTGCAAGGTAACAGGACGGAGTGTGTGGTGGGATGGGTGTCAGGGTTGACTCGTCTCCGTTTGACTTTTCTTCATCACGTTCTTTTAATTTCTTCTTGTGGCTTTGCTTGTACTTCTTCCATCTTTTCTTCTCTTCTGATTTACTTTCGTTTCTTTCCTCCTGTTTTTCTTTCGTTTTGTTTTTCTCATCCTTCCGCGCCACCACAATCGCCGCCGCTCACCATCCAACCGCTTTCGCTCGTCCGTGCGCTTCTCTCCCTTTGCGTTCTTGTGCCCCGCTCGTTCGATCCACGCCCACTTTTTTTTGGCGCTTTGCTGGCTCCTCCTCCCAAGATCCTTCGGACCCAGACAACCCAGACCCCACCTCCCCTTCCGCTGACGCTACGATATCCGCCTCCTCTCCTCCCACTGCCTCTCCCACTGATGTACTATCTGACTCCAGCTCTGAATCCGCTCTCACCTCCTCCCCCTCCCCTACCGCCACCCCCTCAGAGGCTGACGTGTCGACCACCATCTCTGACTCCTCCTCCGACTCCTCCTCCACCACCACACTCTCAAACGTCCTCTTTCCTGACCTGCCATTCTCCCCTTCATCCTCCCCGACCACGTCTCCTGTCTCCTCTGCAAGCATCGCTCCATCCACTGCCACTCCCCCCTCCTCCTCCTCCTCCTCCTCCTCCTCCTCCTCCTCCTCCTCCCCTCCTACTCCTCCAGTGTCCGTCCAGCTGAATGGAGTTTACACATTCACAGGTAAAACCATCTGAGTTACACACTCGGACACACACTTGCAAACAAGAGCGTTTATGAGGAGCTTAGTAATGGAGCGGAAAACAAACACCGTCACGTCTTCTGCTGTTCTTCCTCTCCGTCCACACACACACACACACACACACTGACCCAGAAAGAACATGATGAAGGACAAAGTGGAAAAATGTGTGACAGCTGTTTGATTTTTTTCTTGTTTCCCTCCTCCTCCTCCTCCTCCTCCTCCTGTTAATGATACCTTACTGTACAAACCTCCCATCCATTCTTTTATCCATCCATTCATCCATTCATCCATCCATCTACTCATCCACTTGAGAAGATGCTGCAGACAACGTTGCAGGTATAACTTTTCCACCAGTCACCTGTAGTTCTGACTAGACTTTCTCTGACTCTAACTTTTCGTGCACATGTCTGTCTCTCTGTCTGTCTCTATGTCTGTCTCTGTCTGTCTCTGTCTGTAGGTCTGACTGTCTGTATTCTGTTTTCTGTCTGTCTCATAAAAATAGTCTAGGGACCCTTTGAAGTTCACAGAGGGATGAATATTTCATTTTCCTGCCCACATGATTCTTTGTTGTTGCCCATACATGCCCAGACGAGCTCAAAACACACACACACACACACACACACGTCACACAGTCACAGCGCACTATTCACTCACACATTTATCTCACAAAGACCCACATAACACACTAGCATGACCCCTTAAGTGGTACAAGTCATTTACACAGTGTTTCACTTCCACTGCATGTTTCTGAGTGTGTGTGGCACCGGGGAGGGAGGGGCCAGGCTTGGAGGTGTTCTCGGTCTTGTCTTCTTCTCTTTGATGCTGACAGCAGGATTTATGGGCTCATTCTCAGTCTCGCCTCGTCAGCATGCCCCTCTCACCTCCACACTGGCCAGCCACAGCGCGTGTGTGTGTGTGTGTGTGTGTGTGTCAGTGTCAGTCTGACTGGTGCACACCGCTCCCCCACCCTCTCCCCTGCTCTGTGTATGTGGTTGCCCTCTGGTCGGTTGTTGTTGTTGTTGTTGTTGTTGTTGTTGTTGTTGTTGCTCCTTCGCATCTCTAACTGCCAGAAATGTGACTTGTTCCTCTGACGCTGGCTGGCGACCCGCTGGGCTCTCAGTTGGTCGTGTTCCCCTTCCCTTCCCTCGTCAGTCTCAGTCCCATCTGCATATCTGGTTGTTTATGGCTGTGCCTCTGTACAGTATAAGCTAAGTTCTCTTCCTCTGACTCGTTGAATCCTCGTCATCCTCATCGCTCTGACCTTCACCGAGTGAACGCCAGCCTCTTTGTTCAGCTCCTGTGTTCATGCCTTTCTCTATAAAGAGTGTTTCTTTTGAGTTCAGCCGTGCTGTGTGATTTCAAATTGACACCCAACGTTTGATCCGTTCAGAAAAGTCAGGCGAAATAAACGATGTAGAAAATACACTTCTTCTTCCAAGTGGCGAGAAGCCAGAGGCTCTGAAACTAGACAAACTGAGGGGGGTGATCCAACATCTGCTGGTGGGTGCAAATCCTGAATTTTTATAGTCTTAAAACAGATAATGGAACAATTATTATTAAGACTGTTCTATCTGGTTAAACCAGCAGATCATTTGAGTCTAATCAGATAATTGTAAAGATCGGATCGGGAGGTCTGGGGTCTGCTGGAGGTCTGGGGGCATGTTGCAGTTAGCGGCTCCCCCTGCTCGGTGATCCGGCCTCGCATTCCTCAGACGATGAGACTGTTAATCACCAGAAGAGCGTAACATTCCTGCTGTGATGGTGTCAGAATGGCAATAACCCCGGCCTGAATTAGCGGGAAGGATTTCACCCAGCATCGTCAGTGTTTGTCCCCTCCAGTTTCCTCCGGGTGAACGCCAGCGCCGTGCTGCATGTGAGTCACGGATCACTTTTAATGGGTGGAGGGTGACGCGGTGGCCTCTTTTCTTTCGCCTGGTTTTTCTCATATCCTCGTCTCTGTGTTCTGAAGCTTTGCATCTGTATTATACTGACAACACTTCTCTGCCTCCCTGTTCTTTTGTTTTCTTCTCTTCTTCTGCCTCCTCCTCACTCTCCCCATTACTCTCTCTCTCTCTCTCTCTCTCTATTTCTGCTGTCTTTCATCATCCGTCTCCTCTCTCAACCAAAATTCCTCCACCGCCCCCTTCTCCTTTTCTCTCGCTGTTTTCTCAATTTCTTCATCATCCATTTCTCCTCCACTTCCTTTTCCTCTCCTTCTCAAGACCCCACAGCCATGTTGACCTCCTCGGGGGTGGACCACGCTGTGATCGGAGGGGTGGTGGCTGTAATCGTCTTCATTCTGCTCTGCCTCCTCATCGTCCTGGGCAGATACCTCATCAGACACAAAGGTCACCTGCTCTCAGACACACACTTGCATTGAGAACATACACGTCCACATACAGAAATGTGAGGGTCCTCACACCTGAATCTAAATGCGAAGCTCACTTGTTTTACTCTCAGAGCAGAGAGTGAATGAAGGGGATGTTTATTCATTGCCTTTAACACATTTTGGCTCACACAACTTCCTGTGAGATTAGATTTCCTGATTCCAACAACGTCTCTGCTGCGTATTTTCAATTAAATGGTCAAATATGGGATTGAAGGTGATGTGGAAGAAACTTAATTGCCTTCTTACTCACATCGGCTCGGGCGCTCCGCTCTGTCTCGCTCGACTCGCTCACACTCAGCTCTCAAAAAAATAAAAATAAATCACTTTTGGAATACAAACAAACAGGAACAAAGCTCATTGGAATGTCTCCCCGCTCCGGCAGGGGAAATTTAAATGGTAATATCGACATGTTTTGGCTCCCTAGGTGGCGCAATTGATAACACATTTCCGGCGCCACCAACACCGAAGTTAGCCAGCTCCAGCGCCTCCAGCTGGGTCCGAATATTGAACAGGATCGCCTGGTGCCTCGTGTTCACGTGGTGCCAGGCCCGTTTTGGACCGCGGTGCCGTACCAGCGACCCCCTGTGGTCGGCGGAGGCACCCGCTCTGAGGCGTGTGTGTGAAATGAGGAAGCTCCTCGCTGGCTGATGCCGGCGTGTGTTTCAGGCTGAAAGCAGCGGATAAAGACAATGTGCACTTTATGTCCTGGTTTCAGTTCTCCATCAAAGACAAAATATTCTAACCCTTCTTTACACTTTCCGTCTTCCGGGTTCGTTCAATGACATCTCAGGCTCTGTGCCAACGAATGGATGGTAAACTCCGCCCCCATTCAAAGATGGCCTCTGGCATCAGATGTAAATTTCCTCCCTGGTCATTTCTTGACTCCCGACTGATGGCTTTCACCTCTTCCTGGTCGATGCAGCGAGATGGATTGGGACAAACGATTGTTTCACCAGCTCTGCATAACACCCATAACACCAAGTTATTAAATGATTCTCCTTGTTAAAACGGCACATCGTATCCATCTAATCAAATGAATAACCACCAGGACTCGGCCATCTCCCTCGCTCACTCTCTTTGTCTCTGTCCTTCCACAGGGACGTATCTGACCCACGAAGCCAAGGGCTCGGACGACGCCCCTGATGCCGACACGGCCATCATCAACGCAGAGGGAGGCCACTCTGGAGCAGAGGACAAGAAGGAGTACTTTATCTAGACAGAGGAGGGAGCGGTGGAGGAAAGGAGCGGCATTAGGAGGTGGAAGAGTTGGAGGACTTGTGGTAGAGGGATGGGGAGGAGTGAAGGGGGGGGGGCCTCCATTTTGTTTTCACGACGCTTCAGTTCTTCACTTGGTTGGAGGGACGATGGGGGGGGGGGGGGGGGGGGGGGGGGGGGGGGGGGGGGGGGGGAAGAACTGTGGGCGGCTGAGAGCGACGGGTTGAGCTTCGACTGGTACTACCCTCTTTGCATTGATACAGGGACGTGAGATTTTGCACTTGACATACGGACAAACTGAGGTAACACAATCACACACAGACACACACACTCGCTGAAAAATACTCGAGTCACTTTTGGGAAAAAAAAAAAGCGAAGCCTGGTGTCGCAGACTCGAGCGCTCGTAGATGCTCAGAACAAAGGAACGCGAGCGTCCTACTAACACGTCTGAATTATGACATTTTTACACAAGCATCGCATCCTATTTCTAACTCGGAAAAACTGAATTGTAACTCACATTCCGGCACCCCCCTCTGCCCCGCCCCCATCCTGATATCCCCCTCCTCACCACGACGCCAACGTGTCCCCTCGACATTCAAACCAGCTCAGTCTCTCACGTCTTGTTTTCCTTTGGTCCAGAATCCCTCCGTAAACACCTGAGTGGCAGAGAACGTAGATCATCACTGACAGACACAACGCCCCCCCCCACCCCCATCCCTCCCTCCTCCCTGCCTCCCGCTGTCTTTCTCGCGGTTTCATCTCTTTACGCCATCAAACCCCCCCCCCTCCCCCAGTGCAGCAACATGCAACAATCATGCAAAACTAGCATTCCCACCTTGGGCTACAAAGCCAAGGGGCTCCAGTATACAGATATAAATATATATAAATATATATATAGAATTATATAGCATTCTTTTTACTTGACAGAAAATGTTTGGTGTGCTGTAAATACACTCTCTGTCTCTCTCTACCCTCCGTCTCTCTCTCTCTCTCTCTCTCTCTCTCCTGTATCTGATACAGTGTGTTGCTGCATTACAGTGACGTATATACTCTTAAAAAAAAAATACGCCTGCCTGTTTTTATGACATACGAGACAAAAATATCAGTGTCTGGGGGAAATAAATTATAAAAATGAGCGATGATGACGTTGCGATGAAAACTAACCTTATCTGCAAATATTTGTATGAGGAATGTTTCCTTGATTTCTTCCCCTCGGTTCTTTTGTTCCTGTTTGGTTTTCGGGACTCTGAGGGACGCCCTCTCGTCCGTGTCGGTGTGTTGCTGTCAGTGTTAACAGTTTACAGTGTCTGTCACTTTGTCAGGAGTCCATGAATAGCATTTCCAACTTGTGGTTCGATTTTGATGCTGTTTGTTTGTTTACCTCTCTCCCTGTGTCCCGCGTCCACTGCCGCCATTGTGTCCCCCCAAAACTAAACTGTAGCAAAACGACATTTTCGACCTGTTTGATGGAACTTTCCTGGAGCGTCCCCGTCCGGTGCTGGCGCTCACGTACCGCTGGGCCCCGGACCTCCCGCCTCCACCTTTCCCCTCCCCGACTGCTTGTCTTGGCTCGACCCCCTAAATTCACTGAGCAGTGACATCATGACTTCCTCTAAGACGCTGGCAAGGATGCTGCTCGCGGGAGGTGAAAATGCTCGCTTGCTTTCCCCGACAGGGCCAAACAGGATTGCCTACATGCATTATGACAAAAGAGAACCCTTTTCTGTCGTTTCCTCCGTCTCTTCGTTCGCCAGCTTAGCACAAGGTTCCCACAAATGACGAGGGTTTTATTAAGGTCGGGCGTTGGCCCCGGTCCTGGCGAGCTCCGATTGGCCCGGTCCTGGAAATTGATTGCAATCTAACTAAGAGGCTGCAGACGGCTCATGTGCCAAGGTCTGGCCTGGCGGGCGCGGTGCCCCCCCACCCCCTCTGCCCAGCTCGTCCATTTCTTTCCATTCTTTAATTAATCATCCGGTCTTTGTCCTGATCCACCTTCACCCGCTCGCTCCTTTCCCCATTGCTCGCCATCATCCATCTCTGCTCGATGTCCGATTCTCCTCGCTGGTTTCTCTCTCATTCAGGAGTCCGTGTAGACGTACAGTAGAAGTAGCGTCTCGCCGGCGTTCGATGATGGCTCTCCTCAGCACCCAGTGGGCGTGTTGTTACTTGGAGGAATCCATTTGCTGTTGTCCGTCGACCCGTAGACAGTTATGTCTGTGATAGTTTTTGTACACCTTTTTTGGGAATGTTCAGGGACTGTGCTTTTCGTATCTTTCCCCCCTTGAAGCCCGGCTGGTGCGTCTATAAGCTAGCTAAAATACAAAGGGTGACGTGACCCCAACAGGGTCCACCGTCGTCTTATTTTCTCTCCTTCTTCTCATAAACTTGGCTTGAACGGTGTTGGAATTCGTGGTTGGAACAAACCGAGGTGAATACGTAGTGGAGCGCACGACACCGTTGAGTCAAAGTTTACGCTGCAAAGCTACAGCCGTGTGTCTGCAGACCAGAGGACGGGCCTCGTCTCACAGAGCTCGCTGTCCGCTTCCAAGAGACACCTTTGGTTTGTATTTAATCCCAGTCCAATTCTGCTCTGTGAATGGAGAAAGGAAAATCTGCCTCATACCTAAAAAGTGTAGTGTCTTTTTAAAACTAATGGACCTGTATTTGCCTGTAATTTATCGTCCTGTCCTTCGTCTTAGTTAATGTGCTAGCATGTAGCTTGCATGAGAAACGGTCGGAAATGTAGATAGTGTCGGGGATGAGCAGCGGCGACGAGCTGCTCCGCTGAGACCTCGCCGCCGTCCTCTGATCTGCAAACACGGGCCGTGCCCCAGTCCAGCCCTCTGTACCGCCGCATTGTAACGCTCCTTTTGCCGCCACTGCTCCATTCACACGACACAGAGGTACAGCGGCACGCCACCGGAATCCTCCACACCCCCGTGCATCCGTGCAGTGATGGCGAACCGTCACCAGATGCCAGCAAACAGCAGCTTGTCCTGTCCCACCGCTGAACTCACTCGTCCTCGGGCAGTCGCACACTCGCTGTCTCCCGGCTCTCTTCTTTTTCTGCTACAAGCAAATTGATTTTTAAAGGTGTGCATAGTCTTAAATTTACTCCCTTCAGTTCAACTTGATAATCATATTTTTATTAGTTTGTCCAAAACTTGAAGGTTAGAAGTTTTAGTTTTTTGCGTATTTTACTGTTTCAACAACCATTTTTATATAATTTCGTGTATATAGTGTTGCCTTTACTGGATACTCTTACGGACGCACACACACACACACACACACACACTTAGGGTACACGCACATCCACACACACATCTGAATATGCACAGCAGGCATGGCGTCAGTGACTGTGGTGTAGTTGTTCATATGTGTGTGTGTGTGTTTGTGTATGAATGTGAGATGTGTATTAATTGATCCAAACAGACTCCGAAAAACACTCTTTGCCCATGTTGCGTTCACGAAAATGTTCTTATTTCAATGACTAAAAACGACGTCTCTGTCTTTAGCTTCATTATATTTTTGGATGACAAGTCTTCCTTTTGAATAAATGTCCATATCACGAGAGTCGTGCTGTCACGTATGTTCGTTTCTACCGAAGATGTCACCAAGGTGAGCGCCGACCGCATGCTGTGGTGGGTTCGTCTCTGTTGGCCCTTTCTTTTCATGAACTATTTGTTTTGATTTGGTTTTCTGTTCAAAAAAATACCAGTTCAGTTGTTGACTTCAATAAACATGCATTTGGGTTAACTTCACCTGTGGCTGTTGGTGCTTCCTGTTCATCCTAAATGAACCCCACCCCTGTTTGAAGTACTCCTCTGACGTTACTCACATGGCACAGTAGAGCTCGTGGTTTCTATAATACACGCAACAATCAGCAGGTCATCGTGTTAATGTGTCAATCAAGTCCCATCGATCAAAATTATAATATATACGTTTATCAAAACAAACTGGTTTTGTGAATCCTTTGATGTACATAGACAGTAACTGCGTAAAAAAACATCACCTGCTGTCGAACACTGTGTTTAACTTGTATTCAGGTGGGGGGGGCGGTGCCACTGATTGTAAGAGAAAGAGAGAGAGTACACAGGGAGAGAGAGACAGAGACAGACAGAGAGAGAGAGAGAGGTCAAATAAAAGTGGAGACAGGTTTATTTTACGCACGGGGAAATCGAGGAAGAGGAGGGTGAAGAAGCGCAGGATTTGTTTTCCTCTCCCTCTCATGACTCCAAGAGGATTCCAGCTGAATTCAGCCGAGGAATTGGAGGAATCTGTCCATCCATGTAGTTGCCTCTGCAAACTGTCGGAATTAATGTTACCAAAACAGTCTTTTATTTTGAAAGTGTTGCCATCCGACCTACGCACCGCTGGTGTAATCAATAATGACCCTATGTGTTCCCTGTTTTTTATCTCTAACCAAACAATTCAAGTCAAACAAAGCAATTAACATAGCAGCGATCAGTGCAGCCCTGAAATAAACAAGAAAAACAAAACAAGATTTACAGCCTGATAAAACAGGTTTTACCAGAAGTGGGAAGCAGGAGAACACATCTATCATCTAGTTGAAAAACTGGTTGGTTCATCTGTAAAAACTTTGAAAATTGCTGCTAACGATCATTCATCGAGAGGAACGCTTGCAGCCAACACTCCAGCAGTCGGCCCCTGTCCTGATGAACAGAGAAAGAAGGAAGCAAGAGAGCCGGAGGGCTGATGGAGACCGAGGACAGTGGGCTAGTAAAGTTGAATATATTCTGGTCGTTGCTGGAAATGTGGTCGGTCTGGGCAACGTTTGGAGATTTCCTTACCTCTGCTACAAGAACGGTGGAGGTGAGTAACTACACGATGCCACCGTGGCTTTTGTTTGTTGACGAGAGACGAGCGGCGTCTCTGTTTTCGCTGCAGGGGCCTTTCTGCTGCCGTACTGTGTGTTCGCTGTGGTGTGTGGGATTCCTCTGTTCCTCCTGGAGACGGCCATGGGTCAGTACACACAGGAGGGATTCATCACCTGCTGGAGGAAGCTGTGTCCGCTGGCACAAGGTTGGTTCGGAGCAAATCCAGAACGGGGTTAAACCGTCAGCGAAGATAAACCTGCATCACGTGTTTGATTTTCATTCCAGGGATCGGATATGGATTTTTCATAATGAAGCTGTTTGACTTCAGCTACATTTTAGTCCAAGTCTGGGCTCTTTTCTACCTGGTGTTCTCGTTCCAGTCTCAGCTCCCGTGGGCCAGCTGTGACAACCACTGGAACACAGGTTCGTTCAGATTCTATATGAAGAAGCAGGGGGTGGAGCCTCACACAGTATCACTGCATACAGAGCTTTGTTTCATACAACATACCAGAGTAAACTGTCCCAGGGTGCCTGAATTGAATCATGTAGATGACGACAGAAAACGCCCCCCTGATGAAATCTTTCTTCGTTTCCAGAAAACTGTCTCAGCTTTCAGTTTTCCAATTCATCGAATTTGACAGAAAACCTCAACGGCACCACCTCTTCTGCCACCGAGTTTTGGGAGTGAGTCTCTAACCCATCGCTGATCGCTTCTCATCCAATGACCTCGACTCATTTCAAGTCAGGTGGCTCGAGTTCATTGAGGCTTTGTTTTGGTGCGGTCAGGCGCCGGGTGTTGGGCATGTCTGCAGGGGTCGAGGAGCTGGGCAGCGTCAGATGGGAGCTGGCTCTGTGTCTTCTGGTCAGCTGGGCGCTCTGCTACTTCAGTATCTGGAAAGGCATCAGGTCCTCCGGGAAGGTCGGTGGAAATATTCTAAGTATTCTATTCTATTTCTAAACCCTAAGAAATGATTCAAGATGAAATTTAAAATGTCCGTCTGTGCTCAGGTGGCATACTTCACGGCCACGTTCCCCTACGTGATGCTCTTCATCCTGCTCGTCAGAGGCCTGACGCTGCCTGGAGCCTGGGATGGGATCTACTATTACCTGTATCCAGATGCGAAGCAGCTGGCTAACCTCGAGGTGACGCTTTGACGCAGGAGGACTGTGTCCTAACTCAGACACTGGTCTTTGACTTTGCTTCAGCTCCAGTTATTCTCCTTGTGCTATATGAATGAATGTGAATCAACTTGTTTTTGCAGGTGTGGCTTGAGGCGGGATCTCAAATCTTCTTCTCCTACAGCCTGACGATCGGGACTCTCAATGTCCTGGGCAGCTACTGCAACTACAACAACAACTGCTACAAGTAAGTGCTGGGCGTGGACCGTCTCCTGTAGGGTTCGTATGCGCGTATCAACGACTGCCTCTCGTGTGTCCGACCTCTTCAGGGACTGCTTCTGGCTCTGTCTGCTGAACAGTGGGACCAGTTTCGTTGCTGGATTCGTCGTCTTCTCTGTTCTTGGGTTCATGGCTCAGAAACAGGGTGTCACCGTCGACAACGTGGCCGACTCGGGTAACTCAGGCTGGGAAGCTGCCTCTCCTTTAGGCCAAACCAAAATAACATGCTTATGAATGGAGGAGGAACAGGAAGAGGAAGCAGCTTTCATTCATTCATTTTTGTGGCAGCAAAATTAATTAACTCATATGTAACCAGGAAGTACTGCTACTCCCCGTTTCAACAAGACAAAGAAGGCGTTATGAAAGCTCTCTCCTGCTCCAACAGGTCCCGGTCTGGCCTTCATCGCCTACCCGCAGGCAACGGCGATGATGCCTCTGCCACAGCTGTGGACCGTCTGCTTTTTCCTGATGCTCATCCTGCTGACGGTCGACACGCATGTAAGACCTCAACCTCCTGACGCCGCTGAGGACGCATCACGTATCGTTCGGCGTTAACCTCGTTTCATGGGCCCCCTGCAGTTCGTGACGGTGGAGAGCGTCATCACCTCTGTGAGCGACTTGGTTCCCAAGCTGTTTCACGCCCGAGGGAGACACGAGGTCTTCGTCTTCGTCATCTGTTCGTCCTTCTTCCTCCTTCATCTGACCCTCGTCACTGAGGTAAAGAACACGTAGAGCTAACGTGTTGGTTCTTGATGTTCAGTGCTCTTTGCTCTGCAGGGAGGCATTTACGTGTTCCAGCTGATCGATTATTACGGCTGCACCCGGGCCTGTCAGGACTTCATGGCGGTGGCTCAGTGCCTGGCGATGGCCTGGATCTTTGGTGAGTAAGAATCTCTCCACGACGTGACGTGGAGGAGGACGGCATATTTTTACTCTTGCAGGATTTGCAGGTGCTGACCGCCTCAACGACGCCATCGCGGACATGACGGGACAGAGGCCGTTCATCCTCTTCAAACTGTGCTGGAAGTACCTGATTCCTCTGCTGTCGGCGGTGAGTCCGAAACAAAGCCTCTCCCCTCCTTCTCTCACGACCCATTCACGTACAGTGCGTCCCTGTCGTTCACAGATTTCCTTCGTGCTGTACATGGTCGATTACAAACACCTGAAGATTAACGACAGCTACACGTACCCTGCCTGGGCGTACGCGCTGGGCTGGGCCATGACTCTGTCGTCGGTCATCATGGTGCCTCTGTGGGCAGCTGGACTCATGTGTGTCACTCCTGGAAGCTTCAGACAGGTGAGAGCTCACTGGCGAGGTTTGCATGGCGCCAGAGCTGAAAACCAATCAGCAATTATCCTCGACAAACGTTGGCAAAGAGCCGAGAAACTGCACCAGACTCGTGCTTTTTCTTCTTCCCCAGCGTCTGTCGGTGCTCTGTCGTCCGGCTGAAGCTGCCGCCTGCCAGAGCCACGATGGAAAACTGAGAGAGGAGGAGGTGACTGTTGAACTGTCATCTGCTGTGAGAACTTAACCACATCTGGAGCCAACGCTGTTAGAACACTGAGATTCAAATGTTCTTAATGACCTTTTTTAAAACTGTTTAAAAAAAAAAATTAACAAATCCGAAACATGTTTTGTGTCTTGACCTGAAAGATCATTTCTACTTTGGAACAAGCCTGATACAGTGTGATTATTTTTAATAAATATTTCTATAGATTTACATCGCAAAAATAAAAACAAGCACAAACCTCCTGGAGTCTTTCTTCGTGTCGTTCTTTGAGTCTTCTGGAGGTGACGGTGCTGCAGCGTTTTGTTTTTCACCATATTTAATTATTAAATTATTATTTCATATTTTCTGTTTTGAGCTGCAAATGATATTTAAATAATAATAATAATAATAATAGCAGCACACGCAGTGTTGCCCTGATGTGTCTGAACACACACAGTAACACGGCTCATTTAAATCATCAAATCACAGTGCTGTGGTTCAGGGGGCGTGTCCTGGTGTCCACGTGTGAAACGCGTCATATTGTCGCGACCCCGCTGAAGGTTTATAAAGTTCTCTAATTTACGACTGTCGGTGATGCGTTCAAGGTGTGTGAGACAAAGGCCGGTATGTGGTCGGACGGGAAGGTTCGGGGGCGGAGCGAGTGAGAGGAAGGAGCTGAAGGTAACGCTGCTGCTGTTGTGTTGTTGTTGTGCTGTTGTGTTGTTGTTGTGTCGCTCATCTCCTGGCGGACGCATCGCTGGACCGTGCTGGTCAGTGTTTGTTGTCACCCGTCACTCACTGAGTTGCAGTGAAAAACGGCGCAGAATAAATCGTCATGTGTTTATTTTAGAGATTTAATCTTGTGCGAGCATCTTAAAGGCAACACTGAACACAAGTTAATCCACTGACGTCGGCAGACGCTCCACTGCGCGGGAAGTTTATTTACTTCCTGCTAAATGTCACATGACCCCTTTCCGGTGAGGAAACCCACGCCCTCTAGTGGCCAACACAGGGAACAGCAATTTCAAAGAACTGATGATCCAAATGTAGATGTATTATTAGAGGAGTCAGTCCACAGGAAATAAAGATTTGATCATTATCACTGTTTAAAATGTGTTTTAAATAGAGAAACTAACCACTAAGGAAATGAGATAATAATAACATAGACTGTATATAACCGCTTTTTGTCCTCCCAAAACTAAAGTGCAGCAAAACAACATTTTCAACCTGTTCGATTGTCTTGGCTCGACATCATCAGTGACATCATGACTTCCTCTAAGACGCTGGCAAGGATGCTGCTCGCGGGAGGTGAAAATGCTCGCTTGCTTTCCCCGACAGGGCCAAACAGGATTGCCTCCATGCATTATGACAAAAGAGAACCCTTTTCTGTCGTTTCCTCCGTCTCTTTCCTGCGTGTGTGCAGGAATCGTTCGCCAGCTTAGCACAAGGTTCCCACAAATGACGAGGGTTTTATTAAGGTCGGGCGTTGGCCCCGGTCCTGGCGAGCTCCGATTGGCCCGGTCCTGGAAATTGATTGCAATCTAACTAAGAGGCTGCAGACGGCTCACGTGCCAAGGTCTGGCCTGGCGGGCGCGGTGCCGAGCTGGAGCCTGTGCTGCGCCATTCAGGAACTTAAAATGCCCCCCGCCCCCTCTGGCCACTTCTTTCCATTCTTTAATTAATCATCCGGCCTGTGTCCTGATCCACCTTCACCCCCTCGCTCCCTTCCTCGTCGCATAATCAATTTTAGAAGCAGCAATTTGACGCACTTCTCTGGTGACACAGTGGAGCTAGTGGTTAATACGATACACTAAATAATCAACAGGTTATTGAAACCAGCCTGGCTCCAGGTTATCTCCCACTGTGCACCTGCGGAGTGTGTCCAACAGAGGGCAGTGCAACACAATAACTCAGTGCCCCTTGTTAAAAGGTCAAATGATCAAAGGAAATCTGAATTGGACCAAATTGAATTTCCTATTTGCAGACATGCTTGTCTTATTATTGCTCAAGTAGATTATACTGTGAGATGCTTTCTCTCATTAACAGTATAAAGGCCCTGTGGTCTCATGACCGTCCCTCCTCCTCCTCCCATCCTTTCTTATCTTTTTCCTCTTGCTTCCGCCCTCTCTCGCTCTGTGGTTGGTGGTATTGTTTCCACATGTTGATACTGGGGCGGATGTTGATAATCAGCCTCACACATGCTACTAGTTAATTGCACAGTCAGTCGTCACGGTGCTCCGGCAGCTGGATGTTCCCTAACTCTCTCCAGCTGCTGCAGAGAAGCAAATTACTGCTCCTCATAATAAGTGTCTGATGCCTTTTTGCGAAAAAAAAAAAAAAAAAAGTTCTTTTTCTCTTTCTACAACACGACAGTCCTCGCTGCTGTTTCTCCAGACGCTGAAGTCCTGGACCTGTTGATTCTTTTTGGGCTTTTGTTCCTTGCTCCATGATCACTGAGACAACAGAGTGAGGCAGAGTGTGAGTCATTTTCACTGAGCAACGTCCCAGACTGTTATTAAAGGAGAATGTGATGGATGAAAATAACAACAGCTCTGAGGAAGTGCTACAGAAGTTCTACAGAAGTTCCAGAGAAAAGATTTTCATCATCACTTTAACGTTGACTGACTGGTCTTTTTTAATTGAATCCATGATTTAGTACAGATTAGGTTCTTATTTTGTTAATCCATGGTGTAAACAGTGTAAGAGATCACTTCTTTCATTTCCAAACATCACCTGGTGTTGAGGAAGTTGTTTCCACTTAGTTTAAATCTTTCGACTTGTTTAAGTAGTTTTCAGACTCAGGGTGCAGTTCTCCCTGCAGCCGCTGGAGCGCCCTCCTCCTCCTCTTCCTCCTCCTGCTCCTGTAGAGTCCAAAACGGAGATTTGGAGCAGGGGAGGAGAGAGGGAGGAGAGGAGGGGGGGTGTGCCACTGATTGCAAGAGAGAGAGAGAGAGAGAGTGAGGGAGGGAGAGAGAGGGGGGGTATCCAGTTTTAATGGGAATCCAGGAGGCACACAGGAAAGGGGGACGCAGAAACTGAGAAGGGGAGAGAGACAGAGAGAGAGGTCAAATAAAAGTGGAGACAGGTTTATTTTACGCACGGGGAAATCGAGGAAGAGGAGGGTGAAGAAGCGCTGGATTTGTTTTCCTCTGAACGTGTCTCCTCTCCCTCTCATGACTCCAAGAGGATTCCAGCCGAATTCAGCCGCTCCGGAGGAATTGATGGTGTCTGCTCGGGGACGCGGAGCCGAGGGGAGGAATCTGAGTGCGCGCGGCTGAACCATGCCACCCCTGTGGATCCTAACTTTGGCGATCGCTCTGAGCCGAGGTGAGATGTGGCGCAGGCAGGACAATCCTCCGCAAACTTTTCCGCTCCTGTCTCCTCTGTCCATCCTCTTTGTCCATGTTGTTGCCTCTGCTGTGCGTGTGCGTGTGTGTGTGTGCGGGAGTCTGTGCGCTCCGAGCCCAGAGCCTATTGTGCGTCTGTGTCTGGCACGGTGTGTGTGTGCGCGCGCGTGCGCGCAGCCCTGGACATCATCATTACAGCTCAGTGGCGCTGAGGAGTTCGAGTCGTGGGGTGTTCAGGGTCTCTGCTCCGCTGGGGAAAATGAAATTCAGTGGACACTCTCACGTACACGCACGGGCCAGACGTGTTGCGTTCATTTTTCTACAATTACACGTTAATGGGAGAGACGTGGGGCATCTGCACGCGACATTGCTTTGACGTGACCTTTCAAACGCACGGATAGATAAATTCGCTTGACACATGCATGCACACGCAGTGGGTCAGCACACACGCACGAACACACACTTTCTCTCTCTCTCTCTCTCTCTCTCTCTGTCACTCACACACACGTACACGCGCGCACGCACACACATTGCGCATAACCTGCCAGCCGGGGATGATAGATGAGGCGAGCATCCAGTGCACAGTCTGGTCACCGGGCTTTAACATGAGTCACACTGGATCAATTTCCAACACGCGCGCGCGCACGCGCATTCCATTAATCTCTGTGTGTGTGTGTGTGTGGTTGAAGGGGGGGGGGGCAAGAGTCTCAAGAGAGGGGAAGTGTGCGTGCGTGTGATTCAGACAGACCAGTGCGTCCTCCTCTTCCTCTTAGCATGCAGGTAGAGTCTGGACATGCTCGTGCCCGTGCGCGCGCGCGCTTTGGCTGGTGAAGGTGCCAAGAAAAATTCATATTTTACCGTAAAGACGGAGACACACTCAGCGGACCGCAGGAGAAACCCCATTACTAATATTAATGTGGCCGTTTATCGATCACCTTGATAGATTCCCCTCACACACACACAGAGTGGCGAACAGTGTGAGGTGGTGTGTGTGTTTCTGTTGGAGGGCAATCACAGCTCCAAAGACAGAGGTGATTAATTGAGGTGGCCTGATGTGAACGTTCATCCCCCCCCCGTGTGTGTATACCTGTCTCAGCACCTGGGTCTCTGGTGCCGCAGGCCGCCGGTGTGATGAGCCACAGACGGTTATCTGCATAGACAGACAGTGAGAGCTGACCACCAATCTGGTATCAGGATCGCTTTAGACTGGGATGTAGAAACGAGCCGTGCACACGACGGGGAGACAAAAGAACCTCAGCAGCTCGGGGATTTCTTTTAAATGGACGTAGCTTTCAATAAGAAGCCAGTGAGTCAGATGAGACAGTGTGATGCATCAGTGTCATCAGGAGGTGAACAGACCCAAACTGGGCAGCACTGGGCAGAAAAAAGAACTTAGAACAAATCAGAGCAGAGAACAGATTGGAACAAAGCGCTAAGCAGAGAACAGTTGACGGAAGAGAGGAGAACAGAACAGAGCAGCAGATCAGTGTCTCCAGTCGAGCGGCTGTAAGCCTGTAAATGTGATCAGAGTGGATCCGTCCCCTACATGCAGCTGCTGCAGCCTAATGTGTGTTTAGCCTGTTTGGACTCTTCCAGGTGTCGGCTGCATGACAGCTCTGACTGTCTGAGCGTCCTGATTCACTACACACACACACACACACACACACACACACACACACAAACAAATGCCAAGTACATCTCGGTGTGGTTGACCGCTTGTCTTTGGCCCTCTGTAATTACCATTCAGCACTGTACGTGTAGTAAGTGTGTGTGTGTGTGTGTGTGTGTGCGCGCACTGCTGTGATCCGACACTGTGCTCCTAGGAAGCGTGTTTCTCGCAGTCGATTCTTGAACAGCACTTTTGCTTGAGCTGAACATTTTTGCAGCCTGATCATGCAGGCACAGCAAGCAAAGCAGTTCTTGCACTGCCAGCACCTGTCCCATCTCCGTGCACTCTCCCTCTCTCACACACACACACACACACACTCTTTTTCTACCCCCCACACCCACCCCTCTGACACTCTTTTCTCTCAGATGAAAAGAGACAGGCTAAAAGACAGAGAGATGGAGGCAGCGAGAGACGAAGAAAGGAAGAGACAGCGGGGTTCAGTCCTAATCTGTTGACAAGAGGGGATGTTTGAGGATAAACAGAGGCAGAGCTGTGGCGCTCTGGAAGCACAGAGAGAAAGAGAGAGGGCCCCACTGGCTCTGGCCCCTGCCACCACAGCGACCCAGCTGGACCAGGAGCGATTGGCGCTTTACAACTTGATGCGCAGGTTTATTCCCGACGTGTGGGCTCCACAGGCTCCCAGGGTGTTTGCAGTTTTACTGAAAAAAGTTTCACCTTTTGTCCAAAAGACTTTCAAAGAATCCGAGTCCAGTTTCGTGCATCATCTGCCTCCAGACGTACACGAACTCCGGATCATGTCCTGAAATGAGCCGCAGGGGCTGTTTGTGAGAGAGCAAAGGTTGAACTTGGTTCCTGTGGACAGTCACAGAACCTTCTGGATAACATAACGTTCCGGAGGATTCACCACGAGCGAGTGGTGCCTCGGAGGTCTGACGACGCCAAACTGTCTCAGATCATTTCAACATTTACTGAACTCCACCAGCTCGTAGTGAAGGGATTCCTGATGTTTTCTGTTTAATCAAGAGTCACCAAATTCATCTGCTCTTCCTCACGCTGGCGGATTTGTTTTACCTCATGGGTAGATGAGAGAGATGATATCGTTCCCAGCTAATTCTGGCTGCAGGGAAACCCACAGAAGCATTTTTTTTAGCCACAGGGTAAAAATGTAAAAACTGACTCCCCCACATTGAACCACCTCTGCATCTCTGTGATTCTGAGGATGATGAATCAAACTGATTCATTCAGAAATCTAAGGAATGCTCCATATACACTTCAAGGAGACGTTTCCTTCCCAAATTCAGGTTCTGGATATTTGCAAAGCTTCAAAAACAAATCACTCTGCCACTCCTCCGTTCAGCCTCTGTCACTAATTTGAAGGGGAACGCACTGTTCTAGCGCGCTCGCTTCCCAGCACCTGCGTGATGTCATTATGACAGAGCGGTGATTTTCACAAACAGGTTAGCTCCTCATGTAATCGCCAGAGAAAGAACACAGTGAAATCCTGAGGGCCCTGAAGGTCTCGATCCCTGGAGTTAGCCTGAAACGCTCTAATGAAGAAAAACAGCTTTTAAAAAACAGCAGTGGACCAGAAGTGATGGAGAAATCTTGTTCTCCCGCTGCAGAGGAAAAACAACACTCGATACAATATTCATTAAAAAAATAAGCGCGCAGCTAACGTGGTTCATCTTCGCGGTGGATTTTCTCTGATGAGCATTTCTCGCATGAGCAGCCTCAGGACGAATCAAACCCGAGCCGCGGCCATTGCTCCCATACTGTACTGATGGTGCCATGAAAGCAAACATAAAAGGATGACTGACTCCGCCGCTCTAATTGGGCGGTAAAAAAAAATCCACTTGAATAAAAATCGTGGTGCTCTCAAATGAAGATAATTAAGGATGACGTGACAAGCGCTGTTTAAGAGCAGAGGTTCAGACAACAACAGTGTGTGTGTGTGTGTGTGTGTGGTCCCAAAGCCCTCCAGTACCTGACAGATCTGATATCCTTACAGCTCGGGAAGCGTAATCTGAGGTGACAAGCAACAGCAATTAAAACAGATAAATAAAATAATTGGCGCAATTTGCCGTCGCCTAACTCACAGCAACGACCCGATAATCTACTAATCTGCTTTGACGACAGAAGAAAACTCCCCCGACCTCCTCTGCACATGTTGATGTGTGTGTTTTCGAGCGTGAGTGTGTGTCGGTGTGAAAGACTGAGGAGTACGCAGAGCACAGAGCATCATGTGGTATCAGAAGTGACAGCCATCAATCTGCCTGATCTGTCCGCCTGAATAATGGAGGAGTAGTGGACACGGAGAGGAGGAGGAGGAGGAGGAGGGAGAGGAAGACAAAGAAAATGAGGGAGTGCATGAGAAGAAGACGAAAGGAAGAAAGGAATTCAGATGAGAGGTTGACAGAGGAGGAGAGAGTCAGTAAAGGACATGGGGAGGGGAGGAGAGGGGAGGAGGTGGAGGAGGATGGAGAGGAAAGGAATGGAAACCAGAAGGAGCTAAAAAAGGAGAGAAGGTAGAAGAAGGGGGTTTTAGGGAAAGGGGAGCAGGAAGGAGAGGAAGCAAGATGTTTGAGGCCAGGTCGATGTAGGAAGGTAATGAAGAGAGCAGACGGAGGAAAGGAGGAGAGCAAGGGAGCAGACGGAGGAAACAAGAGAGAGGATGAGGTTTGAGTTTGGAGGGAGGAAAGGGGGGGATTTGGAGAGGAGGAGAGAAAAGGAGAACGAGAGCAAAGCAGAGATTTATGGGGGATGACACCAGGGAGTGGGAGAGGAGAGGAGAACGAAGGGCAGAGGGAGGAAAAGGATCGGGGAGCAGGAGAGAAAGATGATGGGAGAAACAGGAGTTAAAGGCAGAAGATGAGTGCATGAGTGGAGAGAAGGAGGTCAAGAAAGAAATATGTGGAGGAGGACCACAGACGAGTGGAGGAGGACAGCAGATGTTTGAGAGCTCAGAGGAGGAGGAGACGATGCAGAGAGAAGAGGAAGAGGAGGAGAGCATCGTTGAGAACAAGGGAGCAAGAGACAGAATGTGTGGGACGAGAGGAGGAAAAGAGAACGAGAGAATGTGGAGGAGTGAAGGAAACAATATGGAGTTTGAAGGGAGGAGTGAGGGGATGAGGGCTGGAGCAGAATTTGGGAAGAAGGAAAAGAGGGGATTTGGAGAGGAGAAAAGGAGGACGAGAGCAGGGCAGAGATTTATGGGGGATGACACGAGGGAGCGGGGAAATAAAGGTGGAGATGAGGAAATTGGAGGAGGAATGAAGGAGGGAAGACAGGGGGATGAAATGCTAATGAGGGGGAGGCAGGAGAGAGGGATGGCATGAGATGCAGTAAAGTGTGGATGAGGAGGAGAGAAGGAAGGAGCAGAGATTTATGTGGAGAGGGAGAAACAGCCAGGCCTATTATAGATGGGACTCTCCTGGGAGAGCAGGTCCTGGAGCTTTCCAGGCATTTCCAGAGCTGCACGCTGCAATGCACAGAGCGCCGCCCTCAGAGTCCCCAGCCCGGGGAGGATAAATACGGCGGGCCCCTTCCACGCTGCATGCGTATTCAATAAAAGTGATAAAAGGCTGGAAGCAACCCTTAGCTTCAGTGGGAGGGAGAGCGAGGAACCGAACTGGCCACCCTCTCCAAGGAGGAGCGTTCAAAGCGGCTCAGACTACAAACGCACCATCAGCGTAAACGTGTCTGCTTTTATACGAGAGGAGTCAACACAAAGGTCTGCGAGATCAAATGATCAGTGTGGAGGTAGTTTGTGTTCCAGGCTTCTCTCTGTTTCTTTGTCTGCCTGTGTTTTCCCTCGCTCCCTCGCTCCCTCGCTCTCTCTCGGCGACTCTCATGCGTGGAGGAGAGAGAGAGAGAGAGAGAACAATTGAATGGGCCTCCCACATAAAATCCATTCAGAGGCATCTTGAGGAATGAGAATGAGAAATTGTCCGACGCAGTGAATCAAATCAATCTGATCCATTACAAGATCACTATCAGAAGGTTTTCCCCTTTGTCTCTGCCCTGGATTATGCGTGCTGCTGGATGAGTGTGTGTTTCTACATGTGTGTTTATTCAATACCTGACGTAGCACCATGTCTCATGCACTCAATGGAACAGTTACTCAGTTAACTCATGTGATTACTTGAACGACGGATTATCGAATTAAAAATTTGCCAGTTGTTGGAGCTCAGCGATAAATCTGAAATCCACGTGTGCGCGGCCCGAGGGTCGGAGACGAGACGTCAGCACTGGATCATCAGCGTCCATCGTTGTCTCTCTCACCTGGAAAATAATCTCAGAGCAGGAAATCAATAGTGATAAAGATGAAATCCCAGAGATCAAGTGTCGTTCAGGAAAAGGGGCTTGGCCAGCGAATGCACCATTTGGGTGATTCCAGATGGTTTAATTGTCTTTAATTCATATTGTTAGACAAAGTTTTTTCTTTTGCCAAACTAACCAAAGTCCTTAAAGACCAACATGGTCTCCTTCTGCATCACCTGTCCCACCTGTCCTTCAGGGGACACGCTGTCCAATAATATACAGTCAAGGTCGAGGACTTCGGCCTCCACCTCCTCATTTTAAACTATGCACATTATTAGGTTGTTTCATCCTCATATGACGAGGCAGATACTAAATTCCATTAAGACTTAATATCTTATTCAAACTGAAGCTGGAGCTGAAGGGAAAAAACTTTTACTCTGTAAAACCCGATGCATGAAGATCCTAATCCTAATTTGTCACAGCCTACAGATCCACTGGCTCCACTTTCACTTAATTTAACATTTAGCCCTCTCCAGTGTCCCCGTGCACGGAGGCTTTTCCAAACTTATTTCCCTTATCAGAAACTGAACTTGTGTAACCAAATGATTTCGTTGCACGGGCGCCAATTTCCTTTTTATTTCCCGTTTGAAGTCTCTGGGTATCCCTCCGTTCCTTATGTTTCTTCCTCTGGTGGATCTGAAACGGTGATAAAAAGAAGCGGCAGCGACTTAAAGATGGAGATGGACAACATGATTAGGGATGATGAAAGCTGGTATCCATCACCACCCACTCTGTTTGTGTTTCCATCCTCCCTCCGTCTCTCTGCCTGTTCCTCCTCTCTCCCCTCTTATGTTTTAATGTAAGTCGATAACTATCAGGAGCTGATAACACCCTGGGCTCCGCTCGGCTTGGTGAGGCTCGATGAGGCGAGGAGAGCGCGAGAGCGAAGTTGGGTGAGGTGGTGAAGTGTGTGTGTGTGTGTGTGTGAGTGTGTGTGTGACACTATCTCCCCTCAGTGAAGCCCAATGCGCTCGGGTGCAGGAGATAAGGCAGCAGCTCTCAGCGGTGGCGTTGAAGGGGATGACGTCACCGCTTGTCTGTCAATCCCGTGGCGGTAAATGAAGTTATGATGTCACAGGTGGAGATTAGGACAGAATTCGATTTGTCTCAGCTTCACAAACAAGACGAGACAGGATCAGTGAACTAACACGTCTGGAAACCAAAGAACCTGGGGCAGCGTCAGTCGAAGGTGTCGTTGGTCCAGTTTGCTATTTAAATATCAGGTGAAGGGTAGTGAGTCATCTTTACATCCCTGAATCCTGGAAATGAAGTGGAGAGATTTCAAAATGTCACCCATGAAAAAGGCCTCATGTCACTGGAAGAGGAAACACAAGCCTGGTTTGAGGATTAAAATCCCAAGAGGTGAAATGATAACTTCAGGAATAAGACTGATGGTTGTAGTCGTGTGTGTGTGTGTGTGTGTGTGTGTCCGTGCGGAGCCGCAATAAATGAGAGTGGGTCTGCTACGACCCAGATGGGGGGTGTAAAAAAATGGAAGAGGAAGCAGAGAAGCAAAAGCGAGTGTGTGGGGGGAGAGCGAGAGAAAAAGATAATTTCTTAGCTCTTCTTTTAAATAAGTCTGTTTCTATAGCAACCATCCAACCAGCCGCTGGAGAGACAGAGCGAGAGGAGAGAGAGAGAGAGAGAGAGGAAAGTGGGGGTGCACCAGAGAGACAGACGGAGGGAGACAGAGAGAGAGAGAGAGACAGAGAGCGTTACCATAGCAACGGAAGAAGAGGGAGGAAAAATGACTTGGAGAAACTTAAAAAAAAAACATATAGGAAGAAAAGGAAAAAGCGAGATAAGCAAAGGAGTGAATTTACAGCGGTATCTGGCCAGTTCTGTGCGAGTTAATTAAAAATGTGATTAATTACTCATCGCTCGTTGGAGAGAGAAGAGTGATTATTTTACTTTAGTTCAGTCGTGTGAAGAGGGGTCGCTCACGTCCAGGATGCAAAACTCTTTCCTATATGACGCTGAATTAGAGTTGGAGCAGAGCACGGAGCGGCAGAGGCATATTTCAGTCGCTCGAGATAAAAATAAAATTAAAAAAATCTGCTGCCTTTTAACGAGATAATGAAGTCGTTAATTCAGAGCGCAACAAACTTGTGCGTGACGCTGTCCCGGTTCAACCATCAGTGGGAAAGATGAGCTGCTGTGTTAGACAATTAAAACCTGATGATTATACTTTGATAAAAACTAAAAAGATCTTCTGATTTTATCATTTAATGTAATATGGATGTCTTAGATATTTATTGAGCTTTAGTTTAATTTCTTTGTCATGGTTTAAAAAATAAATAAATAGTAGTAATCAGAATTTACTGATACAAAGTATTTGCTCTGGGTTTCTAGTTTTTAAAGGGAATTGAACCAGTTGAAAAACTAGACGTGAAATGTGAAACAGAAAAGGTGATTTTCTATAAAGAGTTGTTGAGGGACCATCAACAGCTCGTTCAGCTCTGCAGGAGGTGACAGGCTCAGGTCATTCTTGGATTTAAACACTAAAGGTCAAATATTTGACGTCTGTATCTTAATATGCACGCTAATGGTGTTTCACTGGGACCGCCCCCCCCCCCCCCTCTTAAAAACCACAAATTTCTCGGGGCCCCCCCCCCCCCCCCCCTCTTAAAAACTACAATCACCTGACTGCTCAGCGCTGTAGATGTGAAGTGAGCGAGGGGCGCTGGGATATACAGGGAGGCTGTGCTGTGACAATATTGGCTTTGGCTGCTGCCTGATTGTTCATTCTCAGCTCTTGACCACACATGACCTCCATCGCTATGTGGAGAGGGCGAACACTGGGGGGGGGGGGGGGGGCTGGGGGGGGGGGTTGGGGAGGGAGAGAGAGAGAGAGAGAGAGAGAGAGAGTTGATTGGGAGTCCCAGAGTCCAGACTGCTGACCACAGAGGCCTCGATCTGCTCCCCCAAAAGCTCTGAAGCTACCTGATGATCCTAAATAAGAGCCGACGGGGGTCACGGGGGTCACGGGGGGGGGGGGGGGGGCGGGGCCCAAGGGCCCCCGGGGGGGGGGGGGGGGGGGGGGGGGGGGGGGGGGGGGGGCAGTGCCCAAAGTCTTCATCCTATAAACGGATTATATTCAGTGTGTGTGAGTTGGGAGTGATGGACAGAGTGAAGGAGCTGCTAATCATTTTTAATTTACCTTTCATAGCTTGGCTAAAAATGTGTTTTTAAACGTGATCTTTTAGGAACGGTCCTCTCGTCCTCTCGTGAGCGTGGGTTTTAATCATGTCCTCTGTCAGCGGTGCACGGTGAAGACTGTACAGCAGATGAGGAATTTATTCCCAGCAGCTTTGAAGGAAACCTCGGTTTGATACGAGGCCGTGTCGTTAAGGCTGGAGCTGGGATAAATGTCATCGCGTTACTGCCTCGCCGGAATGTGGAGAAAAGAATAAACCTGATCATAACGAGGCTCACGAGAACCAGAACATGACGCAAGACGTCAACTTCACTCTCATTTTACCTTCACTGCATAACGTCATAGTACATCTCTAGATAACACTGTAGTACATCTTTTCTTTTATAGCAGGTCTGAACTCATAAAGTACCACGTTGAAATGTTTTATTGTGTAGTATATTTGTATAATAGCATATCTGCGTTTTGTCATCTTTCCAGTTCCATTGCAGATTAGAAAGTAACACAAGTGTGAGTACACAGTAAAACACCATCTGTGTACTCTTTGTGTTTTTCTGACCTGAACACCATGAAGCTTAAAATCACAACAGCGGGCGGAACATGATTAAGATTTGAATTACTTTAATCCAACTTCTCTCCATTGTTGTAAAGTTTGGGTGCGGGTGTGCGACCTCACAGTGAATCTGTTCCGTCGTTACAACGCCGTGCCGAGCGGGATGAAATTAATGGGGTTTGGAAACAAAAGGTTTGGAGAAAGATTTCCAGACTACCCCCCCCTGCAATTATTTCACCCCTTGTAGTCAGTCTCCCTGTTTGGAAAGGAATACACATCTTTCCGTCTCGTCTATTTTTTTCCCTCTCGAGTTGAAAGGCGAAATCGCAGGAAGAAGAAAGGCGGTGTCTTCGGTGAAGCCTGTAAACACCTGCTGGCGTCGGGCTGCGGTGATGATGTGCTCCACAGTCACATGCAGAACTTCGTCGGGGTGATTATTCTCCATGAGGAGCGCTCGTTATAATGAGACGTAAATTCCGGGCCAGTTTTTCTGCATAAATTAACCTTTTTTTGCGTTGAGCTTCAGACGCTCATCAGACATTTTCTCTTCCTCTGCTTTTTATGGGCCGCGGCTGTGTGGTGAGTTCTGCCCGGCAGATAATGAGCAGAACATCGTCATTTGAATTCTGGCTGAGCCCACACAGGACAGCTGTCTATTTTAAGCTATAGCTGCTGGCCAGCAAACCATTAGCCTGTTTTACACCGATAGCAAATAGCCATCAGGCGTAAATGCACGCCAGTTAGCCAACAGCCATCTGCCGCGCGCTGCAATTACGCTGCTTTAAAGTGCTGTTGGAAATATAGTAATTATGAGTTGAGCGCGCATTAATGACCCAACACAATAGTGAATGTGGCCGGGACCGGGGAGGGTTCCATGATACCTGAGCGTCACAGTCTGTGAAGTGGCTTTGTGGAGGCTCTGTGAATACCGAGGTGGGGCTGTTTTCTAAAGAAGAGTAAAACTACTTCAGTGACAGTTTCACTTTCAACAGTGTCCAAAAGCAGTTATGCACAAAATTACATCTCCGCGCTGCGAGCTCAGCTGCAGCGGCTCCCGCTCTTGATGAGCTTTCAGAGCAGCGGGCGCCAACTGGAGGAGCAGGTTCGCCATTAGCGGCTTCCAGCTTCCTGCGCCGTTCACGTTGTGTTCAGTGACAGTGGGCTCATTGAGGCCGCCGCTCGCGCTCGCTGTAAATCCACAGGCGTCGCTCGGCGGCTCCGTCCCTGGCAGCGACGGCGGCGCATCCAGGTCAAGCAAGTCGTCTCGTTTCGTCACATTCTGCCACGAGCCTTTTTCGCATCCACGACGCTCTGATTAAGTGGAACAATAGTTGCAAATCTGCTGGCGTGTTTGCTGAAGAGTAATTACGAGCGTCTGATAAGCGTTCTGGGGAAGTTTCCCAGCAACATGATTTCCACCGAGGCTTTATCTCAATTGGATGTGATTGTCTTTGTCGAATTGGCTCAGCCATGATCCTGGAAACTGGCCTTTTCTCACACACATGATAAGACAACAGATTGCCTTGTGCGCCGTCCAACCAAGAATAATGCTGCAAGCTGTAATAATTTACACCATCCATCAGGGCTTCTCCACAAATACATGCCTCCTTCATCTCAGAGATAAGGCCGCCGCACGCTGCCCATGTCTGGGAATAGTGCACGCCATGTCAGAGGCTCTAATTGGCCACGTGGAAGCGGGCTCGGTCTCACACAGGACGCATCATACAACATAAACACGCTGATGCAAATCAGGCCGTCGCACTTCATGGAGATAGGAAGTGGGGGGGGTATGAAGAACGAGGTTTCCCACTTTCTTAATGTGTCTTTTGTGTTGTTTGTGTTCCGTGGGGGGGGGCTTCCCCTCTCTCAGGATCCCTCCGTCTGTGTTACCATGGGGACGGCATGCATCCTATATCTCTCCCTCTTAACCCCCACCAACACCACCTCCTCGCTCTTTTCCCTCTCTCCTTTACTCACTGGTTTCGGTGTTACCATGGCGACACACGTCTGTCTCATCTCTGCCTGCTACCTGTTTCACATGCGGCCCTCCTCCTCCTCCTCCTCCTCCTCTGGGTCAGCCTCCTCATCTGTCTGTTTGTCCCTCGCTGTGCGTCTCTTTGTTTACTCTTTGTTTGTCTGTTTTTATGTATTTGTCCTGCGTCCGTCCCCTCCCGTCATGTGTTTGCTTTCTTTGCCTCTATTTCTCTCCGGCTCACTGGCTGCCTGTCTGGCCACCAGGCTTTTCCACCTCTAATCTCCTCCTCTCCTCTTTCTGCTCTGCTGCTCGGTTCTGTCGTTCTCCCAACATCACCCCCCCTCTCTCTCTCCCGCTCTCTCTCTCTCTCTCTCTCTCTCTGTATGTATATCTTTTCTCTTTCACCCCCTGACTCGTTTATTTGCTCCCACATCAAAACACCACGCTCCATCCATTGAATGTCACCGGGAACACACAGTATAAAAAACAAAAAAAAAAAGCAAGCAAGGGAGGGATTTAGGTAATTTTTGCAGACAGCAGCTGTTGCTATGGCGACACAACTTTTGGATTTGCTGGGGAATGCGAGGGATGAATAGAGGGATCAACGGAGGGAGAGAAAATGTGTGAGGGTTGAAAAAAGAAAGGTTGAGAAAGAAAGAAAGGAGAAAGAAGGCCGTGTGTCTCTGGTCCGTCGTGTTGGACATCCACGCGCTTGTTTCCTGTCTTCAATAATTCATTTAGATTTTATGCTGTCGATCAGTTTGTACGCGCGGAGCCTGGTCCCCCCCCCAAAAAATCTCAGTTTGGATATGAAACCGTCGGCTGCGTGCTAATGCAGGTAGAAGCGCACTTCATTAAGCTTTCAGTGGCACACGCTGACCTTGCTTTGTTCTGCCTCGACTCCACTTTTAACCCTGACAAAGACACACAGCCATCATCAGTCAGAAAAATACAGAGAATTACCACAGAGCCCTCCCTCCCTCCTCCCCCGTCATCAACTGTTGTTCCTCTCTGTCTGTCACTTCCTTCAAAGGGGGAAAATCAGATTGTGGATGGAGCCTCCTCCCCCCGTGTGCGTTTAGGGGAAACACATTTTATTATAATACGCGTTGGAATATTCAAAGTAGGCAGGCAGGGGGGTGATGAAGGAGACGAGCCGGTGGGTATTGATGTAGAGCTGTGGAATTAGCTGCGCAACTTCTATTGATTCAAGCTGTGAGGACTGGAATATGAAACGTGTGGGGGGGTGGAGTGCAAAAGACCTTATCAATGAACTTGGGGAACGAAAGAGGAAGAAAAACCAGATTAACAGTCAGCGGAGAATTGAATTAAAGGGAGACAGAAGGAGAGAGTGGGTGCAGAAAGAAAAGGAGATTACGAAGCAAGACAGAGGAGGAGTACGACTAAAAGGAAGAGGGAAGAAAGGACGAGCACAAAGAGCGCGAGGAAAGGAAAAGAGAAGAAGAGAAACATGATGAATGAACCGGGTGGAAACGTGTAAGAACAGAAAGATCAAATGAACGGAGGAGCGAGGGAAGAGGGCACAGAGGTCAGGGCTCGCCGCCAGTGGCACTTTAGCCCGGAGACGCCACGCTGCAGTAAACCTTCCACTCCTCGACACCGCCAATTATTAAAGGGAGGACAAAGTTGACAAATGTCAGAGTTTACGTTTCATTACGGGAGGCCAGGGGGTGGAGAGAGTGGGCGACAGAGGAGGAGGAGGAGAAGAAGAAGGGAGAGAGGGAGGAAATGCCATGCATTCCATTAAGTGGCCGGAGAAAAACCACAGAGAGAGAGAGAGAGAGAAGGAGAGGGAAGGAAATGAGAGAAATACAGGAAATGGAGGAGGAGGAGGGGGCAGGGATTAGACCACCGTATAGAAAGACAGATAGAGAGGAGGGGGGGGGTGTAGGCAAAGGAATGAAGAGCTCAATTCATCACTGTGCTGAACTGGGTCCTGACCTTTGAGAACAGAGTTAATGTTAGACACGGCAGCACTTAACATTCTAATGGCCTCTGTGTTTGTTCTTCAGCTGTAAAGCCGGAGCCTCACATTACGTCCGTCCACTGTTCTCGGAGCTTTACAAGCCTCTCGCTTGGATAATAAGTTCCTGCGGGAGAGCAACATAGCGATCAGGAGAGATGAGGCTCGCCTAAATGTGTTAAATGATCCCAAACCCAGAGAGCTGAGGCGCGTTGCCTAGTCCTCTGAGCCGGGGGTGATTCCTCCCTGTCCGACATGAGCAGAGAACCACAGTTTTTCAGGTTTTACCTGCACAGAAATCTCCCAGTGCTCTGATCTTTCTGACCTGCTTCTAAAGATTTGCTGTCACAGCAGCTGGAGTGCTACACGGGGAAAGTCAGGGGAGTCAAATGGTATTGATGGACAAACACATTAGCTGAGTCCAACCGTGGGACGAGGGAGGGACCCATCACGCCATCGGCTGCAGCTGCCCGCAGGTAGCGTGAGAAGAGGCGGAACACATAGATGAGAAATGCATCGACTTTTATCTCGATTCATTTGCACATCCTGGTAGAGGACAGAAACAACGACAGAAAACTTTGTGTGGAGAAACATCTGACTCTAGTCTAAGCTGATTTCTCATCAGACGATAGGAGGAGTCTGTCCAGAAGGTTCATTCAGCTCGCAGTGAATCCTGGGAAAGGCGAAGGACGGTCGTTGAATGGACGCATTTGATCAGAGGACTCTTTATTTGTTGAGTGTGATATGAAGGTAGATAAAGTTGCAAGGGCTGAAACTCTGTAGAAAGTGAAGTAGAGCTCAAACTAAAAATGAAAATGTGTTTGAATTACGAGTGACATTTATCAGAAATAATGAAAGGTACAAGGTTAAAAGCAATTACAGTAGCAACAATCCAATTATTTACCTCCGGTATAAATTTCTGAACCCAAACACATTCTGTAAAAGTGTGTTTATATTTGTTGAGAGGCATCACTGCAGTGCACGACCCTCCTAATAGGCTTTTCACAAGTGATACAGAATGTATTCAAACCAGAGGCTGTTTGAAATGTTTTCATTTGAACTATTAACAGTTTTACTCATGTTAACTTCTGTGAAAAGAGTATTTTATCAAACTTTAATCAATGAGTCATCAGTGACTTCATTTAGAAGTTAGTCCAGAGAAGGTTGTCCCCCGACTCTGCAGCTGCTCTGAACTTTGCAGAGGTTTCTAATGATTTTTTTTCCGTAAGTGTATCGGGTGCAGTCGTTTTCAATAAACCATGCACACACACACACACACACACATCCCCAGACCGCAGACAGACACAGTTTGTGACCAGCAGCAGAACAAAGTGAAGCATTTAGCAGCTCAAGAGCCAGAGTCCTCCCTCAGGAGTCGGTGGAGACTCAACGCGGAGCTACAAGAGAGTGAATATTGGACTTGCATTCATCAAGTGGACACTAACACGATAAGGAATGAATGATAATGTCGCAGGCCAAAGAGCTGGGTGTGCAAATGAGCTGTTTGTTCCCCAGTTCCTGAGGTGAGCTTGGATGTGCAGCAGGGTCCTGAGCCCTCTGTGGCCCGCGTATGATCACAAATAAATACCAATATGGATGAATGATATTTGGTCATAATAGGGTCTGTAAGAGTCTGAACCTCAGGAGCAAGGAGCTTAAGAGCAAGACAAAATATTCACAAGGCAAACTTTAGAGAACTGTGAGACCTCTTAAATCAACGTCTCTCCTCTGAATCGATGGTCCTCAGGTCCAGTGGAGCTCCGCAGGTTTCCTATAGAAGTGATTTCACCTCCTGGTAGCTGCTGTGATACGCTTCCTGCTCCAGAGGAAAGGAGGAAGAGGATGTTTCTTTTTTTTATTTAATCGTCGCTGTAGCGCCGCAACAATTTCCTGGTAGGATTGAGGCCAGGATGAGTCAGAATGAGCCTTGAACAGATTCCAGTGATAGTCCTGGTGCAAAGAGGCTCATCTGCAGCCGATTCTGAGAGCACGGCCGGGGCTGGTTTGAAGTGTTTGGATGCCGTGAAGCAGTCTAAACTTTGTTGAACTACACAAGGAATCACAAATACTTGAATCGTATTGAAGGATGCAGTCATGACATTACTCCATTTTGGATTTGACTCACCATAAACTGCGCTTCGACACCAGTTGGTGAAGAATCCGAGGACTTAGAAATGACAGACGAGCAGATCTGAGTGGCGTGTCCCCGCAGGACGAGCACGGTTGATTTTGTGTCTGTTTGTTTTAGCGGAAAAAGAAAGACAACAAAACCTGCCTGGAGTCTGATTGAAGCGTGACGCGCGTTTGAGCCGCGAGAGAAAGCCAGCGATTTGTGATTCATGTCTTTGAGCGCCTGATGTCTGGGGAGTTCGACGTATGTGAAGGGGATTGTGGGTAAACACTGTACCAGGTTTGTTCTGTGGCGATGAAGTGCACGAGAACACTCACGGTCTCAACGTAGCAGCAGACAAGGTGACACACAACTGGCTGTTAACTAGTGAACTCATTATTTTGTATTTAACTAGTTTCTTGGTTCCGTTTCTGATGAGGCTAGTTTAGGGAACACAGAACATTTGTTTTCTCTATCACATGCAAAGAAATGCACACGCATGCCTCTGCAGAGCGAGCACTTTGACTGTGTGTGTGTGTGTGTGTGTGAGAGGCTGCTTCCCTGCTGATAGTCCTGTGACTGAGATATCCTCCCTCCAGCCTCCTCCTTATCTTCCTCCACCTCCTTCATACTTTGTCTAATGAAAAACCTTCTGCTCTAAACACACACACACGCACACACACACACACACACAGTCAGAGAGAGATGCGCTGATAGACCCACACCAGCATGTGCAGCACTGGCGTGAAACCAAAAAGAAAGTACACAAACAGCCTACACAATGAGAGTGAACCAGAGCGACTGAGAATGTCTGCTGACATGAACATATACATCTGTAAGACACACACACACACACACACACACACACTTGTCCCATGGCTCTGCATGTGGGAGCGAAGAGCCGCCTTTAAAAAGCGAGTCCTCCGGTCCAACTCCACAGAGATCGCTTTCATTTCCCTCCTCCCTCCAGCAGTCGGTCACAAAAACAAGATTTTCTCACTGATGATTTTAGAGTAAAAGAGGCGAATGAAAAATTCATCAAATTGGAAGCGAAGGCCAGGCTGGTGCTGGTGTCGCTGCACTGCGAGCGTGCACGTCTCCCTCCCAGTCCGGGGTGAGTCAGGACTTTAAGGTTAGGATACGGTTCGGACTGAGTGAGCGAAGACAGAAGCACGAGTGGGTTCATGTGCACGAGTGTGTGTCGGTGTGTGCAACAAGAAATGGAACTGATGCATCTTTTCTGTGTCACTGCTAATGTCACATGTCGCAAGAACCTCCAGGGGGCTGCACACACACACACACACACACACACACAGCGATCATACAGGACACAAGTCATTATACATATGGTGCACACACTCATGCACTTAGCACACGTCTACAGCACTCATACACACATGCATGCACATGAGCACACATGGACTCGTATCTCTGTGAGGACCCTGAGCAACCGACGGCCCTTTAAAGGTGCTTCACACACGCACACGCTTCGTGTTCCTCCTCTGAATCACAGCAGTTTAAACTCAACCCATCCCCAACACGTATCTGCTGTTGGAAGAAAGTGGAGAGAATCAATTGTGCTTGTCATAACATCGAAAAAACACACATGGACCCTTGTGTGTGTGTGTGTGTGTGTGTGTGTGTGTACACACTGATGCGGAGGAGCAGAGGTTGACCCCAGGCTACCGGTTAATTAAAACTGTTCCAGAGGAATGAGGGAGGGAGGAAGGCAGGGGGAGAAATAGAGAGGGAGGGAAGGAAAACACAGAAAAAGAGAGAGAGAGGTTTTCTAACGTTGGACAAGTTTTATTAAATCAAGAGTGTTAGGTTGGTCTCTGACAAACTGATATCTGATATAAAGACATAGATTTTGGTGTGTGTGTGTTTACATTGTCATCATGTCTCTCTAGATGTGTGTTTGTGCAAGTTTTTTGGTTGCCAGGCTGCTGGGTCTGGGCAAAAGAGCGAGTGTGTGTCAAGAGGAAGAGGAGGAGGAGGGGGGGGGGGGGGGAGCAGGGTGTGTGTCAGGGGTATTGGGGTTCGCAAGAGGAGGAGGAGCGAGGAAGAGTGAAAAGCCTAGATTGAAGTTTGGTCTGTTTGTTCTCTCCCCCCTGTCCCACTTACACGTCCCCTGAGGAGCCCGGAGACGGAAAGCAGGCTGATGTGTTAGTGCACGTTCATAATGTGTGTGTGTGTGTGTGTGTGAGTGCATGTGCGTGTGACACAATCTCGAGGAGAGAAAAAAAATGGAGCCAAAAAAGATCAGGATAAACAGATAAACAGACGGATTGAAATAGACAGACTGACAGCGAGACGAGGGGAGACGAGAGAGAGGAGACGGGAGCTGGAGAGGGCACAGAGATGAAGTCAGTGGGAAATGAGTTCAGAGCAAAAGGAAATCATACACACAGCAGTGCACGTGCACGCACACACACACACACACACAGAGACACAGACAGACAGCAGCATGGAGTGATTGACAGGGACCGACAGACACGCCTACAGACTGAAAAAAGGATGAGTGGAGGAGCGAGTGACGGAGGGAAGACGCGAGGAGAGAGAGAGAGGGAGAGAGAGAGAGAGACGCAGTGATCCACAGCTGGACACAAATCGAAACAGACAGCAGAGAGACAAACAAAAAGACAGACGGAGGGACGGACCGAGTGTCCTCGTCTGCTCCGTCCGGCGCCGTGTGTCCGACGGTCACGGTTAAAGTGAACGACGTCGGCTCCTGTCGGCGTTAACAGGGAGATCACGGGCCTTTTCTGCTGCTCTGGTCTTAATGGACAAACAAGACAGGAATTTCATAGAAGAGATTTTTAAAACAAGAGGAAGTTGGAGCCCAGAAACTGGATTTAGAAATTTTATTTGGATCTGCACCAAATAAAACACGTTTCTCCTGGGCAGAGGTCATGATAATAATATTAGCTTCCATGCCGTCGGGAAGTGTCGTTATTGATTCAGCCCACACAGTTCTGTGTGAAGCTGTAAACGGGTGTTTTAGTTCCCGTGGTCGCTGAACTTACCTTTTCCATCTAAGCTCCGCCCAGTCACTTTTACTGCCTCCTAAACTTTCTGTAGCAAGATGGTGGCAAACCCTGCAATATGGCGTCGCTGAGGCCAGAAGGAGAGTTCCCGCCCACTCTAAATTTCATCAGCAGAAAGTAAAACTTCATCCGAGGGAAATCTGTGCAGCAGTTTGAGCTCCGTCAGTCTGTCTTTGCTGTGAGAGGCTGCAGCTGCTCCGGGGGAGGAGGAGGAGGAGGAGGAGGAGGAGAAAGTGCGGGGATCCAACCTATTACCTTTAATGCTGCCCCTGAACCAGATTTCTGCTGTGATTGACAGACAGGGCCACATGTAGACTGTTCACGAACACAAAGATTGAAAGGTTAAAGGTGCAGAGTGAAGGATGTAGTGACCCCTAGTGGTGGAGTGTTGTGTTGCAGCCGAAGACCTCACCCTCCCTGTCTGAGGGTGAGGGTTAGCCTTACCTTACCAATTGATCCAGTTTATAAAGGCAAACATGGCTGCCTCTGTAGACGGGACATGTAACCATGTGATCCAAGTGATAATTGGAATTTTCTGTGACATGAATAATGAGGATGATTGATCACTGTCTCAACACGCGTCTCCTGAATTAGGCAACAGGCCTGGACTGGAGCGACTCCCTGAATTACACCTCCATCTAAAACATACAGGAAGTGACGCACAAGTCGTGAACCCCCCCACCACCACCCCGCCCCCCCTCTCTTTTTCCCCCGCAGACTTTACTTACATTATTTGCAGGAGTGAGATCAGATCTTCAAAGTCTGTAGCCGCTGAGGTATCTTGCACTTACATCAGAGAAATGAAATGATAAATGTTGGATGCTGCCGGCCTGTGAAGTTCTGACAAGCAAAAAAAAGAGAACACGCGGCCTCCAACGCTTGGCTTTGGCAAGTTCTCACAGCCGCTCTGTGCAGCTCTATTATATCAATGCATCCGGAAACGTAGGGAGTGTGAGGATAAAAAAAACCCGTCAGGCAGGCGCTGCGGGAAGGGGGCAGGAATTTTAAGTGAATTTTTGAGATGCAGGGAAGAAAATAAAATGCAAATGAGGTGTGTTCCTGTCAGCGTTGAAGGAAATCAATTGAATTTCCACACGGACTTTCAGGAACAGATTTCTATTTGGGAACTTGTTATCGTGCTCTCGTGTCCGAGGGCGTAAGTGATATTTCATGCTTTCGTTTTCGAGATGGAAATCAGGCGACGCACTCTGCATACTGCGAGCCGCTGACCACGGCACGCCCCACAACACGTGCGCCTCTTTTTGACAAGGAGGTCACGGTTTACCCAGAACCTCTCACAACAAATTCCTTAACCTGCGGACCTTTCTTTCTTGCTTCCTTTTTTTGGGGGGGTGAGCATAAAACTTGACATTTACATCCAGTTTTGTTTTAGTCATTGGACGGCCGGCCGGCTCCGGCTCATGCAGCGTTACTGCACGACTCCATGAAAACTCTCATCGACAATTAGATCAAACCGCAGGAACATCTCATTTATGCGGCAGCGGAGGCTCGGGGTTTTATTTGTCGTCATTAAAATGAAAGAATCCTCAGCCCCGTTTGCAGCGGAGCCTTTTTGTCCTGGTGCTCATGAGGCTGCGCCGATGTTATTTCTCTCTCTTCACTGTTTCACTTCACAGCAGAATCTCATCTCCTCTGCCTCAGCGGAGTTCACATCACCAATTCTTATTGAAGGGGAAATCGCACAGCTATTGCCGAGCGAGGTCGTTATTTGGATAATGACTAATCTGCTCCCGACTTAGTTCCATTCCTCTGATCTGACGTCCAGGTTGGAGTCAGAGGATGTGGCTAATGATGTGGCAGCAGTGTCTGGGAATGGAGAGTGTATACACACACACACACACACACACACACCCATACACACTCATTTATAAGTTACTGCTGTAATTTAGGTACTTATGTGTGTCACACAAACATTTGACATTAACACCATGAGCTTCATTTAAATGTCCATTGAGATAATAACATGTGTTCTACATTATCCCAGTATGTAATTTAAAGATATAATAGATCATCTATCTATCTATCTATCTATCTATTTGTCTTCAGTTGCGTTATGTTCTGTTCAGTCTCTTCTGTAAATCATGCGACACACGACAAAGTAAGACTCGTAATCAACCAGGTAAATTCATTGAGTTCAATGATAAACTTTGGATCTGATCCTAGATGAGAAAAAGGTTTTCGCTCTGCAGAAGCTAAACTTTAAATCAAATGATTTTTTCCCCCCGTAATATATAAAAAAGAGGAATTCTCACATCGCTTCACTCACATAAAATCACCCGACTGCAGCTCTGCATCAGCTTTTTTTTTTTTTTTTTACCACCTTTTATTTTAGGTCTCTTGCACATTTATAAAAATAAAAAAGTGCCTGGCTCCCTCAGTTCTCTCACCTCAGTTGTCCCGCCATGCAGCTGCAGCAGCGAGCAGCTGTTTTCAGCAGAGACGCGGCTTTGACGCGCCCGCCGCTGGTGGAGGTGCAAACCAAAACAAAGCCGAGGGGAAGAGAATACCTGGATCTCTCAGCTCAGGTGAACGAAGAGATATATAGAGATATAACTTAAAAATAATAATAATATAAATAAATAAATAAATATTATCGAGGACCTCACAATCATTGGTCCCCAGAAAGTTAGAAAGCAGGGAAACACACATCCTCATCCATCCGTGCACTCAGTCTAATTTTTATCGAATGTGGCGTTCACAGCATTGACGTGCTCACTCATACGCATTCACTCTCACATGCACCAAAAAACCCACGCTGACAAACACCACCCCCACCCTCACACACACACACACACACACACAAACGATTCTACCCTGCCGTGGTAGCCCCATACTGTTTTTTTAATAATAATAATAATTCAACAGTTTTAATGTTTCAGTCACATCACATGCACTGTGTACCGTGTGCGTGACCCCTCTGTCTCGTCTCACTGAGCCCCTCGGTCCGGAAAGGCGAGCGGCGTTGCTTAGTGTCACTCGGCTGGAAGTCAGACGCTAAGTGAAGCTTGAACCCACAACCTTATAATTTATAACATGTGAGCTGTGTTACTCACAGCGTGGTGAGCCTACACTCTGAGTGTAGACCCGACCACGGAGCCTCATGAAAGTTCACCCGCACAGTTTGCAGGTTCACATGTAAAGACCAAACACAAGTTAGACTTTAATTTACACGAATCGACGTCTGAATCTTGATGGAACAGACTAGAATCCCTCCTGCACGAGGACCAGTCCGTAGCTCTTGTTTTCCACTGGTCAATAATCCACCGACGTCCATGTTTGGTCTTAAACGGGATGGGACACAATGGGCATTCGCTCCCAGGTCAATTGACTCATCGGCAAACACGGGGACTTTGTCCCCTCAGGCTCCGATCAGCCATGATGGAAACACATAGATCAGAACCCTCAACAGACGGATTCAAACCAGCAACCCTCTGGCTGCGAGGCATCGCTGCTAACAGCACGATGAGGAAGAAGAAGAGCAGCTAATGTTCCCGCGACCTGGGGTCCACATTTGGATAGACACACACACACACACACACACACACACGGTTGCCCTCCTCTTCTCACATGGTTTTTCACTCCATGCTCATTTGGTGATGTTAATGCTAGCAGACATGTACAGTGTGCTCTAACAGCGGAGGGAGGGAGGGGGGGATGTGTGTGTGTGTGTGTGTGTGTGTGTGTGTGTGTGTGTGTGTGTGTACTTACCACTCTTAAAAACCAATTAACAGCGCACAGCAGCCGACCCCCCCAACCCCCAACCCCCCTCCATCCAAATGAAGAGGTGAATTAAACATCACCGAGACCAGATGGGAAGAAATCAGACAGAGAGGGAGAAAGAGAGAGAGAGAGAGAGGGAGAGAGAGAGAGAGGGATGAATAATTGAAGACAGAGCGGATCATGAAAAAAGAGGGAAATAAAACTGAAATAAGAGATGAAATGAAATGTAAGAAAGCAGAAGTCAATTAGAGAAACTGAGAGAGAGCTGCAGGGGGAGGACGAGAGGGGAGGGGTGTGTGTGTGTGTGTGTGTGTGTGTGTGTGTGTGTGTGTGCCTGGGAGCATGTGCATGTTGTGTGTCTCTTCTGGAAAAGAGTCAAAGCCAGTTGGTTGAAGTCCACCATAATCAGGTCGGATCCAGAACAGTGATGATCAGACCGAACTTTACTTTATGACGCGTGCACGTGCACGTGCGTGTGCGGTGCGGTCACATGTAACATGTCCAAGTGCAGCTCAGTCGTGCAGGTTTCTCTTCCACTGGACTCCATCACATGCATGAGACGTGGATTTGTGAAATGTGGTGATAAGAGCAGCTGTCAGCTGTGTGGACGCACTCTAGCTCGCCATTATCATCAGGCTCCATGAATTACCCTCTGAAGGTCAGTTCTGCTTTATCCTCACTGACACGCGGACTCTGAGTGGACTGCTCATCCTCGAAGGTTAGGTCAAAAAACGAGTGAAAGAAGAAGAGAGCAGCAGGTTTTCAGCGGCAGAGGCGTCTGTGGCGGAACTCTCTCCCTGACCCGAACCTTCACTTAACAAACGCTGAGCTCCTCCTGCTGAGCCTGAAGGAGCCGTCAGAGACGCAGCCTCATTTCCTCCTTCGCTCGTATCAAAGTGCACGGAGGACACGTTCATGTGAGGAAAAGAAATCTGAACTCGCGATGGAGAGCTCTTCTCACCACGTCTGCCATCAATCAGCCGATCCATCCACCTCTTATCCGCCATCTTTATGACGCTGGGACTCTGAGGACGTTGAGACGACTGCCAGTGTCCCTCAGGTCCTTTGCTCCTTTAGGAGCAGGAACGAGATCATCGTTAAAGAGTGATCTGTTAATTCGCAGCAGGTTAGAACGTCTCTTCTGCCCCTGAACTCCTTTTTTAACTTGTAGAGTTTATTCAGCTCGACACTCCGAGCTTTTCATAGCTCCGCCCAGTTTCCCCTGTATGTCTCCAGATGACCAAAGAAGCACCGGGTCTCCTCCTCCTCCCCCTCCGACTGCTTCAGTCTCCACTCATTTCAGCTCAGTGAGAAACTCAGACAACAGACGACTGGCTCGGCAGCTGTTTTCAACCGCATCACGATGGTCATCATAACCCCGCCTCCTGGCGTAGTTGGGGCCTGCTCAGCACCGCTATTTAGCACCTGGAGCTAGTTCCTTGTTGCTGAGCAACTTTATGTGATTCGTTGTGTTCGACTGGTTCCAAACTGTCCTGGATGAGTGTGTGTGTGTGTGTGTGTGTGTGTGTCTTCCAATAACCGCTCCTCCTCCTCCTCCTCCTCCTCCTCTGCGGTGGGCGTCACGCTGCTCCTCTGTTCTGTTCCAAGTGTTTGCGCATGGAAATAAAAACTGTGTTTGGCGGAGAGGGGGACTCTGGGAAATCACTGGTGTTTACAGAAAACAGCGAGCGAGGCGGGACGCGCAGTGACACAGTTATGATCTCCGTGTCTGTCCCTCTGTGTCCTCCTCCCTCTCCCTGTCTGCGTCCGTGTTCGTCTCTGTCACGTTTAATGCCGTGTGCGCTTCGGGGACATAAATATTACATGCGGGATATTTCGGAAACATCCAAATAAAGAAGGTGGCTAATCACAAATGAGCAGGTCGCTGAGGTCTGAACTCTGTGAGTGAGAAGGACGGCAGGGACAGGAGCTGCAGACCTGCCTGAGTGTTTTCCTCTGTCAGGGGGAGAAATGGAGCAGAAAGCTCCCAATAGCAAGCGCCAATTAATAAACAAATCCAGTAAGATGCAACGATGCATCCGAGCCCGTTAGCGTGCGCACATCCAGCGTCCAACCGTGGCTCCAGCGGCGGTGATGGAGCCCAGATATTTATTACGTTAATCATTGGAACTTTTAGAATTACAGAAGTGAATTTGCATTTTGTTTATTATTATTTGTTTTATTTAACCCGCTAATGTCCATGGAGGGAAGTTCCTAAATCTTTTTTTAACACGCTGTTTTATGGGACTCCTCTATATATTTGTCAACAGTGACCTCGACGTGACGAGGACGCGCACGGCTTCCCTTCAAAATCTCTTCTGGAAAAAGGCACTTTCCGTTTCTTTTCAACTTTAGTCTTTCTGTTCCTCCCCAATGTCACTTCTCTTTCTTCTCTTTCACCTCCTTCTTTCTGTCTGAGACTCTCTTTCTTCACTTCACACACACACACACACACACACACGCACACACACACACACCTCCCCTCCACACTTTTGCCCTTTGCTGCCTTTTCTCAAATGGCAAATATCTGCACTCGGCCTATGCAGCACCACAGTGACAGATATGCACGCAGGCATGCGTGTAAACACAGACAATATTCACACGTGCACACGCAGCCAACACACAGGGGCAGCGTGCGCTCTCCTGCATTAGAGCGGTGTGTGGCGGCTGAAATGGGAGCGAGCCGTGGCCCCGAGGCAGAGCGGGGACATGAATGCACGGAGAGGGTCAGCCTGGCAGGGGTGAGGAGGGGGCGGCGGCTCCAGGGTGTGCGGGGCCACGGTTTAGGGTTACAGACCTCACAGGCCGTCTTTTCATTCCTGCATAGGAATGGATTTTTTGCAGGAAATTGGATTTGGCCTCTGGCAGCCGTGCAGGAGGTCGTCAGCTCGAACACAGGACGAATTCTTTAGTGCTTTTTTTTTTTATCAGTTTAAATCTTTGAAGCCATGAAGGCAGTGAAATTATCATCTGTTTTAGACTCAAACAAGTGGAATGCAATGCATGCTGGGATGCGATGTTAGGCCTTCACGATGAGAACAGTCTGCGCAGGTGGTTTTTCTGGTTTTAATTTCTGAGCCAAAGCGACAAAGATGAACTGGAAACTTTGAAGGTAGACACCCCCCACTGTTGACAGGCACCAGAGCTCAAGACAGAAGCTGTTAGTCGATCATTTCACACTCGTAAGGACTTCCAGAAATCTCTTCATCTTCACACGTCCCCTGTCCCCTGTTCAGGGTCACATTAGAGTCATATTATATGTTTAATTGTGCCGATGCTCAGTCACAGTTTCTCCAGGACGAACTGGCTCGCTAGCTGAGGCTGCAGCACGGCTGAGATCAGTACACACTCGTGTGTGTTGTTAGCGGCGGCAATGACAAATAATGTGTTTTGTCAATTAGTTTGTAGCGCTGCTTGTTTTGTTTGTCTCGCGTGTGCCGCTGACATTAAGCTCCCTCACTGCAGTTTGCAATTTATGCAGCATTTTGAGGACAGACTCAACCCCCCCCCCCAAAAAAAAAAAAAAAACTTCCTGCATATATTCATGAGGATGCTCGTCCTAGATTATGCGTTTTCAAAGTCTGGTCAATTCAGATCCATGGGTTTGTTCTCAATCAGAGTTAAGTTCTTATTTCCCACCAGGATTTCAGGCCCGACGTTCCGGGGATCTGAGCGATGACAGAAATGTATAGAAGTTCTGACAGTGCAGGGGGAAGTGTGCACGAGCATCACCGGGGAAAAGGGTGAGGAAGACATTATTTGTCTGGACAGTCTGATGGAAAAAATGGGACAAAAGATATTAAGGATAATATGTTTGGACGTCAGGGCTGTAATTATGAAGCTGGGTCTATTGTACCACTGGGTGCATTATGCAATGAGACGGAGAGACAGGAAGAGGAGATATACCTAACATCATCCCTCAGGGTAATGATGCAGAGAGGTAAAGACGAACAGATGAAAAGAGAAGAGGAGGAGGAGGAGGAGGAGGGAGGCTGAGACCAACAGAGGAAAGACACGGGAGGAGAGGAAGTGAGAATGATGGAAAAACACAAAGAGAAATGTTCAAATAGAGGAAGAGCAGCGACTGAGGGGGCTGAGAGAGAGAGAGAGAGAGAGAGAGAGAAAGAGAAGAAGAGAACAAAGAAGAAGAACAGATGAGTGGAGGTTCTCTAAAAGAGGAAGATGAAACAAGTGAGGAAGGAAAATTGAGCAGTGGATGAAGAGAAAATGAGATGAGGGATGATGGAGAGAGGGAAGCAAGGGAGCGATGAAGGAGAAGAGAGGGAGAGTACACGCAGAATTTTATAATGAAGTGATGTCGTGTTTGACTGATGGTGTGTGTGTGTGTGTGTGTATTCTTGGTATTACTCATGTTGTGTGGGTCTAAATCTGTTTACACAAAAGTAATAATTATGGTTAAGTCAGCGGGAAGTAAATGTAAGTCAATGTAACCTCAGAAATCATGGAGATAACACTGTGTGTGTGTGTGTGTGTGTGTGTGTGTGTGTGTGTGTGTGCTGGGGGAGGAGGGTGGGTATCCCGTAGGGTTAATTACATCTCTGTTCTCTGTCAGTGCAGCTCTCTCCTCCGCAATCTGAGTTCCTGCTGCAGGCTGACAGGCCCCACACACACACACACACACACACACACACACACACCAATGTGGACCCACATTTTTTGCAAACACAGATACACTATGTGCACTCAAATATTGCAACACACAAGCAGAAATGTCTTTTTGTCTTTCTGTCACTACTTCTCTCTCTCTCACACACACACACACACACACACACACACACACACAGTCTGTCCCAGGAGAACGTGCGTTGTTCTGTACAGTTGCACACGAGGAATCAGGCTCATTCTCTTAATAGCTGTTAATTTTGAATAAATCATGCATAACATGACCCACATGTAAATCACTCATGTCAGCAGGATATCACAACCCAGCCGCTTCCTCTTCCTCCTCCTCCTCCTCTTCCTCTTCTCTGTCAGAAACAGAAGCAGCTTCCACAGTTTGGTCTCCATGTTGAACTCAAACATCATGACTCCAGTTTCAGGACCATCGCCCTATTCTTAAGATAGGGCTTGTGTTAGCTTCAGATCAGAGGGGAAACGTCACAGACGCCCGGTCCCAGAATCCTCCTGACGAATCACTAGATCTCCCTTTGTCTGCTCCTCTGAGACGTGTCCCTCTGAGACGTGTCCCTCTGAGACGTGTCCCTCTGAGACGTGTCCCTCTGAGCCGCTGCCGGCTTCATTAACCAGTTTTGCCTTAACTAGCTAATAGGATTGTTTTAACAATGATCCAAGAACAGGATCGCCCCCGGGAAGACAAACACCAAGTTGGTAGAGGTGTGTGAGAGAGAGAGAGGCTGAGTGTGTGAGTGTGTGTGTGTGTGTGTGTGTGTGTGTGTGTGAGTGTGAGCAAGTGAGTCATTGAGGTGTGTGTGTGTGTATGTTAGTGTGTCTGCCTGAGTGCATTTATTGGGTGTGAATGAAATGTTGCATTTGTGACTGAGCTCCTCTTTGTGTGAGATTCAGTGCTTGTGTGTGTGTGTGCACGTCTACGTGCACGTGTCACCACCACAGTCTCCTCCTCTGCCTTAATTAACGCGTCTTCCTGCAAGAGTTTCTCCAGAATATGAAAGAATTTTACCTGATGATGCAAACGTCTGAAAACAGCGTCGGGTGTGTGCCCCCTCCTCCCCCTCCTCCTCCTCCTTCTCCTCCTCACCTGACACTTTCTCTTTATGCGAGAGCGTTAATGTATGCCGCCGCCGCCGCCGCCGCCGCTACACTTGTGGTTTTTGCACCCGTGTATTTTAGTGGCTCTGCAGTAGCCAAAAGGCTTATTTTGCTGGAGGAAATCTGTGTGTGTAAGCAAAATCCTTTGTACTGTGGGATGAAAAAGAGCAGGCTGTATCACAGCTTGGCAATGATGTTCTTTCTACGCGGTTACACGTCCATGCACTCACACACACGAGCCTCGGAGAAGTCCAGGGAAAACCTTAGAAAGGGGACAAGAGAAGAAGATGAAACAGCAGCGGAGGAAGTGACAAATGTAGCCAGGGAAGAATTTATATATTAAATAGTTTTATTCAGGTCATAAAAATGCATTAATTCTCCTGTGTTATACCGTCCAGTGTGTGTGTGTATTTGTGTACAGAAATACACTATAAAATAATTAATAATTTGACCCACAGACGAGGCTTGATTCCAAACATGCTCTTGATAAAATCATAAACTAACGGACAATAAGAACGGCTTAAAATCGAAGGGAACTTGAAACTGATTGTCCTCTGTGTCCCTCTGCTGCAGGGTGCTGCGTCCGCTTCTCCCAGGAGCCCGCGGACCAGTCGGTGGTGCTGGGGGAGCGGGTGGTGCTGTCCTGCGTCGTCTTCAACTACAGCGGCATCGTCCAGTGGACCAAGGACGGCCTGGCTCTGGGCATCGGCGAGGGCCTGCGAGGTGAGGAACGGGGGCCCCGGGGGGGGGGGCTCCGGAGGGCTGCAGGGATCAAAGTGAAGCGAAGACGGGGAATAACTCAGCCACGGTTTCAGTTCCGTTTCCAACATAAGGACCCTGACAAAAGCTGTGATGGCTGCAATGTGCCGGGCTTCTTAACATGAAGCGAATGAAGAGAGGGGGAGTTAAGAGCCGAGAGGCGAGTGAGTGACAATCTGGGCAGAAATGAGTCCAGTGTATCATGCTGAATTAGAGGAAATCCCTCACAGTGCTGACAAAAGCAGGCGCACATCCACTTGTACATTTTAAGCCGACACGCACGTCCACAGTGAAACGCGGCGAGGACTCGGAGTCGAACCCCGGACACACGAGAGGGCTCCTCGTTCAGCTCAGGAAAAGACGGCAGAGAAACGTCCTTCACTGACCTCAGCTCCTCGATATTGAAACACTTTGGAAGCAGAATTAGCGAGCGATGGCGCTTTATGAGCGCAGCTGCCGGTCGCCCTCCCTCCGCCGCCCGAGATGGATTCTGGCAAGAAAGCGCAACGATCCCCCAGACTTCCATCCGACCGAGGATGGAACCGTCGCTCTGCCCCGCAAAACCAGAGACGTCACGGACGGATAATGAAATGAAATGATGAGTGAAGAGCCTCCTGCCGATGGAAAGTGCTGCGTGTAATTATTTCCCCAAAAGCTGACGTTCCCAGGCGCCCTCTTCTCTTCCCGTCTCTCACCCTCAGAGGTTTTCCTCTTCAGAATGAAAGTAAACGTCACATTTGTAGTTTTTCACATACTGAATACTACGTGACCTTAAGTACATTAGAGCTCATAGACTTTGTCACCTCTCAGCCTAACTATAAATCCCATCCCCCCTCCCACACACACACACACACATGTTGCCACTTGAGTGATAATCTGACATGTGATGTTGGAGAATCCCACGTGTAGATGGTGACGTTAATAACCGAGACTCTGCAGGATGTTGTTCTGACAAAATGGCCTCTTCTCTGCTTCACATCATTCATTAGGATTTTCTGTGTTTCTCTCGTGCTCTCCTCCTCTCCCTCCCTCTGCTCCCTTCCCTCCTTCCTGCCTTTAAAACTCATTTTGTCTCTGCAGCCTTTTTCTGCAGAGCCAAAAAACAGCAGATGATAAACACGTTGTTCCCTTTGTCCCTTCGTCCTTTTCACCCGTCCATCACCGCCCTCCGTCCGCTCCTAATCCTCAGATTGTCTGTGCTGCCGTCCCCTGCGTCTTCTCATGCTGTCCCTCAGTCTTTCGCTCCTCTTGTTTTATTTCTTATTCTTTATTGTGGAGGGTTTTTCAGGCCTCCACGGTCGGAGTGGATGTGCTGCATCTTTTTCCCTCGTCCCGGTGACATTGACTTGACCAGCGCGCTGATCTGTTCCACTTCACACGCGCCGCTGCGATATGGCTTTAATACATTTCTGCAAGAGCCACTTACAGCTGAGTACAGTGAGCTGAAATACGAGCAGGCTGCAGCCCCAGGGCCAAATACACAATTACATCTCTCTCTTTTTATTTTTTTTTTTTTTACGAGTAAAAGTCTTGTCACATAGTCGATGCATCTCTTCTGTTTCTGTGGCGTTTTCCTTTTGTGCGCGGCGACGCGTTTCAACGACAGAGATCATCTCCCTGCAACAAGTTCCAGGCGCAGGGTGCACGGGAGGAGCTAATGAGTCGTTAATACACGAATAAAACGAATGTACGTGTGTCGCGTTACTGGGGCAGGAAGTGTGACGCGTTCGAGCTTGTTGTTATGTTCCCGTTTCTGATTTCACGCAGCTTAATGACAGCGTGGGCGCGCAGTAAATTCATACCTGCAGTTTGAACTCCCACACACGTGCAGGAGAGCCGCGTCTACTCGCTGGCAGGAAAGGAAAAAAAATCAAATCAAAAACAGTATGTGGACGCGTCGTGTTAATGATGTTTGAGACGTGATCATTAAAGCAGCAACGCGGCGAACACGTGTCAAGTGTTTACGTGGATCAATACAAATCCCTAAAACATCCGCTCAACACCTGCGGGCATCAGTGGCATCAATGTTTTTGTTCATCCTCCTCCTCCTCCTCCTCCTCGTTCTCCCGGGGGTGCATTCACCTCTGTGGTTGCTATGCTGCGAAGTGGATGATGTAATCTCCACTAATACTTTTACCCCTCCTTCATCCTCCTCCTCCTCCTTCTTCCTCCTCTCCGAACCCCCAGTTGGCCGCCTCTTGCCATCTGAATCCATGATGTCACGTCAGGATTGGGCACCCAGGATCAATGAGTGCCCCCTAGTGGGACGTCACGCTCAATTATGTCTTTGTCTGCGAGGCACAGGGCGAATCAGACGGGGAGAGAGAAATGGCGGTGGTGTTGTAATTGGAACGACTTTGTGTTTGATAATGGAGTCGCCGCCGTGCGTGTGGCGATGCTTGATCAGCTGCTCTGCTCCTCTGTGGAGCAGCTTGATCTCCTTAACGCAAAGAACTCTGAATACATGTGGTAAATATGCGATCACACACACAGGGTGTAAAAAAATAGCACACGTTAAAATGTGTTCTTCACTTTGGAAGAAAAACTGTTTGGTTTTTTTTGTTTGTTCTCACCTGGAACTCGTCACTCACTCGTCCTAAAACAAAGACATTACCCTCCGCCTCCTTTGTGAAGGCAGAGCCATTAGGATGACTCATGGCTGTGGCAGCACTGTGTAATGTAATGGACCCTTCACGTATTTTACCATTCCATTCCAGAGGTTCATTTTCTAATCTCGCCGGCGTTTTCTGACCCTGCAAATAAAGCACTCCCTCTCCGTCTCCCGCAGCCTGGCCCCGGTACCGCGTGCTGCGGGCGCTGGACATCGGCCAGTACAACCTGGAGATCTCCAACGCGGGGCTGTCCGATGACTCCCTGTACGAGTGTCAGGCCACGGAGGCCGCGCTGCGCTCCAGGAGAGCCAAGCTCAACGTGCTCAGTGAGTGGACGCTCGCTTTAAATCCACCAGCAGGTCAAGGAGGTCGTCACGTGACGTGTATTCGCCGTGCACATTTGCATAAAGCGTGTCTGTCCCCTCCAGTCCCGCCCGAGGACCCCGTGGTGGACGGCTCCCCACAGCTGCTGCTGATGGCGGGGACGCCCTTCAACCTGACCTGCGTGACCCGCGGGGCCAAGCCGGCGGCGCACATCCAGTGGACCAAGGATGGAGTCGCTGTGGAGGGAGCCCACCAGTCCACGGTGACTCACACACACACACACAGAGTCAGATAATGGAAAACACACACACGCAGCAGGAGCAGAGTCATGCAACATAAAACAAACATAAAACACATCAAGTTTATTCGACTAAAATGAGATCTGCTTAATCTCATTTTGTTTATGGCCTTGAAAGACGAGTGCAGGTTCTCATCGGCTCCTCGGACGGTTTATTTGCGAGTTCATGCGCTTTTTGCTGTCGGCCCTGCGGCAGGGGAATGACTGAACTGAACGTACGCAGCAGCAGCAGCAGCAGCAGCAGAGAGAGAGAGCACAGTGCACGCTCTCTTCTTTCCCATTTCACAAAGTCACTTTCTAATTGCTCATTCTCACCTGTGGGAACGGTTTCCTGTGCCCTACAACCCAAATACATAATCCAGTATTTAGTTCAACGACAAAACACAATGAATCCTGGGATGTGTTGGCCTCAGAGAAGTCAGACCTGTCAACCCCCTCCCCCCCGGGAGCAAAGGGCTTCGTGTTATTTGGTGAAAGGATGAACTCAGCACACTTGACATATTTCATCACATGCCTCCTCTGTCACCACAAAACATTTAAGACGTTTTAAGAAGGTTTGGATTGGAAGTGGAAACATCTGCAGTTTTTATTAGCTGCTCGTACTGGGAACACTGGGAACACTCCTGCTGGCACGCTGACTCCAGACCAGCTGTCTGTCTGCATCTGATGAATCAGATGTAGACAGACGAGTCTTGACCAGAGTGTGTGTGTGTGTGTGTGTGTGTGTGTGTGTGTGTGTGTCGTCCACCTCAAACCCAAAGAAAAGAGAAGAACTTGACAGAAACTGACATCAGACACTTTCCACAGATAAAGATCGTGACAGAAGATTTACATTCATATACAACACACACACACACACACACACACACACACTGCGAGTGACACTTATCACAGTGGTATGTTTTGCACTCTCTCCTCCCACATGCACAGCGTGTGTATATCCTCTCCTACACACACACACACATGTGCAGCAGCAGTGACTCACACTCTCAAACGCAGATGTTTTTACATCTCTTGCAGTCAGCTCCACACACACACACACACACACACTCATGCATATTACATGCTGCACTTATGTTACTGCGTTCCTGACCACGCGTCCCCACCGCAGCGGAGGCTGAGCACACGTTCTGTCTGTGGACGTCGTGGATCCCGGAGACGCTCCACTGAATATTTTCTTTTATGTTTGATGGCGCTAATTGATGATTATTTCCCTAATTGTTTCGCCTGTAGATTATTTTTCGAATTAGAAAAGCATTAAATCAATGAAATACTGTTAATCCCAGAGGCAGAGACGACGTGTTTGAACAGCTTCGTCTGTCCCAACAAACCCAATACATCAGCTTTACAACAACACAATAACGAACACGAGTTAATGGAGCATTTCTGCTTCGCTGGATTTCTTGCGTTCTCGATTTGTTTTTTTTTTCTGCTCTGATTTGAAAATCAAACCCAATATCTCTATAAAACTGATCCACTGGCATTAATTAGAAAAAGCAATTTGTAAAGTTTTATTGTTTCCCGCACCAACATTAATCATCTAAATTAAAAGGACAGAACAAGAACATCTGTTTGGTTTTATTCCGTTCTCTCTCTCACTCTCACTTTGTTCCATTTCCATTAAACATAAATAACTTTCCCTTCTTTTTCCCTCCTCATCTTCTCCCATGATGTTTCCTGTTTCTCCTTCGTGCTCCTCCTCCTCTCGGCGCTCCCTCTCCGGCGAGCAGGAGGTGCTGCCGGACAGGAAGAGGGTGACGACCAGGAGCTACCTGCCCCTCGTGCCGGTCGACACCGACAGCGGCAGCAACTTCACCTGCGTGGCCAGCAACCCGGCGGTGCCCATGGGCAAACGAGCCAACGTGGCGCTGGACGTCCACCGTAGGTTTGACTTTACCTCTGAGAGCGCGAGGCCAGATTTTACTGTGAGGTTCAAGTCGATGACGGTCATCCGCTTCCATTGAATCAGCGCGTTCCCTCCCTGTGTAGATCCACCCACGGTGACGCTGTCCATCGAGCCTCGCTCTGTCCTGGAGGGGGAGCGCGTCACCTTCACCTGCCAGGCCACCGCCAACCCCCCCATCATGGGCTACAGGTAGGAGCATGTGAGCGCAGGTCTGAAGCTGTGGGAGCGCTGCCAGGCACTCAGGCATTAAAAGTCCATCTAATGGCAGCTGTGAGGTGTGGTTGATAATATGGTGCAATATATGATGTGGAGCTCTGGCGGGGTCCAGCGTGAAGGGAAAATGACTTCAATTATTTCCTTAACGTGCAATTACTGAAGGTTTTGGCTTGAAGGCAGCTAAACGTAAGAGTTTCCATGTTCCCCGCTGACCGTCTGTGACGTGTGTGTTGGGCGTCAGGTGGGCCAAAGGCGGCGTGCTGCTGGAGGGCGCCCGGGAGAGCGTGTTCGTCACCACGGCCGATCACTCCTTCTTCACGGAGCCCGTGTCCTGTCAGGTGTTCAACGCCGTGGGGAACACCAACGTCAGCATCCTGGTGGACGTGCACTGTGAGTCCAGAGCGTGTCCATGTGTGTCCACAGAGCTGCTGTCTCCGCTCTTGGTGTGGAGTCCTTTTCATTTGTCCTCCATCTCTGTCCCAGTCGGCCCCATTCTGGTGGTGGAGCCCCGGCCGGTGACCGTGGACGTGGACTCTGACGTGACTCTGAACTGTAAGTGGTCTGGGAACCCTCCTCTCACCCTCACCTGGACCAAGAAGGGATCCAGCATGGTAAGAATGACCCACCGCCTCAAATCAAGCACTAACCCTTTGACCTCAGTGAAGCACACATTGAATATCCAGCGTGTGACTGATGGGTCAGGGGTATATGTATCTATCACCCATTCATCTTCTTCACTGAGTCATCTAGTTGAATAACACACCTCCTAAATTCATTGTCAGTCTCTGCCTGTAAAGAAAATGTTAAACCCAGAACCATCGTTAACATACAGATAATAAAGTGGGTTTTATTTCTAAAGCGTAAACTGACCCTGACCCTCACTGACACAGTGATTTGCTACCTGTTTCAGCCCCTGTGCAAAAACACAAGTCATTTCTCACAAATGCAACAAAGGTCTTGAGTCAAATCCTCCAGCAAACCCACAATCCCAGCCCCTATTAAAGTCTCAGAGCCCGGCTTCATGAATGTTTGCTCAGCTGTAAAGCAGACGGTTAGCAGGAGACTCCGTCTTCAAATCTTAAATCTTTAATTCATGTCTAACAAGTTAAGAAAAGCTCCAGGAAAAAAAAAAAACCTAATGGAGCCTGCTGAGTAAATCAACATGTTTTATGAATTAAATATGGATCTCCCCCCCTCTCTCTTATTAGCATCTCCTCCTGTCTGTCTCTGCTCTCCACCTCACCCGTCCTCCACCCAGGTGCTCAGCAACAACAACCAGCTGTTCCTGAAGTCCGTGAGCCAGACGGACGCCGGTCAGTACGTCTGCAAGGCCATCGTGCCGCGGATCGGAGTGGGCGAGACGGAGGTGACGCTCACCGTCAACGGTCAGTCCCCCGTCACTCCCCCTGACGTTTTAACAGCGCTGGCATCACAGAGGAGGAGGAGGAGGAGTTGTGTTTCTGCGTCCCTCTGACAGCTGAAGCCTCTGATAATAGAACTGAAATCACGTTGACCCGGCTTTATTCTTTCCGCCCCAAACCCGGCAGCTCATTTAAAACAGGCTGAAAGCCGATATTTCAAAGCTGAAGCCGTCGCCCTGAGAGAGCAGAGAACGGCTTAATAAATCAAAACTGATTCACCAGGAACACAATGATGAAAAGTTCAAATGCGCCTTAAATCTTCCGCCGCTGACAAAGTGCCCGGTCCGACCGGGGAGGACGCGTCCTCCGTGCTAAATATTTAGCGCCGCTACAGTAGCTCGTTCGGAAAACCAGATTATTTTAATTGATCCTCACGAGCCGCTGCAAACCGCGCTGCATCGATTTTATGGAGCCGCTTATCCTCAATCAAAGCAAAGTTAGCGAATGCTGCTGCGCCACATCTGACGTGATAGATTTCTCCATTGTCCTGCCGCAGACGCCACGGCTCTGATTTATGGCTCGACATCAGATTTCAGCGCAGCAGCAACGCAAGTGGCAATATTAATCATCGGCCTGCAGTAAAAACACAAACAGCCGCTTGTTATCTCACGTTTTACTGTCAGCAGCCGAAGTCATTATGACGGCGGCTGAGGAGGAGACGGAGGACGGGTCCTCAGACTTCAACACGGGGGGGTTCTCTTCATTTCCGTTTAGAAACTAAAGCCCATTTTCTACAGAGAGCAAAACAACCAAACCCTGGAAAACAAAACAGAGATGGAGACTCCTCCTCCTCTGTGGGTCAGGAGGTGCAGCAGGTCGCCCACTAACCTGAGGATTGTGGGACAGGAAGCAACTTCATGATTTGCACATTCAAACCTTTGTTGTGTTTCTGTCTCCTCCTCCTCCTCCTCCTCCTCCCTCTGACCGTCTCGCTCTGTCAGGTCCCCCCATCATCTCCAGCGATCCGGTGCAGTACGCTGTCAGAGGCGAGAGAGGAGAGATCAAGTGCTACATCGCCAGCACGCCGCCGCCCGATAAGATCGTAAGTCTGAACTCAGGAGCAGTGATTTGCTGTAAGAGCGGAACCTGAACCCTGATCAGGGATGACAGACGTGGATGGAGTGTTGTCGTCCGTCTGTCAACAGACAACAACAGTGTCTGTTCAAAGGTTAAAGGTCATTCACATTTGATTGGTCGCTGGGTCAGCAGAGGTCACAGGTAACGTAACGGCAGCGTCGAGAACGATGTGTTCCCCGTCCACGGTGGAAAAGTGTCAAACAGCTGCTGAAATGAAAGAGGAGATGCTCAGTCATGTGCACGTGATTCTGGGAAACAGAGGAGATGAAAAAACATCCCTGCTCCGTGTTTTAAACAGGAAGAGCAGCAGAATCGGCGCCGTCTGTCTTTGTGCTCGCTCTCTGCTGCTGCGATGAGCCCGACCAGTCTTGCCCCCTTTATCTCATCGCGTTGGAAGATCTGATCGTTGCAGCAGGATTTCACCAGAGGAAAACGTAGCGGCCACGTGGGCGGCGCACGTGAAGTCGCACGTGAGGTCACATGACACCGCGAGAGCGTGTGAACGGACCTTTGATGGAAACTGCTCGTTCATTTACAGTTTGATTTCCCTGCAGTCGCAGATGCAGCGTGTTGCGTTCAAGTGTCTGAAGAGGAGATAAGTATTGTGGATATACAGATGAGAGGAAACCCACAGGGTCTGTCAGTTCCACCGGAGATTCTTCCTCATATTCATGTATTATTATTAATTAACAAAGATCCCGTCCCGTTAATCATCTTCTCAATCAAGTCTCGCTGCTCAGTCAAATCTGTGTGAATGATTTCACTCAGTCTGAACTTGTCTTTTATCAAATGCCTGCGTCCAGACCAGAGCGCTCCGACCAGCAGGGGGCGATACAGTCTCCAAAGCCCAGAGAGGACGACTGTGGTCCAAGGAACATGAAGCACAGCAGACATTGGTGAACTTTGCCAGTGACGTGGAGCCGTGACGCTAAATTACGCTGCAGTCTGGTGATCAGAGCATCACCAACATTTGACTTCAGAATAAAGTGAAAGACTTTAATCCACCGGCAGGAGCAGGAACCAGCGGAGCCTGCAGATCATTTTGATTTTAGTGTAAATTGAACCCACCAGCTAAAACCTTTCCAACTCAGTGATCTCTCTGGAAGTGGTTTAACCATCTTTTCTTTAAAGGAAAGCTTTCAGGCCGACTGTAATGGAATATCCCGCTGAACGTGCCACAACTGCAGAACTGTGCCGCTCGGGTTCCTTTTTTTTTTTCCTGCCTGCGTTTTGCTGAGTGCAGTACTTGAAAAAAACTACAGTTTAATACGGAGAGTCTCTGCTGTATGTAAGTTAGAATAAGCAGTTTGAGTATGAGGTATAAACCTTTAAAAAGAAAAATACCAGAATGCTCACGAATCACAAAAAGAGGCAGAAAAATGGAAATAAATTCAGTAATGACATTTGAGTTTGAAGGCTGGAGCGAGTGAGCGAGCGCGTGGGGGTGAAATAGATTGAAATGAGAGCGGCAGAGAGCAGAATTCTGTACCTTTCAGCGTCAATTATCCAATTTTGCAGCAGCAACATGACAGAAATCAGAGCTTTTAGGAAGCTTCAGCCCTCTGCTGCTCTGGAGGAGAGCGCCGAGCGGATAATGTGATACGACATTATAGTCTCGGCTTAATGCAGAGACACCAGGACTTATAAAATATGGAGTAGGATTCTGTGCATGTGTGTGTGTGTGTTTCAAAGAGGCAGCGAGAGCCGCACGGTGGCGGAGCGACAAAATGATCGTGAGAAACGGTGAAAGCGAGAGAGAGACGGGGATTGTGGGAGGGAGAATGTGGAGACAGAAAAACAATCATCTCAGTGGAAAATAAAAAGTCGTTTTTCCTTTTTTAATTCCTCCCCCTGACGCTCGGTCACATTCTTCTTCCCTAAATGTTTGTAAAAGCCAGGTTCAAAGGTCCATGTGTATTTGATCCCTCCATACTCATTTGAACATTTTGGTGCGTGGTGGAGGACGTTGGCCCAAAGAACGAAAGCAAATCAGCGATTTAATATGTCATCTGTATCGTCTGGGAACAATAGCTCCATTCCTCTGAATTATTAAATAAATTAGCTCCATTCTTTTAGTAAAACTTCCATTTTCAACTTTGCTAACGAGCGTTTATATCCCCTCTGTGCTGAAGACACAAAGTTATTATTGATTCGATTATATTTGACGTAGTAAAACAGATAATGCCGTGTCCTAAACTCCTTATGGCTCCGCACTTCTCGAGATGTTGTTGTCTGTCTCCAGGTCTGCTGAAGTTAATGCACGAGAAAGAGTGAAATTAGCGTTATTGAGCCCTGAGGGGAGATTGGACGGCTGCAGCAGTAAAAGCAGACTTTAGATAAGAATCAAACAAATTACACATATCGGAGATTGCATCTTCATCACGCTAATGCCCGGCCGCTGTCAGCCTGAAGGACGTCCTGCTGGGCCACAGACACGTCCACTCCAGTGGCCCATGGCTGTGTTTTAACATGTCATTAAAGGACTCGACGTGTTTACGCTCCCTATCTGCGGCCGTGTGTTGCAGGTGTGGGCGTGGAAGGAGAACGTGTGGGAGAAGGAGAAGGGCACGCTGATGGAGCGCTACACCGTGGAGCAGAGCAAACCCCCCTCGCAGGGCGGCGCCGTCCTCTCCACGCTCACCATCAACAACGTCATGGAGTCGGACTTCCACTCGCCCTACAACTGCACTGCCTGGAACTCGTTCGGACCCGGCACCATGATCATCACCCTGGAGGAGAAGGGTACGCAGACAGCTCCTACTTTGATAACAGACGCCAACTTTGAAGGTTTCACTGAGTCGTTCCTTCACTTTAAATAACAATGGGACGGCAGAGAATGGCGATGATTTAAACATTAGCTGCAGGTTCTGTATGAGGCTTTGGGGCTTTTGTAAATCAAAGCTGCCCTGGCGTTGTTGAGCAGTGATTTGATTTGTGAGCCAGTGGAGTGTTTTGCATTATAAGCAACAAAAAGAAGCTTCTCTCTGCTCCGAGAAAAATGACAATCATAAACCTGCTGATTAATAATTCATGATGCAGCGACTCACAACCTGCTCACCGACGCTGCTGCTGTAGTGGTCGTCCACGCCTCGCTCTGTGAGTCCACAGAGCCGAGATGTTACGGCACTAACCGGGTTTTAAACGGCAGATTATGGAACTACGTAAAAATCTCTGACCGCTTGTGACTCAAGGGGCGGAGCCAGGGGTGTGGCCAGGGGGTATTGGCATTGATATAAATATAATTAATATGAGTAATCGCTTGTTTTTTTTTTTTTTTTTTTTTTTTAATCTGCTTTAACGTGTATTTTTGTAATACTTTCATTGATGTGTGGCCATAGAGAAACTGGCCCCTTGTGGCCCCTTTGTGGCCTTGATCCGCCCCTGGGTTAATAAAAGCAGTTAATTAAGAACAACGATTACATGGACCTTAAATCCATCCGTTATCCAGTACTGTTAAACATGGGAGCTGAACCCAGAACCATCCCGAGTCACAGAGAATGAATGTTCGTGCTCTGTCAGCTGCAACTGACTCTCATTCTTCCATCCGTCAGATTTCAGAGGATCCACCAAAATAAAGAGCGTGTTTATCCCTATGTATTCAAACTGCGTTTCCGGCCCTTATCAGACGTGCAGACATGATTTATCAACACACACAGCCCTCGCAGCTTCACTGTGAGGCTCGGCCACGGCAGGATTTATGCGTTCTGTGACAATGAGGCAGCAGCTGTCCCTCAACCCGAACCTTTTCTCTGCCTGTGTGTGTTTCAGATATTGTTCCAGTGGGAATCATCGCCGTCTGTACTGTTGGCTCCTCCATTCTGCTGCTTATGTTTCTGCTGGCACTCGCCTTCTTCCTCTACCGCCAACGCAAAGGCAGTGAGTGCACGCCGAGGTTCTCCAGTGTGTGTGTGTGTGTGTGTGTGTGTGTGTGTGTGTGTGTGCTCACACTCTCTTCCTGTTTGTCTGTCACTCTCTTCTTTCATCCACTCTCTGTCATTCTGTGGAGAAAGGAACATATGTCAGCCGTATAGCATTTTATTCAAATCAGATTAATGAATATTCATATCATACTTTTCTTAAAACGCCTACAATATGTTCTTATTTCACTGTTGAGGAATCGTTGTAATTATTTCTTGAATAAATCATTTTTCATTTTTCATCCGCGGCTCGTAGACGAGATAAAGAACATAATAACGGAGCGTTTAAAGGTGAAGTGTGTAAATTAGGAATTCCTATATGTTATTTCTACAGCCGGCGGCAAACCAATTAGTATTTATCATCCCCGACCCCTCTCGCACGAACCGGAGAGCTGCAGAACAAGTGGCGTCTTCAAGCCGTTTCATCTTCAGCCGCTCCGCCGCAAAATAAAGAGTTTGAAAGACAATGAAGGTGACTGGCACGCTCCCCAGAGGGATTTTCTGGGGATAAGAGTATATTTTCTGGTATGGAGCAGATAACACGGCGGCAGAAAAGATATTGTTTGGGAATTGAAACTCAAACAAACATCTCCGCGGCTCCAGATAAGCAGTTTCTCATTTGACGTCTATGATGCAGCTCCAGACTTCACAGATGTGAATCTTGACTTTTGAGGTCTCTGTGCAGGAGAGTCGCTCGTGTTGACAAATGTTGTGTTCTGTGTGAAGGATGTGTGAATTAAAGCGAACAATGGGATGTTTATCACGGAAGAGGGCCTGAAATACACCTTTTACTTGACACTCTTTCTATTCTGCCGTTGGACGCAGCTGCAAAGCAAAACGTGAAAGATAAACGGGGCTCAAGAAGTATTCTAAAGAGACATTTTCTTGGCATCTACATCTTATTTATTTACAATAAGAGACACGTGCCTTTCAAATAGTAATAATAGTAGTAAATTGTAAATAGTTTTTTATGTGAACAGAATAGAATGTAAAGCAAAATGAAAACAATAAAATATAGGAACAAAAACAACAAAAAGGACCGGCACAAAATATTAAAAATCTAAATATTTTTTCAGCAGGAGCCAGTGGAGAGTATTATTAGTCAACGTAGAGTCTCTGAAGTAAGAAAACTCTGTATCGTCTCAGTTTCAGACGAAATACTCGATACCCTTTGTACTCTAGAAATGATCTGTTTGAACCTCTTCCTCCTCCTCATCATTTCCAAACATTGCGGAGACGGAATGAGCAGTTTTCATCCTTAGAATTCAGCGTAGCGCCTCGCTGTGCCGTCTGTGGCTGCAGCATAGCAAACACTTTAATGCTCCATTAACAGCAGAGATAAATTAAGACAAACAAGGCGAATAACGGCCCAGACAAGTCAGACAAAAACAGTGAGTGCTTGTTGCTGTGTCTTCCCTTTTAACCCGACTGTTGAATAAATCAATTATTTATTTTCACGTTGTCCCAGAATTTGACTGGAGGTTGTGTTTTTTATTTTTTTGTTGTTGCAGGTCGCCGCGGTGTCACCCTGGGCAAACCAGACATCAAGGTGGAAACGGTCAACAAAGAGAGCCACAGCCTGGAGGAGGAGGCGGCCAACGTCTCCACGGCGACCAGGATGGTCAAAGCCATGTACTCCGTGAGTAGACCCTCCCCCCCCCCTCACCTGAGTCACCGGGGGCCGTGGAGAGGAGCCGCACGGGTCAACGGCCCCTAAATGTACAGCTACACTGACACAAAGGGCAACGTGGCGGGGGAGGCGGTTAGGGACACGTGCACACGCTCACGCACGTTGGGTTTCTCTTAGCGTTCGCCTCCTGCAGATCCCGGAGAATCCGAATCTGAAACCTTTTCTTTTTTTCTGCCCTCTGGGCGTTTCTCTTCTTCCGATCTCTGAAAAAAACCTGAAACTCTCTTTTCCCTCTCCCCTCCCTCTCTTCCTTCCTCTTTCCTTTCTCACCCTCCCTCTTTCCGTGTGTGTGTTTCGTTGTTTGATGGTTTAGTTTCTGCCCTCTGTTTCCCTCTCTCCCTCCACTCAGCCGTTCAAAGACGACATGGACCTGAAGCAGGAAGTCCGCAGCGAGAGCGACACCCGGGAGGAGTACGAGCTCAAGGTGCGACCGAGATTATTCACAGACACACCACGTGCACGTTGTGTTTGGGGTCCTTTCACGCATGAACCCTCGACTGCGGCGTCATCGCCAAGCGTCGACTCGGCTCACGTTCTTCTCTGTGGTCACAGGATCCGACCAACGGCTACTACAACGTCCGAGCCACCACCCACGACGAGGCGCGCCCCCAGTCCCGGGCCATCCACTACCAGGGCGAGTTCCGACCCCCGAACCCGAACAGCGGGCCGGCCGGCGCCTCACCCAGCGGACCCTCGGCCGCGCCCAGCGGTGCAGTCCCCCCCAGCGCGGTGCCGGGCTCGAGGACAGGCTGCTACGACCCCCGCCCGCCTTCCAGGATGTCCCACGCCTCCTATGCCCAGTTCAACACGTTCTCCAGGGCGCCGCCGAGCCAGCAGGTCCCGCCCAACCCCGCTCTCCAGTCGCCGGGAGACTACCCGGGCGACTGCGGCCTGCTGGACGGCACCACCCAGCTGGCCTACGACAACTACGGATACCCCTCCCAGTATCCCAGCTACCGCATGGGCTTTGCTCCGCCCATAGAGGAGGGGCCAGCCTATGAGATGTATCCAACAGGACAAGGGACCGGGCCAGGACCAGGACCAGGACCAGGACCAGGACCAGGACCAGGACCGGGACCGGGGCCGGGACAACAAAGTCCTGAAACAGGGCTGGGGAATTACGGAAGCTCCACTCGCTTCTCGTACTCGTCTCCTCCCTCGGACTATTCACACAGACACACACAGCGGATGCAGACTCATGTGTGAGAACACACACACACACACATCAGCAGCACTTATTACACACGAAGAAACTTTGAACTTTTGAACATTTCCAAACTTTCAAGGATCCGGTGCATGGACTCTGATTCGTTTTGTAAACCAGAAACTACCCAACAATGCACAGCAGCATCGCGTTGACTCGGTTGCAGCAATACACACACACACACACACACACACGCAGGCCGTCTGCTGCACGCTCCGGCACGAGCAGCAGCCACAATCATGAGAAACGAGATGAAGGAGAGAGGAGCGAGCACTGTGAGGACTGAGAGAAGGAGGAGCAGAAGAAGAATCCTGTTGCTCCTGAGCCTCCTCCCTGCATCACCTCCGACCACGTCTCTGTAAATACGCTCAACTTCAGCCGTCATCTTGTGCGAGCAAACCTGCCGGTGACACACACACACACACACACACACACACACACAGACAGATGTTTGAAGACTCAATTGTTTGTACTCATTGCAGTGACGGGGCAGCTTGGACGATAACCACATCTGGCACTTTGTGATCCTCTTTCCTCACTGAAACCGACCCAGTGGCCATTTTTTTGTACAAGATCTACCTGGATTGGACAAAGCTTCCTAAGGCGGTACGGTGAGCGACCAGAGTGCCAGCACACACAAGACTTTTGTTGAGGTGCGTCTTCTTTTTTCTAAAGCGTGCGCCGAGGCGCTCCGGGACGACGAGGTTTTGTAGACGCCACCCAGGAGAGGAGAGGTAGCAAGCGTCTCTGGAACCTCCTGCTCCTCCTCATCTCTCATTTTTATCATCGCGTTGCATTTCTCCACTTCACATTTCACTCAAGGTCGATGCCGTTAACTGTATTTGTGAAGCCAAGTGTGGCAGGAGTGCTTTTTTTTCCCATTCGATGAATCTCAGCATTTTGTACAGAAAGGATTCCTCCGTGGTACTCGAGTGTCACGCAGTATTTGTTTCTCTCACTTGCACAGTAGATTAGATTTTTTTTCCATATTTATACCAGAAACACTTATGGAAAAAAATGGCATTACATTTTATAGTATTTTTCTAAGGAGTTGCGGACCAAAGGTTCAGAGTATTGGGTGACACTCGCTTTTTAACGTGTAAGTGGCAACGCGATCGTTCCTGGAAACGTTTTGAGTTTCTGTAAAAAGAGGTGGATGGTATTTTTCAAGCGGATGATGTAGACTTAAATTAGAAAAAAAAAATCAAAAATCAAAGAGATTCATTCCAGAATGGTGAAGGTCCAACCGAGGGGGAGGATTTTCTCTGTTTGGGTTGAAGCTCTTCCTTCGACCTCCGGTCTTGAGACTGGGCTGCCTTTTTCTAAACGTCGACGACATTCAGAGCGACGGGTGGAGAACCAGCTGCCGCTCACTTTGAGCTGTGTGAGCGATGAGAAGGTTCCCGTGTAGTTTAACATATCAAACCGAAGGTACAGAGGCTTCCAGAGCGCCAATGGTACTTTGTACATTTATCTGTAAGTACGCTGGTTTCCTCACTGCGGCAGAAACGTTGCTATTTTACGTCTGAGCGCTTTTTCCATTTTGTTGTGTCAGCTTTGGCGTGCGCGTGCGTGTGTGTGTGCGTTTGCGTGTGTGTGACTGACCACACGGGTCGGGACGATCTGTGTTTAAAATACAGCTTTTCTGTGCTCTAATGATGCAGCGAGAAAACAAGTCAATCTCCACGGCACCATTACCCAAATGGTTCCCATTTCCAGTGGATGTCACGTCAGCCTGCTTTGTCTCTGGAAGGAGCAGAAAAGAAGCGCGTCGCTTTGCTTGCTTCTCCGTTAATGAATTGAAACGCGCAGCCTGAGCCGTTTACAAAAGGCTTTTAAAGGCTGAACTATGGGGATTATTATCTGAGTGGCGAAGTTTGAAGAATCAACCAGAAGAGGGTTTTTTTAATTTGAATGTTATATTAAGAAAGAATGGCTGAAAACAAAAGCCTTGTTTTACTGCGATCATTTCCTGACGTTTATTTTTTACCGCTGGCCCGATTCATGCGAAATGATTTGACCTCCTCTAACTCGGTAAATCATTTCACTGAAGAGAGGAGCTGGTGCTGGAGGAAACCAGTCGACGGCACCAGCCTAACTGAGCTCAAATCCAGCGTCTCTCACTTTACCTGCTCGTCTCTCTGAACCGTCTTGTGGCGTTTCAACCTTCTGAGGAAAGATCAGAGGCCACGGAGGTGAAGCCTCAGCTCCTCACTGAGCCCCGCCACACAGTGTATTATGGTAATCTGCTGCTAAAGGGCAGTAAAATTCATATTTATTGCCCCTGTTTTGAATAAACAGAGCAAGGAAACCACCTCTGATTAGAATATCAGATACAACCTCGTAGCTTCAAGGTCACGATATAAAGCCGCCGCTGCAGTTGGGGAGAGAAAGAATGGCAGATGGAGCAGCCTTTTAAATTTATATGGTTATCACAGCCTTGGTACCGCATACTATTACCTCTTTACAACCTTTTTACAGACTTGTAGCCGAGCCGCAGACTATTTTGCATCCGACTCGCAATGTCGTTATGACCTTGTGTGGAAAAAGAGTTTGACACCGAGGAGACGCCGAGGCCCGCGGACACACGCCGGGGGTCAGGCGGGTTCCACGCCGTTACCTGTGAAGTCTTTACGGTCTGTCGACGCGGCGGAAATGTGAACCCACGAAGGACGCGGCAGAGCCCAAGAGAGCTAAACGGATGCTTTGCTTTGGAGGAGGCGGTTCTGAAGGGACCGTGGACGTGGCGTCGTGCTAATCGCCACCTACCTGCTTCCATATTTAGAGGTCGAACCTCTGAAAGGAATCACAGCAAACCGGCTCTTTCTTCTTCCTCGGAGCGCGATGCAGCGTGTATAAATGTGTCTATGTATATTTTGCAGATCTACTTTATATTGTTCATGGCGTCCGTCCTCCGTTCTCACTGGTTCATGTATTTGAAACCTCCTTTCGCTTCGTGGTGTTTCGTCACCGGAGGAAGAATCGGCCGTGCCGTGTTAAACCTTTATGCACAGCATTTTATTTGAACTTGCAAGCATTGAACAGAGGGAGCGGAAAAAGAGAGAGAGAGAGGGAGTGTGCGTCTGTGGCCGAGATGAATGCTCAACCAGGCCACAACAAATAGATCCAGTCCTGTCTCAACTAGGCCAACCCAGACTAGAACCAGGCCAGACCCACAGCTAACCGCTCTGATCCATGCTGTGCAGCGCCGGGCCGTCCCCGGCCCACAGCGCCTCGTGTGGCTCGCTGGCAGTTATTTTTTTTTTTTACCTTTTGGAGTTTTCGGTGCCAAAAGACGAAGATGAAACAAACGCAGCAGCCATGTGTGTTTATTGAGCATGTGTGTGTGTGTGTGTGCGCGTGTGTGTGTGTCGTTTGTCTTTCCTCACATGCAGTCATCGGTGAACATGCATGTGTGTTATTGTACATGTGTTGGCAGCATGTTAACCCCAGTGTGTTTCATGCCATCATCAATATGTTGGGACCACTGGTCTGTGGAAACTGGGGTTTGACCGATCCTTCCTCTCTCCTGCTGGTATGATGGAGGCTCCTCCTGACCGCGTCCTTCACAGGTCCATCATGTCGTAGTTCAAGTTATTGATCTGTTACTTTTATTTTAGCAACAAGCTTCAAATCAAGTCCCTAGATTCCCCAAAACCCACAAACCAGGAGTGTCACCAGCGAGGCGCCGGTCAAACCCCGGTGGAGAGCGGCTGACCTGAGTGAAGGAGACATCTTGTGGCCTTAGGACAGGAGGAAGGAGCTGAGGTGGTCCGCTCGTCCGGGCCGGACGGAGCCCAGACGACGATCACTTGGAATCCAGAGGAGAGGAGGCGTGCATGGCAGCAGGAGTGTGTCGGTTTCTGTGTGTGTGTTCGACCAAGCGTGTTTTGGCTTTTCTCTGTGCTCCGGCTCTTTTTTTTATATCCCTATATATTGGTCACATGTGTGTTGTTATCATATTTAGTTTGCGCACTTGTTTATTCATGAAAAAGAACAACAAAACACAATATTATTGGAGTTTTTTTCTTTGGTTTATTTTCATGTTTCTGTTTTTGTTCCTTCAAATTGTATGTAATTATTTTTCCACCGTATTACAGAAAATAAAAGAAGACATGGCTTTCATAAAAACAGCTGAATGTTTTTTTAAATTTATTTTCTTTGGTTTGATTGTTTAGAGTTTTTTTTTTTTATAAAAATGATGTTTCGGGATTTTACGATCACGCGTCGATTCAGGTCAGAATGTGAATGAATCTCGTCTCTCACCTCATCCCATCTCTCCATTCTTTTCCTCCCTTTCGTGTTTCACTCCATCCTCTTGTTCCTCTCACTTCTCCTTCCTTTTGGTTTACCCTCATCCTCCTTTCATCATCTCATCCTCCCTCCTCTCTGCAGTGTCTTCTCTCCTCTTTTCTCCCTCCTCTTTCTCTCGGTTTTGCTCAGTTTTCACTCATTCATTATATCACTTCCTCTCTCTCTCTCTCTCTCTCAACAACCCTCTCCTTGTACTTCATCTTCTCTCATTTCATCTCTTCTCTCACTTTTTTTTGCTCCTTCCTCAAATCCTTTCATCAGTGCCCCTCACATCTCTCTGACGTCTTCTCTTCTCTCACGCACTTCCCTCCGTCATCCTTTTCATTCGTTATTACATCTCAGTGCTTTCCTCCTCTCACTGTCACTTTCTCTTTCTCCCCCTCTGAGTTTTCACCTCACCCCTCTTCATCTTGCTTTACATGTCTCTGTCCTTCTCATTCTTTTACCCCTTTCTTTCTCTCCTCCCTTCACATTTGCTTTATCTTTCATGGCTATTTCTTTGTCTTTGCTTTCATCCCCTCTTCTCTCCTTCACCTTTTCTCCTCATTTCACCCTGCCTCTCCTCCTTCTCCCTCCTTACTCCCCCTTTAACGTCCCCTTCACCTCATGACGATTAAAGTAAGTTATAGTCTGGTCCTCTCCCCATTTCTCTTTTCTTATTTCATTCACCTTATCTCCTCTCATTTCTCCTCTTATATCTTCCTCCCTTGCCTGCCTTCTCTCCTCCGCTCCTTTCTTTCTCTCTTTCCTCTCCTGTCATTTATCCTATACCACCATATCTCTGCTGTTGTCCCTCCCCACCTCTCTTTTCTCATCCCCCCCTTCTTCCATTTAATGCAGCAGCTCTTTTATTTCTCCTCTTCTCCGTCTCTCTCTTCTTTCCTTGAATACTTCTCAGTCCATCTGTCTACTTCTTTGTCTCATTTCCCTCCTCGGTCCTCCTCTCCTAAATGACCGGGGAGGAAGGGATGGAGGGTGCAGAACATTTTTAAAAAAGGATGACGGAAGACGGAGAGTGTTGGAGCCAATCGTCTTCAGAGTGATTATCGTCTCCTGCTGCTCTCATGGAGGAATAATGTCTGGAATAACCTTCAGTGAACCCCCCCCCCTCCTCCTCCTCCTCCTCCTCCTCCAACCACCACTTCCATCTTATCCCCCTCTCTCCTGTCTGAAGGGGCCGTCACTTGGATCACGGCCCCTCTCGTGCTCGGCACCGCACTCATGGGCCCAGATATATTATCATATTAGTGGAGAATGATGTAATCCATTTCAAGACATTTGTCCTTCGCACACCCTCTGTCCCTCTGCAGATGATGTCACCGGCTGGTGAGGCAGAGAGGTTGTCAGGCTGCTTGTGGGGTTTTATTATCTTTGTCCTGCTCGACGCTGCCGCCATCGGGCCCGCCGGCCCCCCCTTCTTGGGGGGGGGGGGGGGGGGGGGGGGGGGGGGGGATATTGAGTGATGAGTGGGAGGGAAATTAGGACGAAGGCAATTATTTATTATAGAAGTAGAGGATAATGTGACTCATAATGGATGTCCTTGGTGTAACTGCACTGATGTGGTCTGCTGGGTCAGGGACGGACAAAAGGAGACAGCCGCTGTGGATACGAGCAGATTACAAACGGGCCCCACGCAGACGCCAGGCCCTGAATGTGCTGAGGTTTAATTTAACATCATGAATCAAAAGAGAAAGCGGAAAACTTCCGGATCAGAACTGAATCCTTCCACCAAGTTCTGTGGTCTGTGAGTAATCGTTCTTTCACACAAATTAACACAAATAAATAAACCTAAAAAAATAAAAAATTAAAAAAAATAAAAAACTTCCTTCTCAGAGACAATTAGTGTTTGACTCATTTTGATTTTTGGTGCCAGAAAATTTTATTGTCATCAGATTTTTCATTATTTGATAGATCTAAATTTAATCTAAAGGACGGGTAAAACTCAGATATATATATATATATATATAAATATATATAAAATATATATAAATTTCCTCTGTACTGTACAAATCAAGTTGACAAAAAAAACGGTAAGTATTTACATTCACAGATCAAAAGGAGACATTTTATGAGATAAAAATACAAAACTGTAAAAGTTCAAAATCCTCTGTAGAACAAAGGAATCAATGAAGTTTTTGAAAATTAAAAAAATAGAAAATTACAAGAAATGTATCCGAAGCCGGGGAGCACAGTTCAGTTTCCAAGCAAAATAAAAATGAGGAAAAAAAGTTAAAAGGAGTGAAGATATTTAACAAGATCAAATAAATAAAAAGGAGGAAACTTTTGAAAAAACAAAGAAACAAAAAAATGTTTTGCAATAATTCATTAAAACTTTTGATTTTGGAAAATATTTTTGTCGAAGTTTCCAATCTGGTTTAACAGGACGGGCGATGAGCTGCTGTTAATCCGGACCTGATGTGATCCTATATCCTGTTTTTCTCATTAAGCTCTAAATCCTCAGTTTTCTCACCTTGCTCTGAATTATTCACGAGAGAGCGAGAAGGTGCACTGTGCCTGCAAAGAGCAACCAGATAAAACTCTGGCAATTTAATTCCACTCCGCTGACCTTATTAAACTTTTATGTACCTGGTTATGCTATCACCTGCATTAATAATGTCATTAGTGGTTTTCTTGTCATGGAGCATCTCGCAGAAAAAAAACAACCATGGAGCTGTTTTTCAACTAACAGAGCTTCTAAATCCTCCACAAAAGAATCTTTATTCTCCTCCACTGAAAATAACAAATGTAAAAGAAAAGTCACCAGACTGATTTCCATGGAACAACACTGGGGCACTAAAGATAAAGGTCAAACTCCAGCTTTGAAATGCCTCAGCTCCTAAACAAGTCCAATTAACACTGACCTTTCTGCATGAATCCAGAGAGCCTCTTAAATCACACAAATGATGGAAGACTTCTGATTTAGTTACTGGATGCAGGTTTGGTTAAAGCTGCAGCTGTGTCTGTGGAAACATCTCGTGAAACTTAAAGTGTCGGGTATGGACGGTAGAATGAAGCTGGAGGAGCTGGAGGAGCTGGAGAACATTCCAACTCTGGGCCAGGTCCAAACCTGGAGCCTCCTTCCCTCTGTGAGGCGACGGTGCTGAAGGCTTCGAGAGATAAAACTAAACTCTAGAGATATTGAGCAGATCTACAGTTACTGACATGAATAAATTAAGTGGATAACAATAGCAATTCATCGACAATTTATAACCCAAATGTATTCAGAGCAGGATCCATTTTGCATCATTTATCTGCGTGAAGATGGATTATTCGAGCCGTTGTCTGGAATCCCCGGCGTATCGGTAAGAACTGTTGGCAGATTAGTCTTCCCTGGTGTTAATGCTGCTAAAGCCTTGTCTTTAACAGGGACTTTAACGACGCAGAGCTGAAGCTGATGAGGCTGTAAAATGACCCGCATGTCTCAGAGCAGCTCTGGTTCAGGTCCAGGCTTGGCACACAGATTCAAATGTCCTGGGAGTAAACATTTCCTGAGGCAACAATAATCGTGGTCCAAAGGTCAGAATGTGGACGACCTTTACTGATTTTCTTCAGACTTGGCCATCCGATTCACCTGTGCATACATGCTCTCAGGCAGAGTCATGGTTCCAGGCTCGACCAAGCAGTAGGTGGTGGCTTCAGAAGGAGCTGGAGCTTCGTCAGAGGGAGTCAGATCCAGATGTCTGGGGACAGTTTTCACCTGGAAAGACAAAGTCACAGAATCTTATTTTGGAAAAAGCTTCGTGGTTTCCATTTTTCACATCAATCAAGTCAAGTCAATCCCAGTATCTCAGAGGGATGCTTGAAAAAACGGACGATTGGTGCATCTAGAAACTCGACGCTTGAGTTTTTTTCGAGCACAAGCAAAGCAGCAGGAGTAGCAAGGGGTCAGAGGTCACGTGAAGTAACACAAACACCTGTCAGGAAAATGCAGAGTGATGGCTGAGTTTAGCCGACAGATGAAATACAGCTCAGGCTTTTATTTCCATTATTTTTGCCTGTTGATTTTGCTCAAAACCATCAAAGGTTTTCTCTCAGGGGACAGGCATTAGAAAAGATGACTTTACCTGAACAGTTTCGTACACTGTGTTTTTCAAGTCCACGCTTCCCTCTGCTGGAGGGTCACAGAGAATGTTCATTAGCCTCAAATCACAAATGAATTTCACACGTTTTCCACTGATTCACATTCACATCCTCAACTTCCACCTTCCACTCGTTTGTGTGTCTGGTCATTTTTGTGATGTCGGTGAGCTCTAGAGGTTTTAACAGACACTGCACTCCTCTCTACGAGCAACTCAAAATATTTTCTACATGATGAGTGAAGAAACATGGATTTGTCGAGTTGAATTTTTAACTCACATTTCCTTTGTTTTTTAAGAACAAAATGTGCTGTTATGACAGCTGTGACCAAAGCCACAGCGATGGTGATGGTGATGATGAGAACAACAATAGGGATGAGGGATGGAGGAGGCTCTGCAAAGGAGAAAAAGAGAAAAACTGATTGAGTATTTCCGAATTCACTGAAGTAGGAAGAAACAACTGTCGGTCACTTACCAGGACGTGGCAAACAATGCTGCTTGATCATGATGGTGTCGTTAGCCGAGCTGATCTGGTTTGTATGGTTACAGACCACCGTGTAGTTATTGTGCAGGTAGACACCCAGGTAGGCGCCAGAGGTCGTGACCTCCCTCCTCCCACTCCCCCTGTCCTGGCTGCAGGTGTTGCCACTGCATCTAAACGTGGCGTTGATGCAGTAGGAGTCCTGCGTGCTGCAGGTCACTGTGAGGTTACAGGAGTCGGGGCTAAAGGACACAGACGCCACTGTCCCATGAACCGGAGACACAAAATCTGAGGGGCAGGGACACGGGCGTCAGAAGCTGGTCAACTACTGAGTTGCTATTTGAAATCTGAAGGGACCGACCTTGAACTGTGACGCTGTGTTCACCCACACTCTCGTCCCTTTGGCTGACAACGGCTGCACTGTAACGTCCACTGTCGGTTTGCGTTACGTTCCTCAAAAGCAGAGAGTAATTTTGGAGAAAAAACTTGACCCGTCCTTGATAGGATTCATGTATTTCTGTGTAATTATCTGAAAACAATCGAACTATGTTTTCTGTCCGATTATATTTCCATTTCAATTCACTCCTAGGAACTCTGTGAACGGGAGCCGTGACCTCCAGGAGCAGATCCGTCCCCGTCAGTACAAAGTGACGCGTCAAGGCGGCGGAGCCTGAAACAACACATCGTTAGTTTGATGATCAGCACACGAGCCCTGGAAATCACATTTCAGGGCTCGCTCAGGATTCATTTTTCTTTAACATTGCGAGACAAGCAGTTTTTGATATCATCCGTAATCCAGATATCATCCAGAGAATGAAATTAGGCCGATTTAGGATGAGATACTAAAATACAACTGAGGGAGAACAGAGATTCAGCTCAGAATAAAAAGCAGTAGACGTGTAGAGTCCGAGTCCCACTACTGATCTTTGACTACTTGTCTTCAATCTAGACAAGTTATGTCATTTCTCACAAAATCGCCAGAAAACGTAAGGAGAGTTTACTGGACTCTGCTGCGAGTCCAAACACAGACCGTCCATGACAGCTGTCCTTCACATTGCCACGTCAGACATTCAGCCAGATTCCAACAGACGGGATTATTCTCACTGAAGAGGTAACATGAGGTGGAGAACATTACAAGTTTTTTTTTTGTATCGCTGTTTTTTTTAATTTGTTAAGTTGTTTGATGTTTTTCATTGTTTGTGGAGATTAACAAGTGAAACATGAACTGCACTGATTCAGTAATTGTTTTCTATTTTGACCTATACACCACACATAGCCTAATATAAATATTTACAGAGTGCTTTATTCTTCTGATTATCAGTACCAGCATTTCAAAATATTTAATTTAGAGCATTTTACAATGAAAGAAAGTTGGTGGCCCTCTGGCACAATTCAGGTTTCTTATGTGGCCCCTGGTAGAAATGAATTGTAAGCTTTGTCTCAACAGGTTTCCTATGTAGCAGATCAGCAGGTCGGTCAGAATAGTGTCTGTGTGAAATACGGCAGCGGCAGGGAAGTTAGGGCTTGTGTGCGTTTTGTCAGCAGCGCCGCGAGGTCTTTCTCACGGCTCTGCTGACCCAAGTACTTCTACTAGGAAATGTGTTTCTTTCGTGTATTTTCCACTGCACTCGAACGTGATGGAAATGAATGGCAGCCTTTTTACTGTGGCCTTGCCATAAATAGACAGACAGGTGGGTGAAAAGAGCAAGACATATTACAGGAAACGTCTGGGTACTATTTCAATTCATCTAGAAATGCTGTAGTTTGCCAAAGTTTTGATCTCTATTCTCTGAGTGACTGAATCAGGTCATTAAATAATCATTCTGTTGGTTTTAAAAGGCTTCTCCAGGTCTTGTATCACTGCTCACATAATTCAAGCACAAAGCTTTACTTTACAAAAATAATAAATAAACACGGAAGCACGTTTTACTGAGTGTACCAATTTGGAAAAAAACTTTTGTATAACTTTAATGATTTAAATTAAGTATTCCTTCAAATATTTAACAACAGAAGTCGACATGGCTGAAGCAGTCACATGAAACAACAGAGATCTGAACCGTACCTTGGACGTCGTATGAGTGCAGCAGAGAAACAAGAAAGAGAAAAACGATGGGGCGCATTCTGTCGACTGTGCTCAGCGAGGTTAGTGTGTTAGCGGCAGGTCCACAAGTAGAAATGTGTGACTCAAAGAGGGAGTTGTAGGAAGAGGAAGAGAAAGTAAAATGATTTGAGGCGCCGCTATGTGTGTGTTGCTTTATCTCCTCTTTCTTTAACGTAGAGTTGGCTTTTGTGCCTGTAGTATCCGATACTTTTCATTCTGCATTTATTTGAACTTAGTTTGCCATCTTTACAGAAATACAGCTCTGAAGTTGTTTTTGCCCGTTTCTTCTGCTCAAAACCATCAAATCCCAAATGAATTTAACACGTTTTCCAACATCCCCAACTTCTTATCCACTCGTTTGTGTGTCTGGTCATCTTTGTGATGTGGGTGACCTCTCGAGGTTTTAACATTCACACCCGTAAACATGGATTTGTAGAGTTGAATTTTGACTTTACGCTCATATAAATTTGTTCTTAAGGAAATGAACTGCTGTTATGACAGCTGTGACCAAAGCCACAGCGATGGTGATGGTGATGATGAGAACAACAATAGGGATGAGGGATGGAGGAGGCTCTGCAAAGGAGAAAAAGAGAAAAACTGATTGAGTATTTCCGAATTCACTGAAGTAGGAAGAAACAACTGTCGGTCACTTACCAGGATGTGGCAAACAATGCTGCTTGATCATGATGGTGTCGTTAGCCGAGCTGATCTGGTTTGTATGGTTACAGACCACCGTGTAATTATTGTGCAGGTAGACACCCAGGTAGGCGCCAAAGGTGGTGATCTCCCTCCTCCCACTCCCCCTGTCCTGGCTGCAGGTGTTGCCACTGCATCTAAACGTGGCGTTGATGCAGTAGGAGTCCTGCGTGCTGCAGGTCACTGTGAGGTTACAGGAGTCGGGGCTAAAGGACACAGACGCCACTGTCCCATGAACCGGAGACACAAAATCTGAGGGGCAGGGACACGGGCGTCAGAAGCTGGTCAACTACTGAGTTGCTATTTGAAATCTGAAGGGACCGACCTTGAACTGTGACGTTGTATTCATCCAGAAATAAGTCTTCATCGCCATGAATGCCTGCGCTGTAAAGTCCACTGTCGGTATGAGTTATGTTCTTCAAAAGCAGAGAGTAGTTGTGTGGAAAAAACTTGACCCTTCCTCGGAAGGAGCCGACTATTCTGGTTTTATTATTATAAAACAATCGAACTATGTTCTTCTGATTAAATTTCCACCTAATTTCATCCGCCTCATCTCTGTGAACGGGAGCCGTGACCTCCAGGAGCAGATCCGTCCCCTTCTGCACAAACAGACGAGTCAAGGCGGCGCAGCCTGAAACAACACAGCATCGTTTGACCTCTGCAGGGGCTCAGTGACCTCAGCTGGTGTCATCATTTTCAAAGTCTAGAATTGCTCCTGTGCACTGCAGGAGCTCATTTCTTTAACTGAAAATGCATAGTGGGCTTTTAATGTGGCCTTGCCATAAATAGATGGATCAGTCATCATTGAAATATTTAACAATAAAAGTCAACGCGGCATACGTGGCTGAAGCAGCCACGTGAAACAGCAGAGGTCTCAGAACTGAGCCGTACCTTGGACGTCGTATGAGTGCAGCAGAGAAACAAGAAAGAGAAAAATGACGGGGCGCATTCTAATGTGCTCAGCGAGGTTAGCAGGTTAGCGGCAGGTGATCTCTGGGTAATCCACACGTCCCTGTAGAAATACCTCCAGTTTCTCACAGCGTGTCTCAAATGTTGAGGTTCTGCAAGTTTAGAAAAGTAGAATTAAAGTTTGAGGGGTTGAGGCGTGGCTGACACCGTATGAGGGTTTCAAAGTATTTACGCTACGCTAAGCCTTTTGGAACCTAAATGTTGGATGAGCGGATCAATACTCACGCATTGACTCGCTCAATTTCTCCCAAACAAGCTCTCGCTGTTTTGCTGCTGATGCAGGTTTTTTTTTTGTGTTTTTTTTTTAATGTGATCACTTTCTTCTTCTTCTTGTTTTTCTGTTATTTTGATTGGCGGCTGGCGCCCAGTTCTTCGGTGCATTGCCGCCACCTGTTTTACTTGACTTCAGGTTAGGTGGACTTGCCTTTTGAGCTGCTTTGATGTCTTTACATTTTGTGATTTCTTTCCGGTCATCAATACTGCCAACTCCACCGGGGAGAGGGACCAGGGGCGAGGGTTTATTTGACCTGTCATCTGCGTTCCTTTGATGTATTCAGGCACTAGCTCACCTCAGGGTTCCCTTGACTCAAAGCTGGTGGCCCAACAGAGGAAGGGGAACAAAATAAAATGAAGTAGTTTGTTGAACAGTTTGTTGAACAGTGTGTGAAGAAATGTGTTGTGTGTAAAAAAAACTTGATACTCACCGATCTAGTGAAGAGGGGAAAGAGGAAATTTAATATCAGCTTTATTTGATCACTTGTTTTAAAGAGAGAGGTGTGTCACTGGAGGGCTCCAGCTGCACCACAGCTCCATGTTAATTCAAGACATGTTACAAACAGACTCCAACACATTCATATTTCGTCTTTACGTCACCTGTTACACCGTCGCCGTCCATTTCACTTTCACGTTCTCACCCCTCCACACTCACCTGGGTGGCTTCCAAACGTCGCTGTCGCCCACAGGGGAAAATGAAAAGGGGAAGCTGGACAAATCGCCCGTGGTTAATGTTTACAGCGTTAGAAAAAAAACACGATAAAGACCTTCTGAAACACTTACAGTAAAACGCCTGTGTCGCCTACAGATGAAATTCAGTGTGTTGCAATCAGGAAGAAGCCTCAGCTTTTAATATGTGAGTGTTATTGAAGACACATCTCTTCTAAGGTTATTCTCCCAACGTTGGCCGCTAACCCTCTAAGGTGCAAATGTACATAAAGTGCTATAACGCTCTGTCCCGACACAGCAGTAAGTTTCAAGGAGAAACGCAGTAGCTGTAGTGTAATCATGACCTCCAGTGCTTTTGGGCACATTACAAGAAGAGTTATCAGGAGGAAGTTGTGTGTGTGTATGTGGGTGGGGGGGGGGGGGGGGGGGGGGGGACTGTTTCCTGTTTGCTTTATTTCCCGTGTTCTTGTCTTTCTTTAACATAGCGAGTTGGGTTTTCCGCCCTGCTTGTTTTGTTTGGTGTTGTTTTAATAAATAATCCAACCTAGTACTTCTTTAACAGTGTCGGCAGTGTATGTAGTAGTGGCTGTTAGGAATGTGCACGTGGTGTATTATCCCAGCAAATGTGGAACAAACCAGACAGCGGTTGACAGTCCATGCTGACCTCCTGTATGTCCCAGTACTGAGAACCAAATGTGTCTCCGATCCAGGGTCAGAAACATCACAGGAAGCCAGTGTCCAGCGCTGTTATATGATGTCAGTGTCTCGCAGTGTCTCCCTTGTCATCCAGTCGACGTCGGTTCACACGTTGCTGATGCGAACGCTGAGAGCAGTGTCTCTGACCCGGCCCCGATCCTCCCCCCGCTCCCTGTAGCTCTGCTCCAGACGGATCTTCTCCGGATCGGACAGCTCCGGCACAGTCCCGCCGCCCCCGTTGCTCTGGAACCCGTGCTGGGGGCTGGACGGTTTGAAGATGGGCGTAGTCTTGGTCTTGGCCACTTTGTCGAAGAAGGCAAAGTCAGCTACGTATTTACCTGTTGGAGAAAGGGAGACCACGGGGGGGAACTCGTAGCCCCAGAGGATCTCGTCGGGCAGGTAGGAGGTGCGAACCTGGCAGGTGGCAGAGGTCGGCTCCACCGTGGCGCTCATGATCACCAGCAGCTCAAAGTCAGCCAGCTCTGGATCGGTCCAGCCCCCACCTGGTGGAGGTAGACGAGATGTGAGGACGTGGCACGTTGGAGGCATTGGAGGGGTGAAAAAAGGAGGACAGAGGACAGAGGCAGGACGAATCCTTAAAAATACTCAGGAGAGATGGAATGTTCACATAAAGAGATGCTGGACCTTGAGAGCAGCTGAGGAGAAGGTTGCTGCCACCTGACCTACCCTTGGCTGCCCAGGCTCGCAGGGGGCTGCTGTCGTCGATGATGTGGTAGAAGGTGAGGGGCAGGATGAGGAAGGGGCTGTCACTGGATGTGTCCACCTGAAAGGGGACGTTCCTCTGGTCCAGACGAACCGTCTCGCCCTCCTTGGTCAAAGACGTCTGGAGCAGTTTTCCGCTCACCTGGAGGGAGGAGCTGTTTCAAATATGGAAACGTGGCGGTGACACTGATGGTTCTATGTTGCGCACACTTGCCTGGCAGCCGAGCAGGAGGCTCTTGCGCATGTTGGCCACTCGGATCATCAGGCAGGGTCGACCTTCGTGCGTGGACACCACAGCATGTTGGCTGAACTTTACTGTCTCTCCTCGCTTTTTGGGTCGAGCAACCTGACCAGAGAAACCTTGTTAGCTTGGAGTTTCTGTTTGACAATCCCTGATGTCTCCAGCTGTGCGTCCTCTGCTACCTTGGCCAGGAAGGTTCCAGTGATGAAGATCTCCATCAGCATGGTGATGACCAGCTGGACAATGAGGAGGATGACGGCCGCTGGGCATTCTTCAGTGATGCAGCGGAACCCGTAGCCAATGGTTGTCTGCGACTCCAGGGAGAAGAGGAAGGCCCCCGTCAGGGTCTGCATCTGCATCACGCAGGGGGTGTGGTTGGATGGAGGGTCGAACTCTGGAGAGACATGATTCAAGGTATATTCAACGTGTTTCTTGTAAGCGTCGGGTTCTTGGAAAGTCTTGACGTGCACCACGTCAAGGAAAGTGTCATTTGCTGTTAGTTTCCTTCACATGTGGCAACACCTCTGCAGCGTAGCAGCGAGTCGCTCTGAGCCTCTGGCCACAGTTGAGAAGTTTCTGCATGAATCAAAGATTCCTTTCATCCTTTCTTACTCACGACTGAGTCAGACATTCACTGTGAATCATGTTCACCGTGGATGACAGCTCCCAAACGTGAAGCCTGGATATCTGGAACCACCTCCGTGTTAGCAGATGGGTCACGGACAATGTACACATATCGTTCTATCATTTAAGGAATAATTATATCACACTGATATCGATTTAGGTGATTATGATGGCAGCAACCAGGGCCGGCTAGAGGGGGGGGGCACACACAAAATCTTGCTTAGGGCCACCAAAATCCTAGGGCCGGCCCTGGCAGCAACCATGCTAGTTTGGCTTCATTTTTGTCGAACTTTGCGGCATCCTCCTCTCTCACCCAGCAGGTCTCCATGCACCAGTGCCACCAGGTACCACAGCACCCCGAACAGGAACCAGGTGCCTGCAAACGTCGCCGTGAACACGAACAGCTTGTAGCGCCACTGCATGTCCAGGAACGTCGTCCAGAGGTCACGCATGTACAGAGCGTTCCGCCCGCTGATGTGCTCGATCCGCACGTTGCTGCGTCCATCCTTCGACAGAACGCGCCTCCTCTTCCTCAGAGTCCCGGCCGCCCCGGAGATGCCACCCAGCAAAGGTTTCAAAACGTCAGTCTGTGTCTGGGAGTGGCAAACCTTCTGAGGAGAGGAGCTACGAGAGGAGGGAGGTGTGGCAGACGTCATCTGATGGACAATGAAGTAAGAGAAGTTAAATTGAGTAATTTCCCAATATAGATAAACACAAGTCATCAGTGTCATGAGTTAAAAAAAAACCTGAAACTGCCCACAATGATTTCACACTCTGGGTTCTTTCCCTGCTTCTCCTCTCGGGGCAAATTCATCTCAAATGAAACTGCTCTAACCAGAAACATTAATGTCTTTCACAGAAGAAGAAAAGTTGCTTCGAATCACAAAGCAGTTTTTTTGGCAGGCTCTGGTCAGAAGGGACCCGCATCAAAGGAAAGTCCTCTTTCTATTTGAGCTGTTAGCAGACAGCTAGTTGAATGGGAGAAAGCCCCCCTAACACGTTGCTACGGCCCTGTCTGTGATGTGAGTGGATCAGGAGGTTCACGCACTGATAGACACCGTACATGTCTCACTTACGTCCAACAAATCATGCAGGCCAGCAGGAAGAGGATGAGCCACAAAGCAGGAAGATGAGGAGGAGGAGGAGGAGGAGGAGGAGGAGGAGGGGGAGAGAGAAAAGAAAGAAGAGTAGAATTAGGATGAAGACATGCAGCATTAACTCGACAAACCTGTCCACACAGAGTCTCGTTTGTGAGTCTGAGGAGAGAGAGGAGAACCCTGAATGGGTCGATTAAGGTAAAAAAAAAAAAAAAGACTGAACTTGGATGTTTATCTGGATAAAGTTTTTCTTTCTCCTGTTGATTCTAACTAAAGGAGCTGTTAGTGGACAAAGACTGAACTTCTCACGGGAAACTGGAGACGGCTGTGAGAGTTTGGTCGGAAAAGGGCCAAAGTTCGGCTTTCTGGTGGCCTGCTTCTCAGCCCGGGACTCGGGTACGTAGCCCCGCGCCCTGCGCACGGCGACGCTGGCTATGAATATGTGGTCGCTTGAAAACCACGCTTGTATATTGTTGCTGAGCACCTCAATGGAGCCGCCTCTCTTCTGGAGACTGAGACAGAGATTTGATCCCGTTCAGCCACAAAAGCTCCGGCACAGAACGAACACTGACATCAGGGCGGTGACCGGCAGTGACAACGACTCAGATCTACAGAAAATACCTGTGCAAAATCTCCCCTTCCAAAATAAAACTTGAAAGTGCTCATGCTGTCCTCAAGCTTACATCAAGTTCGAGGGATGAAAACGTGTCATCAGTCAGCTTTAATTACCTCACACACACACACTACAGGCGTCAGGGGGATAATGACACAGTCAATGAGTGTGAGAAGACACATGAACAGATCTTTTGGACCAACCTCTCCAGTCGGATGTATTCCGTCTCCATGGCAACGCGGCCACTTCGCTGCACTGCCCCGGCCTCAGCGAGCCGCCTCCAGAAATGTGAATCAAAACTTTTTCCTCTGACCAAACAAAAGAGCGTTCCCTCTCTCTTTTTCTACTTTTCTCTTTCTCTCTCCTTCCATCCCTCTCTCTCTCCCTCTCTCTCCCTCTCTCTCCCTCTCCTCTGTGTACACAGGAATGCTTTGTTTGGAGCCAAGATAAAAGAAACAAAAGACACCATTGACAAAAACGACTCTGTGCCCATCTGTGTGTGTGTGTGTGTGTGTGTGTGTGTGTGTGATCATGTGTGAATGGTATTGCAATTACATGTGTATTCCCATGTGTGTGTGTGTGTGTGTGTGGTGTACATGAAGACGTACATGTGTTATTCTGTTTGCATGTAAGTGAGTTTGTGTGCAATTACGTGTTGGAGTGTTGGGGGGGCAGAGAGAGAGAGAGAGAGAGAGAGAGATGAGTGAAAGGGAGAACGACAGAACGGAAGAGAGGAAGGGAGAGAGAAAGAGATCTGTGACAAAGGGGCCTCGTTAGTATTCTGGAGTGAGGAGTAATCCCCCTCCGTCTCCCCCTCATACTCACTCTCACTCTCTCTCTCACACACACACACACACACTTTTTCTTTCTCCCATTTGTTTTGTTCTTTCCTTCCTTCACTGTAAATCTGTGATTCCTCTCTCATCCTCCGTCTCCTGGTTTCTGCTGCTTCTCTCCTGCAGCAGCTTTTCCTCGACTGCCGCTACAACACAGAAGCCTCCAGTAATTCTCGCTTCATTACAGGGAAAACAAAGATCAACTTCAATAAGAAAAACATTTACTTTTTAAACAAAAATGCATTGATTGTTTTCATTTAAAGACTCAAGTAAATACAAAAGAGAATTTAGAAGGACTTTGATCAGGAGCGAAACATCCACTAACTTTTGAGTCAAGTTGCTGTTTTTAAATAAATTACGTGCTTTTGTTTTTTTTAACGAAGGGTCATATTTTTTATTGAACGTTTTTGTCATGAGCCTCCATTTCTTAACGGCCAGATGTTATCACATGTGCAGGTGTCAGTCTGAAACAAGGTAAATATGAACTTTGAACTTTTCATTTAGTTTGAGTTATTTATTTATTTTAATATTTTAATGCCTTTCTAACAGTAATCATTTTAATTACTGGTTTAGTTCATGCAAATGCAAACACTTTACAATATATGGAGCATAATTCTACAAATCACGAACGTGCACGTTTCCTCTCAGCTGAGATCACGAGACAAGTTCGAGCGGAGAAGGAACTTACCTGGAGTTTCTCTTTCATGTATTCATTAATGAAACAATTAAGGTCAGGACAGTGGAATTGGTAATGCTTACCTTTCAGTGCGCTAACGGGCCGGTGCAGAGAGGAGTCAGCAGTCCGGAGCTTCAGCCTCTGGTCCACATGTCTGCTGTGTTGTCATGCTCACAGGACACAGCCGGGCCTGAAACTGTCAGGAACAACAACTTCAGCGGCGTGCATCCCTGGACATTGACGCCACTGATTCCACCATTAAGGAGAATTATTGGTGTGGCCACTGGCTTACCGGGCTCCTGCTCCTGACCCAAAGCCCGGACTCACTGCTCGCAAATTCTCCCCAAAGAGACAGGACTTGGCTTTATAAGAGGCATCCCCTCTCTCACTTTTACTCCCCCCCCCTCACTCCTGAATTCCTGCTGTGTCCCGCTCACGTCTGGGTAATTGCTGTAATAACTGATCGCCACTCCCTCCAGTCTCAGTTCACTTTGGGCATAATAAAAATGTCCACAAAGGCGTAACAATGGGACCTCTGCAAAAAAAAAAAAATTTAAAAATAGGCCTGAAATGGCGTGGGTTCAAAATTTGATGTTTTCTTTTCTTTCTTTTGCTGCATTTGTTGTTGTTGCATCACTGCTTCACTGAGGCTCAAAGAGGCAACACACACACACACACACACACACACACACATGCACGTTGTCCACAAACTGCCGCAACAAACCACCCCCTGCAGCACGCACCAACACACAAACACTCTTTTAGGGGGCACCACAGAGCCCTCTATTCATGGCGCCTTTGCCCGGCCTTCGCTGTGCCCAAGCGCGTCCGTACGGAGCGTCCTGTGAAGCTCAAACACATGAAGAGGGACATCCGTGAGGGGAATACCGCCCCGCATTCTGCCTCAGGAGAGGGTGACAAAGCATTATTTCACTGAAAGAGGGAGAGGAGGATGGAGCGGATGAGGGGCCACTGGTCAAATGTGCCAAAGAGCCCCTGTGAAAGTGCCGGCCACAAAGTTAAGAAAAGGGTTGTTTTTTTTGAGCTTGTAGACGGTCGGGTACCTGCGGCTACTTCATCCAGTGAAGCCCATCCTCAGAAGTGGAGGGGAATGCAGCTCCTGATCAATAGCACCCTGTTGAAGGTGCATGTGCTCAGGGAAGACACGTGCACGAGGGGCCCGGGCAAGTCAAGCCGACCAGAGAGAGAGAGAGAGAGATGCTCACACTGTGCACCAGAGTCTGCAGCTGATCAACATACAATCTGCCTGAGAAGAACCCTGGTGCATTGTGGGGGAGAGCTCACCTTTTGTGAGTTTGTGATTTAGAGCTGAGTAACGACGGTGGAGCCAGACGTGTGCCGGCTCGGTGCGTCAGGGCTCCTTTTAAACTCCAGCAACACAAGTGGGACTTTTAGCTGAGCCAGATCTCCTCCTCTGTCAGTTCAGTTCACAGTGTTAGATTCTGTACAGCCCGGCCCATACCAGGAGCCCAGTCAGGACGGCAGCCAGCCATCTGTTGTCATGGCAACTAATCTGCGGAAGTATTTGTTCCATCGTTTCTGTTTTGTAGCAGTTCATCTGAATTTGTTTTTATTTTGCCCCTGAATTAATGGAAACATCAAAAACCTTGCAACGTCCAGGTCCAGGTGCTCCAAAGGTTCGTCTCTGAAAACACAGAGAATAAACAGCTTCAGCAAGGTCAAGTTATACAGTATATACACATGCTAGTACTTGCAGTAGTACTGTACATGCCGTCTTGCTCTGAATACTAAAGTTAATTTGTCACTCAACGCTAACTCGTGTTCATCACAGGATGTGAAGACAATCAGCCGCGTGTCGTCTACAGGAACTGTCATTCGGAACATTCACGCTTCTTTTCTCATCAAGAGAAAACCTCAAACCACCGCGCTGAGAAACGCTGAGCACCTGAGTCCAGCCTCTGTCTGTCTGTGGGGACCGTGCAGGCGTCTTCATTTCTCACGTTGACACTTGTTTGTCCTTCTCTAAGCTACTTCTCCATTATCATCTTCTGAACTCTCTCTATTTTAACAACGTTTTCAGTTTGTGTTTTTTGACATTAAAATGTGTGTGTGTGTGTGTGCTGGGGTCAGCCGGTGCTTTTGGCTCCTGGTAGAGTTGGTGTTGGTGGTCTTACCTCCGTTTTATTCATCCTTTGAAACTCCCTTTTCTCTCTCTTCCCAGCCTTTTATTTTGCTCTCCGTCCCACCTCCTGCATATTTATTTGCTGTTTTGCTCCCTGCTTCACTTCCTGTGCTGGTCCCGGTCCCTGGGTTGCAACAACAAGGGTCACAGAGAGTTTAGACATCTGCTGGGATTTTAAAAATGTTGGTTTGATCCCGCTGATTTGTTCTGGAATCTTTTGTTTCCACTATTCATTCATTGTGCTTATGGGCAGTCATTAGGGGATTAACTCAGCTGTTCATCAGCACTGAGGGAATTCACATCTTCAATTCTTTTCATCAACAAATGAGTTGAGTCCCATGTATCAATACTTCAACAGATTAATTTTGTGTAATAATTTATTGATTGATTCATTTCTAGATGACAGTCAAGTATTCAGCCAGCAGGTGGCAGCAGATGCTAACTTCTTACTGGCAGGAGGCGCAATAACTCTGTGTGTGTGTGTGTGTGTGTGTGTGTGTGTGTGTTAACCAGCAGGGGGCAGTGAATGAAACAAGTTTTCACTTTCTTAGTTACTCGCTTGAAAATCCATCCAATAATGATGCAGGGATCTCTAGCGCTGTACCTGGATGTTTGAGCCCACAAACTATTTCATATTTACTGTGCTGCGACACAAACAAATGACCCAGTTCGTTCCCTGCACGTAAAGATGAAGTTAGCGTTCCCTGAGCTGCACTCGTTGTGATATAATGAATCCCACTTGAGGTGGAGTATTTGTATTTGTATTTGTGTTTGTATTTGTACATCACAGGGAGCAGCGAGGTCAGGGGGAGGATGCGGGGGAATACCGTTGTCTCTGCTCCGGGTTTGGAGAGTAAACAGACTGCAGATCAGCTGTTACGTAACCCGGAGTGAGCAGAACATGGGGGGGGGGGGGGAGGATCACACTCTCACACATGGAACTGAGAAGTACTCAGACACCAGAGTAATTCATATGCACTTGTCAGGTCTCTAGTTAACGCCTGCATCAGGATCATCAGGATTCCTTGTTTCACATCCGTGAATTAAACCGTGAACATCAGACCAGAGGTTTAGAACTCTGGAAATGTTAGCAGGGCATTCCAATCTAAATTAAAAAGTCATTTCATGTGTTTTATGAGAGCTCAACTTCCTGCAATTATTTCTCTCTCTCTCTCTCTCTCCTTCCTGTTGTTCCACCCTTCAGTCCAAAATGTCAACACACAGGACGTTTCATGAGCTGGTTAAACTTTAGTGACGTCCTGCCCTTTCCCCCACCCCCACTCAACACACACGCACACGCACACGCACACCAGAGGGAAACAGTCTCAGCCCAAAACCTGAACTATCAGCTGTTGACGTTTGTTCCAAGTTGGAGTGAAGGGGGTGGGGTTTGTCACGCACACACACAGTGAAGATAACTAAAAAACAGGTGTCCAGACCATCCCTGAGTGAAGTCCCAAACTCGGTGAATGATGGGGGTGCAGGACTTAGAGGCATGGTTATTGCATCAGCACCAAACTCAACACGACCACGTTGTGTGTAGGGGGGGGGGGTCTGTCGGTGCGTTCAAAGGACTATAGGAACCTCCAACTGCAGCTAGTCATCGATGGACAATCTAAATCTCTTAAATGTAGAACTATTTGAATTGTCATAGTATGACATAAAGGGGAATAAAGCAGAACTATTAATACTCAAGTTTATTCGTCACATTTCATGTGTTTTTCTGTTCTTACTTGAGATTGTTTGATATAAAACAATCAAATGAGAACTTTCTATTCCACATAAGGATGAAATGAATCAGACGTAGTACCGATACTAGTTCATAATACCAGTTTTCAGCTTCTGTGTGAAAACGTCATAAATTCCATCTGTGCTCATCATTGTTGGAATGGGCCCCTGAACGCATCACCTCTTGCAGGGACCGCCCACGAGCCGAAACGCACGATCCACGCCTGCGCGCCAGCCAATGGGCGCCCGAGGGGGAGGTGGCTGTGGCTGCCATCGTGGGTGGGGGACGAAGGGACAGTAAACCGGGGACCAGTTTCAACAGGAGGACCGAGGACCTGGGGACAGAGGCAGCGTACCGCGGACCGACCTTTAGACTCCATCACGTCTCCATCATGTTCTGCACATCTGGGTTTGTTTCCGGGTGAGTAGCACCTACTCCGTATGAATCTGGTTTTTAAACGTAAAGACAACGTGTCTGATCCTGGTACATTTCATTATTTTAGCTTATTTCTACATTTTCTCTGACGTCTTGGATTTGGGCTCATCCCGAACCGGAAACTAGGCTTTTATTCTGAAACTCTTGTTGCCTTCTCGTCACATATTTACTGGTCATTTAGAGAAGCGCGCTCCATGCGGATGCTGTGCGCACATGGGCGCGTGTTGGCGTTGAGCACGCGCTCGGGGAACAGTATGATTCACGCGATTAAAAAAAAAAAAAAGAAAACGCGCGGCACTTCAAACCCCGCCTTCCTCGGCGATGATGATGACACGGAAAATCCCCAGTTGGTACCAAATGTCTCATTTCCTACCCCCCACCTACACACACACACACACACACACACTGTGTCCCAACAGCGGTTATGCGTCATGTCTGACACTGATTCACCGGTTTGTGAAAAAGGAAAACTTCAGCAGAGGTTTTCAACCTGACCTGGGAACAGATTCAGGGACGCTAAAGACCGGGGATGACATGTGATACGCGTGTATTGTGTTTTTGACCTGATTTCTCCCTTCAGTGTTTTTCCTTTTGTACCTTTTGGGTTTCATCTGAGTCCAGCTGCAGCTCCCATGACCGCTCCTTTATTAGGACTCACACCCCATCACTTCCACTGTGTCACACCGACCCCTTGGGCTGAATGGAGCCGTTGTCGAGTGCGAAGTGCAAGGCTGGGTTATAATTATGTCAACATGGTGTGCGTGAGAGAGGCAAACTATTCATCACAAAGGCGTGTTGAGGTTCCCACGAGAACGTGATGTGCTGCACGGCAGCGGAACTTCTAAACTCCACGCACGCACAGTGTGTGTGTGCGTTTGTGTGTCCCTACTGGGAAAGATTTCAGTGTGAACTGGGCAGAATGTCCTGACCTCTGACCTCTGTTAACTGAGTCATCATCATCATCACGTCTGTATTGACTGAAGTCCTTCCTCTCAGCAGCAGCTATGAGGAGTGCAGGGCCACGGCCGACTGGCTGATGTCGAAGACACAAGTGCGGCCGACAGTGGGAATCGTGTGCGGCTCAGGGATGGGGGGGCTGGCCGAGATGCTCAAGGACCCGCAGGTCTTCAAGTACAGCGACATCCCTAACTTCCCACGGAGCACAGGTACACTCCGCCGCAGGGTAAACACTGTGTGTGTGTGTGTGTTCCTGTTGTCTCACAGTGTGTGTGTGTGTGTGTGTTGCAGTGCATGGTCATGCTGGGCAGCTGGTCTTTGGGACCCTCAAAGGGAAACCGTGTGTTTGCATGCAGGGCAGATTCCACCTGTACGAGGGCTACCCCATCCAGAAGGTGAGTTTAGACTCTGCACCGGGCGACAAACGCTGGTAAAAGTTGACCGACTGGACATTTGTGTCCCGGTAAAAAGGTCAACTCTGCAGCAGGAGCATTTCTAACCTCAGTTCCCTTCATATGACATGAGCAATAGCAGAAATATCCCCCTTTTAATTACAGCAGAAAAAGGATTTTAGATCTGAAACCAACTAACTTTTCAAACTCAGACGTTTGTCCTTTGAGTCTAAAAAAGACGGTTCACACACTTCTCCGTGCACAGTTCCCAGGAGGGAACTTTGTGTCGACGTTGTTCCCACGAAGACTGAAAACAGAGATTTCCAAACGTTATCAGAACATTTCCCAAAACACAAAGCTTTTCTCACCCCCCCGCTCTGCAGATCACTCTGCCCATGCGCGTCTTCAAGCTGATGGGCGTGGAGACCATGATCCTGACCAACGCAGCCGGAGGCCTCAACCAGGACTACAAGGTGGGGGACGTCATGGTCCTGAAGGACCACATCAACATGCCGGGTTTCGCCGGCGTCAACCCTCTGAGCGGACCCAACGACGACAGGTGGGTGGAGGGAGAATGGAATCCTTTAACGTACACGACCACCGCGAACCCAAACAGAGTCTCCTCAGTCCTTCAGCTCGCCAGAGAAAACAGGGTTTAGGAATTCTGCCTGAAGGATTTTTTTTTTTGCTCGGTAAAAAAAAAAAAAAAAAATTGCTGTTTCAATTTGACAACCCCCCCCCCCCCCCCCCCCCTCCCGGAGAGAAAATTTTTCTAACAATTTCAAGCCACCACTCAGCAGTTCCACACACACACACACAGGCTCCCACATTGAACGCACGCCTGATGCTGGTGTCAACAAACGCGTCTGTTGTTCACAGGAATGACGAGACACTTTGAAACACAAACATAACGAGACAGTTCATACAGACAAATCTAACCTTGACAGACCTTGAGCTTCAGGAGACAGGCTGACGTGACAGACTACACACACTCATGACTCATGACTCACCAGGCCACGCTCCTCCTCCCGTGTGTAATGTTGTGAAACTTTTTTTTCACCGTACTTGTGTCATCTGGGAGAATTCCAGTGTACATTCTGACCTTTGACCTTCCTCCTGTTCTTCAGGTTTGGCGTCCGTTTCCCCTGCATGTCTGACGCCTACGACCGGGAGCTGCGGCAGCTGGCGCAGGACGTGGCGGCTGAGCTGGGCTTCAACGACTTCCTGAAGGAGGGAGTTTACTGCGTCCTCGGCGGCCCGTCCTTCGAGACCATCGCCGAGTGCCGCATGCTGCACAGCCTGGGCGCCGACGCCGTGGGTGAGTGGTTGAATCTGTGAAACACACACAGATGAGCAGTCAGGGGACGTCCGCCGCTGCCCGGGTCACTGACCTCCTGATATTTCCCCTTAAACTTAACCTTAACTCAAGACACCACTCGTGATCCTAACGCATCATCAGCCCAGACCATTGTAGGTCATGAGGTCATAATCAAACATTGGAATATGAGTAAAAACTCAGGAGGAAGCGAGTCACAGGACAAAAAGCATGTGGACGAAGCCCCGCCCCCATCCTGCCTCTCTGTGGGTTCGGTCCAGGCGAGACGAGAGCTGATTGGTTAGAGGTCAGGAGGAATCGCAAGGGCTGGCGTTGGCCCTCACTAACATAGATGTGAGATTATAAAGGCACAGTATTTTAATACTACTATATGTGTATATTGTGACACAGTAAAATATGCAGACAGCCAGTTATTTGGTGATGTATTATATATTCTATAAATAAACTCTGTGGTCTCACCCTCTGCAGGGATGAGCACCGTTCACGAGGTCATCGTCGCCCGCCACGCCGGGATGCGCTGCTTCGCCCTGTCGCTGATCAGCAACCAGGCGGTGATGGACTACGACAGCGAGGAGAAGGCCAACCACGAGGAGGTGCTGGAGACGGGCCGGCAGAGGGCCGCGCAGCTGGAGAAGCTGGTGAGCACCATGGTGGCTCGGATGGAGCACGACAACAACAACAGCTTCTGAGCGAGCGGCCGGTCCCGGATCAGCGAGAAGATCCTCACCACGTAAAATCTCTGCAGCTTCATTGACTTTTAGAAACCGTTTCCACTCCCTGTCTTAAATTCATAAACCCGCGTCTCAACATTCAACAAAGAAAGAAGTCCAGTTGCCTTGACGATCACCTGATACCGCGTCTCCTGTTTAAAACATTCCTCTCACAGCACTGTTAATGACTCACCCATCGCTTCAGACGTTTCTAAATGATTCCTGCTGAGACATGACGCAGCGTACTCAGCCAACTGTAGTGTTTCAGTGAAACAGGCGATCTCTAACTTAATAACTTAATGTTAAATATTTATTGCTTCAGTTGAGTGACATTCCCAAACAAGTGGACCAGCAATATGCCAGCTCCTCACTGCGTGTCTTAATCATGGCTGAAAGTAGGTGTAAAATATTTTGAGATATTTAAACTAAATGTATTTAAGCAGTGTCTATATGTGTCTGGAAAGGGATGATTTCCTGTGTGGAGCAGTTACTGAAGTGTGTGGACTGGACCCCTCACTGCTCATGCTTTCTTTTAGAGATACTTTAACAAAATACTGTAAACTGTGGAACTACTTTTTCAATAAACAAAAAAAAAGACTTGATGTGAAAACCGTGTTGTTTTTGTGAGCGACGTTCAGAACGGAAAGGTCGTGGCGTGTTTGTAGCTGTGGGACGTGCGAGACCTTTCAAGGACACGTGCTCTCTGGACAGTTCAGAAGAAGACAAATCCAGCCTCTCTGAGGGGCTGAGTTGTTCACAAGTGCCAGGCCTGATTAGAACACCGCTGTTATGTAACCCTATGTTCTGCTAGGACCTTTTCACGAAAGCACTCGCTGCAGAGAAGCAGAGGAATTCCAAACATGGGCAGCGAGGGCAGCGGTTTCCCTGGGAAACAGGCCGGCATCACAACAGTTGACGTTAGCTCCACCTTCACAGCGTCCACTACACTCCCTGCTTCCTCATCCGAAACATACACACACTGCCACTGTCCCCTTCCTCCTCCTCCTCCTCCTCCAAAAAGAGAAGATCATTTTCCCAAAAAAATTAACTTCAGTGTTTTCTTGATTTATATTTTCCTGAAAGATCCTGAGACTTATTCCTGATCAAGAACACACGGAAGTTATTTTTATTTATTTATTTTTTTGTCACTTTGTCCTGTGACCACAAGAAAGAGCCACCTCCTAATAAGGGCGCACGCAGAAATCAACAATAAGAGAACGCCTCGTGTGGTTAAAGTGGGTATTACAAGTGTTGATTTCTGCGTTCGCACTTATTAGGAGGTGGCAAAATATTGTGGTTTTCAGGACAAAGTCACAAAATTTTTTTTTAATAATTTCAGTGTTTTCTTGATTTAAATTTTCCTGAAAGATCCTGAGACTTATTCCTGAACGCTTTTAGGATCCAGTATCTTACATCCTGGTCTGTTTTTACTGTGTTGTGTAATGTGTCCACCTGCTGCAGAGCTACC